>VXAZ01002265.1:685405-765376 GCA_013399875.1 Gymnorhina tibicen
CTTGATTTCTAAAGTTTTTTGCACATTGGCCAGTCAGTAGCTACAGCTGGACTCACCGTCCCTTTGAGAGTTCAACCAGGTTTGAACTCCTTTGCCCAGCTTCTAATTCTGATTCATTCCCTAATTCCATTAGAATTGGCGACATGTAAGAGGTGTATTTGTGAGCAGAGCCTGGCCTACTTTTTCCACCTCCTCTGCCGAGAATTTTACAAAGGGACTGAGCCAAGGCTCAGCTGGGGGCACAGGGACTCTCAGCCAGGTGACCTTAAGCCCATCCAGTCCTGCACTCCCTGTTACGAGTGAATTACAATGTTGAGTGTTGCGATATTATCCTGTGGCAATGACAGGGGATGCTGTATGCTAAGAGGTTTAACGTTGCCGGGGTGGGTTAGCTACCGGCGGGTCTGTGGGGTGGCCGGTCGGAGAGGCAGTGCCGGCTCTGTGGGGTTTGCGGGGCAGCCGCTGCCCGCCGCACCTCGACAGCACCGCCATAAAAGGAGTGGGGCTCCGGCCAATCAGAGCCCCGATCGCCTCAGCGGCGGAAAAGCGCGGGCTCCCGGAGGAGTGACAAGGGGGCGGGGCTATGCAAAACCACAAATTAATATGCATCAGGCTGAGGCAACCGCGGGGGTATAAAAGGCCGGACGGCCATTTTTATACGCGAGCCTCTGGCGGCACGTCGCGTTCCCCGCGCTGTTCCCTTTTGCTTTGGGTATTTTTATTGAGTTCTCAGTAAATCTATTATCTCATTTCCATATTGGATCTGAGTCATTTGTAACACTTTCCACACACTTCCATGGAGAATCCCAATTTCAAACGAAAAAAGGAGATCAGTCTATGTTGACAAGTTCCAATAAATTAAAACAGCTCAATGTTCTTGGCCTGCTTTTTAAATAATTTTTGCCATATTGCAGTTTTATTGAATTAAAAGTGTTGGAAGGGATCTTAAACATCACCTTGTTCCACCTGCCTGCCATGGCAGGGACACCTTCCACTGTCCCAGGCTGCTCCAATCCCAGTGTCCAGCCTGGCCTTGGGCACTGCCAGGGATCCAGGGGCAGCCACAGCTGCTCTGGGCACCCTGTGCNTGTTCCACCTGCCTGCCATGGCAGGGACACCTTCCACTGTCCCAGGCTGCTCCCAGCCCCATCCAGCCTGGCCTTGGGCACTGCCAGGGATCCGGGGGCAGCCACAGCTGCTCTGGGCACCCTGTGCCAGGGCCTGCCCACCCTCCCAGGGAACAATTCCTTCCCAATATCCCATCCAGCCCTGCTCTCTGGCAGTGGGAAGCCATTCCCTGTGTCCTGTCCCTCCATCCCTTGTCCCCAGTCCCTCTCCAGCTCTCCTGGAGCCCCTTCAGGCCCTGGAAGGGGCTCTGAGCTCTCCCTGGAGCCTTCTCTTTTCCAGGCTGAACAACCCAAACTCTCTCAGCCTGGCTTGGCTCTTTTCTCCCACCACTCCGAGAGCCCAGATTGTCACACTTGGTATCTGCTGTCACTTTTACAGACAGAAAATAGAGAAATTTCCAGCTTAAATGAGAAAGAATCAGAATTTGCAATAAAGCACTTGATGACTAATGGCTTGGGGATTGTGCTCGGTTACATTAATGTGGTGAAGGAATCTCCCTTCTACAAAAGGATTTTGTTATTGTTTGGTCTTTTTGTTATTTTTAGCCATTGTCTCCCAAATTTTTCCTGTGGTTCAGGATTCCAAAGTCAGATCTTCCCTTAGTTCAACTACTGCAGGACAGCTCGGTTGTAAACTCAGGGTGGAAGCACTTTCCTCTGGTTTTCCTTCTGTCAGCACATCCCAATTTTCTTTTTCTTTTTTTATTTTCCACTTCCCAATATTTATAATTATCTCCAGAAAGTCCTCTTGGCCTCTCACTTGCCCAGGCTGGTTTGTAGCAGCGCTAAATGCTCAAAACCATCCCTCTGGATTGGCCGGTGGCAGCTCCTGCCTGGCCCAGCCCAGCAGGACAGGGTTTCATGGTGCACGAAATCTCCCAGCAGAGCAGCTGCTGAGGGAGCACTGGGCTGACTGGGAGGCGCTGGAGGGGCAGGACTGGCACAGGAGGGGCAGGACCAGCCTGGCATGCTTGCCCACCCCCTGCCTGGTTTCCCCTCCATGCCCACCACATGGTGTTCCATCGTCACACACTTGCTCTCAAGAGCTCTTTGCTTTTGGAAACATAATTTCAGCAGTAAACAGTTTATGGGGTTATTTACAGCTCAGTTTCCTGAGCATCCTGCCAGAACACTGAGGGACTGCTGTGGTGTGTTGTCTGTTGAGTGTGGTCAGCAGCACAGGAATCTTCCCGCAGTTTTTTAATGCATTTTGGACCCCCTCTCCTTCCTCACCTCCCCAGCCATCTCACTGGTACCGGTGCAAGCCTTGCACATGGGAACACTGCAGCTACAAAATGACGGGAACCCAGAAAGGCAATGAAAGAAAATAAAAATGGGTCTAGAATCACAGAATTCTATGGGGTAACCTGTAATTTTCAGGGTTCTTTTTTTTTTTTTAATTATCCCAAAGGATCTCTACTTGAGATCTGCCAGCACCCTAGGTAGATGGGCAGCTTGGCAGGGAAGAAAGTTCCATGCCACCACTGCTGAGTTCACAGGGAGATGCTAAAAGGGCATCCTCATCCCACACCAGCAGCTGCTTTTTCTTGGACTGGATTTTGAATTTCACTTTTATTGCCTTTAAGCCTGACATTTTTCAAGCAAGCCCCCCAAAATCATTGAGACTTTGCTCTCATTTGAAGGCAGGGAACGTCTTACCCTCAGCTGAAGTGAGTACAGAAACAAGGGAACTCAAGGCAGTTTGGAAACACAGAGCTGAGATGTCCTATGATCCCTGTCCCCGAATTTCCTGGAGCCCTCTGTTAATCTGAGGCTTAATTCGTTACTGCTCAGCGTGTGGAGCTCCTTAACTGAACGTCCGTAGAACAGTGCCGAAGGCTCTGCCTTAAACAAATACCAGTTCTGTCACAGTAAAGATGGAGATGGCCTTCCAGGGAACAGCTCTAAAGATTGATTCTCCAAAGCTGCAGCAGTGTCACGGTGGTTTGGGGCTCCTCTAGGAACCAGTTCCTCCAAAGACCCCGCAGTGACCCCAGGAAAAGCAACTGTTGCCCCATCGAGACACAGGGCATAGAGCTGCCTCTCCAAAGTGCCAGCGAGGTGTCTCAGACCTCAGACCTGGTGAGCAGAGGTTCTCTGGATGGTGTGAAGGCCCCCCAGATCACATGCCAGAGAGGTGTGGCTGGGCTGGGAGAGCTGGCAGGGGAAAGCCCTTGGGGCAGGATCCGCGGCCAGTGCTGGCTGCAGAGCAGCGGGGCAGCCCTGTGCCAGCTGCCTGCTCCACATGCCAGGCACAGCTCGGGCTCAGCAGGAGCAGACACTGGGCACAGCAGCTGAGCAGCAGCGACAGCAGCCAAATGTGTGAGGTCTTCAGGCACCCTGGAGCTGCAGCTGCCTGGGCTCTGCCGGCTCTGCTGGCCCTGGAGGGGACACGGTGACATGTGGCCGCACGTTGCCCGGGGCAGCGCGGGTGACTCCTGAACCTAGCATCCCTCCAAACCCATCTGGCTGCTCAGTTCAGCCTGGCCGTACCCAGCCCTGCCTGGGCTGTGGCACAACATGCCCGTGGCACCAGGAAACCTGGCACCCTGTACGTACAGCCCCCACAGCCCACCCAGCGGCTCCGCATGCACCTGCTCCTGCCGTGCCCTCGAGATGGGCGCGTGCCCTCGAGATGGGCGCGTGCCCTCGAGATGGGCGTGTGCCGCGACTGTCCTGGGTGAGCCATCCATGCTCCAGAGCCAGGCTCAGCTCCAGAGCCGGGCTCACCCTCCAGAGCCAGGCTCAACTCCAGAGTCAGGCTCAACTCCAGAGCCAGGCTCAGCTCCAGAGCCGGGCTCACACCAGTCCTCTCCCCAGCTGGGCCAGGACCACGCGTGGCTGACGGTGACAGGCTTACATCAGACTTTGCCAGCTGTGGATGCTGCCCACAGCTGTTGGATGTGACCTCTCCTCCCTGCACCATCTGAGCTTGCTGGGCTTGGAGCAAGCGTGGACTCAGATAAACAAAACCAGATACAGGAGGAGAGGAACCTGTTTGAGATTTGAGATGACAATTCTGCCCTCAGTTACACTTTCTTGAACTAGAGCAGATTTGGTTAGTAACAAGATACAGCCCTAATTCTGATTATTTTTACACCAGCAAAGCCAGTGACTGTGGGAGAAGGAGCAGTGCTTTACACTGGCACTGGTGCAACACCAACCACCGCTGCTGTTCAGTGCCCTGGATATTTTCTCTGCAAGATGGTTTCAAACGCTTGCAAGAGCTGAAAACAAAGAAATGAAATACCAGCCTCGTGCAGACTTTAAAATGAAAAATAAAATGTCCAGGAAATCCCTGCAAGGTTTTGGACTGAACAGGAAGATACATTACAGAACTTTTTCAACCTTTTTTTGATTTTTTTCAACCTCCAAGCAGCAGAACGCCAAAATGCTAACAGGCAGGGCAAATTGAGCAAAAATAAAATATTCTGTGGACTGGGTTAGAGAGTAAGGCAGTGTTTATTTTTTTATGCTTTACACTTTGGCCAGCATTTATCCCGAATGAAGGCAGCAAATGTTATTAGATTTCATGGAATGTAAATAAACAGTTATTGGTAAATACATTTTGGTGGTCTGCTTGTTACACTGCATGTCAGGAAAACTATAGGGAACTGGCAGGAGTTCAGACGTCTTCAAGGAACACAGAAAACAGACATATTTTACTAATTATAGCTAACAAAAACACTCTGAGATTACAGTTAAATTACATTAAAACATAACTTGTTGGCAAAGGCTGTGAGCATAATGCTTTGCCTATATCTTTCTGTATAATGTTTCATCGGAACAGAGCAGGAACATTGGGAAACCCTGGCACAGCCAACGCCGCTGTGGCCCTCGGGGCTGGGCCAGCTGGGTACTCTGGGTCCTGCAGAGCTCCTGGAGGGCCAGTGGGGTTTCTGGGAGGGCCATGACCTGGATTTGTCTGCAGCAGGGACTGCAGAGGGGTGACCCCACATCTCCATCTGCACCTTCACATGTGGGAAGGGAAGGAAAAAGAAGCACCTGCTGAGCAGCCCCAGAGAGGGCTGGGCGGCAGGAGCAGTGGGAATTGAGGGCTGGGGAGGCAGGAGCAGTGGGAGGTGAGGGGCAGGAGCAGTGGGAGGTGAGGGGAAGGAGCAGTGGGAATTGAGGGCTGGGGAGGCAGGAGCAGTGGGAGGTGGGGGGCAGGAGCAGTGGGAATTGAGGGCTGGGGAGGCAGGAGCAGTGGGAGGTGAGGGGCAGGAGCAGTGGGAGGTGGGGGGCAGGAGCAGTGGGAGGGGAGGGCTGCACAGCTGGAGCTCCCAGCAGGAGCTTTTGTCCCCACACCACCGTGCCTGGAGGGACTGAGCCACTTCCAGCCAAGTCCCCACGGGGCTGTGAGCTGGGTGCCAAGGCTGCTCCACAGCAATGCTCCTTCCACCTCTGGATCTGCTCTGCAGCACCTCTGGGACGAGAAACACAGAAAGGATGTCTCTGGTATGGAGCTCCTGTGGGCACAGAGACACGCTCTGGCTATGTTAGGATGCAGGGACCTCCAGCAGCTGATTGCAAAGTTAAAATCAGAAACATGCCTTGACTCAAGCCCGGAATTCCCATTCAATGGACCCCCCATTCGATGAAGGATTTCCCTCCTTACAGGAGGGGAACTGGGCCGGCTGCCCCATGCCCACGATGCCCAGGCACTGGTTGGGGCATGGCTCTGAAGGGCTCTGGCAGCCCTGCTCACGCCTGGGGAGGGTCCCTGGCTGAGCACTGCCTTTGCTGCTCCCCAGCTCCCCTCCCACTGCCAGACCCAGCCCGTGGCACTCCTGCTCCATCACCAGTACAAACCATTCCTGCAGGAGCAGAGCACGGGAGGGAAGGGAGGGCTTTCTGCAGAAATCATTATGTTTTAACGACGTCCAGGGTTTTCAGGACAAATGGGCTGTTGTGAGTGCTGTCCCCCACACACCCGCAGCGCTGCGAGGGGCAAACATGGAGATCAGCTGCAGGGATCCTTGCATTACACTGAGCTAGACTGTAAACCATTCACTTCATTTTTGAAGCACAGCTTGCATGAAATAACTCAGTTAAGAGAGATGCTCAGAAGCGTTGCATGTAAGCAGCATTTGGGGCACAAAAACCCAGGTGCAATATCTGTTCTGTTCTCCCATGGCTGCACATCGGGAGATAACATTATTGTTACTTTACAGAAAGTCTCTAAACTAGAAAAAATGCCTTCCTTCAGCAGTGGGATATTACCACTGAGTGGTCCCTGGCAGGGTGATGCAGCGGGGCTGGAGGCTCGGCTGGGCCACGATGGTGATCCGTTTTAAACCCAGGTAAATCAAGGCGGTCATTTAATCTGACCCCAGTTTATGAGGGGGAATCATTTTGTCTGCCAGGTAAATGAGAGGGGAATGCAGAGGCTGATGTCCCCAGAATATCCGTAACACTCCCGCCACTGTGCACCGCCCCAGAAACACAGAGCTCCCCCGGGGACTGGGTTATTCTTGCGTCCATGCCCGCGTGTCAAGAAATCCTCTAATGAAATCATGCTTCACCACTACCCCGTGGTAATCTCTTCACTTGGACTGTCTTTATGTCACATTTATGGCCTGTTCTTTGCTGGGAAGATTTTTACAGGGGATCTGAAGTTTAAAAGAAGACAGATGACAAGCTGTGATCGCGAGGAAGAGAGGCTCACCATATGGAAATAGAAAGCCCTGGCTCCCTCTCCTATCCCTCCTCCCCCCTCCCCTGCCGAGTTTCTCTACTTCACATGATGCTATTGGGATTTGAAGATCAGAATACAAATTAAATTATTAAATGAGGAACAAAAAAAAAACCCCAAAACTCGGGCCTTTCCTCTCCATCCTTCCATGTGATCAGTAATTAAAAATCAAAGTGGGGAAAACAACCCCGCTGGAAGCTGGCATTTGGGATCCAGCTCAGTTGCCAACAGAAGGATGTAATGCTCATGTCTGTGCCTTTGCATGCTATGGGGGTTCATGCATGAACTGCTTCTAGAGCTAGGACATTATTTTAATGGCAGACTTATTATGGGGCATATTTATTGCATTATTTCTTATTTACTTACTAGGAAAAGCAGGAGCACCACTCCTCAGTCCAGTGCGTGTCTCCAGCACTGGACTTCTTGTCACCAAAAACCACTCAGTGTCCCCAAAACCAGGACAACTGAACCCCCATCAGATGCTTTTTAGCCATTAATCTCTGCAACCTGAATGTGGGGCAGCAACCCCTTAAAGCCTGGGCAGTGAAAGAGAAATGAATGAATCCATTTCAGGTGGACAGAACTTGAGCTGTGGCAGTTTTCAGGTTTATTGTGACTGGGTAAGTTTTAAAGGAGGTGGTGATGAGGCCAGAGTCACCCGTGGAGGGTGCCCAGCACAGATAAGGGACAGGGCCCGTCCCCAGGCAGGCCACGCTGTGCTCCAGGGGCACTCCCTGTCCCTGGTTCAGCTCTCAGCCCTCCCACCTGCACCCCCTGGGAGCTACCAGGGATTTTGCATTTTTGAAAAACCCCAAGCACACACAGCAGGCCCTGAGTTTGTAAAATTTGGCCCTGTTTTCAACACTGGCCTTGCAAGGCTCGGGCTCAGCTGCTGGCCTCAGTGGCCAGACTTACAGAATAAGCACTTGGTCCCCGTAGTGCAGGTTTGGGCTATGGACATCCCGTTTAGGCACCCATGTTTGAACACCGTTTCCTTGGAGCCAAAATAAATAACTGAATCAATGCTACACAGAGTTTAATCTAAACAGGTAATGGAGTCAAGCTCAGATATTCCCTGTGTTCCATCGGCAGGTCCTGGAGATGGCAAACTGAAGCCTGCTTTTATAGTGTGCCAGCTCAGGGACCTGTTCCCAATTTGCAGATTTGGCCTGTTGAATTCTAAAAGATGTTTAATATACTCGATGCCTGTTTGTGTTAATGTTTACCATTGAAGTTTTTCATTATTTGATGTTATATTTGGCCATAGCATTAAAATTCCATTGGACCGACTGAAATCTAGTGTCAAATCAAAGCCAAAGAAGCATCTTCGTGATAGACTTTCAGCTCCCATCCAAGCACTTTAAAAAACAAAAATCAATTGTAGGTGTTTGCAGCTTTTCTTCCTCTTGCCAGAGAAACAGCAAACACTTTCTTTATTAGCTGTTTTTTTATATGCACAGCTCTGGAAGAGCTGAGCCCACAGCCATGGACCAGCAGGGAAGCACAAGCTGCTCTGCCAGGAGGGCACAGCTCCATCCCTGCCAGGCTCAGGAGGGAGTGGGGATGGCTGACAGCCCCCCCGAGCCCTTCTTCAGGCCCCCAGCCTTTGGGATAACCGGATCACCTGCAGCCCTTCGTACTTAAACCCCAGTACCCCTGGGGCACAGCTGATGGACTGCACCAATTCTGCCCTGCTGTTATTTGGGTCATGGAACCACAAAATCCCACAAAGGTTTGGGTTGGGAGGGACCTTAAAGCCCATCCAGTGCCACCCCCTGCCATGGGCAGGGACACCTCCCACTGTCCCAGGCTGCTCCAAGCCCCAGTGTCCAGCCTGGCCTTGGGCACTGCCAGGGATCCAGGGGCAGCCACAGCTGCTCTGGGCACCCTGTGCCAGGGCCTGCCCACCCTCACATGGTCAAGCTTTGAACCCCAAAGGAAAATCCATTTCCCATTTCCCAGACCCTGGAGCTACAGGGAGAACAGGCCTGTCCTGAGAAGCCTCAAGCCTTGATTCACAAAACTTCGGCTTAAGCACAGGCCTAAAATGAGACACCTGCCCTGGGACTTGGTTACAATGAGGTGCCTGAATTAGCTCTGCCCCTAGCGAGGAGCTCACCTGAGCTGGTCCCTGCCTCTCCCTGCTGTCCTCCCTCTGCTCGCAGACCAAGGGCAGGGTTTTCCCACGGAAACTCAAATGATAAAGGATGAGGAGTCAATCCCCGCGTGCTGTGGGGACTCACAAGCCTCTGGGGGATGCTGAGGACCTTCGGCACTGGCAGAGTTGGAGCCTGCAAATCCCACACGGCTCACAAAGCCCCTGGCGTGGCTCAGCAAGGCCGCAGCGAACACAAAGGGAGGCCGGCCCAAGTCCAGATGTTTCTGAATTCAAAGGAAAATATGATGGCCTGGATTAAAAACTGGGAATCAGCATTTAAACATAAAGCTGGGAGGGTAGGTTTGAGGAACAGTCAGCAGATATTCTCTTGGCCAGTTAAAAGGGGAGCTCTGTGAAAAGTCCCTTCTTCAGTCCACCAAAAAACTGCCAAAGTGGACAAGGATGTTTCAAGCTGTGTCCCTTCTCCAGAATATTTCCTCCAAACTTTTTATCAAAATTAGGCTATTTTGCATTTCAGTGAACTTTTTTTTTTCCAGGATGGTGATTTTTGATTTTAATGATAAAAAATTAAATTCTGTAAATGTCATCTCAGTACATATGAACATTTCTTTTGACAGTATTAATTGGCATATTTTGATTAATGAAGAGTTCTCACTTTGTTCCAAACTGGATTTGTTTCTGAAATGGGAAAAAAATGCCTGCAAAACTTTTCTCAGCTTTAGTTAGATGCTGAGAAACCAAGAAAAAAGATCCAGAGCATTATAGTGAAGTAAGAATGCTATACTTCTAATACGTAAGCAACAGATCTGAAAATCATGCCCAGTCCTGGGATTACTCACATGAAAATGTTCTCCTTTAGAGGTGCAGAAGAAGTTGGACATTTTGGGAAAATGAATCCACATTCCTAAGATGTCCCAGTGGCCTGAGGCCACTCAGATGACCCTTGTTAGGGTCAGATTGAGATCTCAGCACTCAGCCTGTTAGCATGGCTTACTGGACTGTTTATATTTCTGCTTACCTGGATCCGTTTATCCTGAAGGGCATCGTTTTAATATATCATTGATCTGATTTCCTGAAAGCCTCTGAGATCCCAGAGTTACTGGTTGAGATGTTACACACTACCGGTGCAAAGTGAAGAAAACCAACTTTCTGCCAGCACTAGCACTGATTGTAGTGAGCAGCTTTGGGTGGTTTACCACATCTTCCCACATCAGCATCTGATTTTTTATGTTTCTGCTAAAATACACTGTCCAAAGGGAGGAACAGGTTAAGGTTTACTTTGTGACCTTGTTGCTGCTGCTGGCTGTGTGCAGCAAAAAATCTGTTATTTAAAATTTCAGTAAATTGTTCCCTTTAGAAAAAAAATGTTTGGTGCTGGACTTAGCGCAGGTGCAAAGCTGCCGACGCTGGTGCTCAGTGACAAGCTGCTCCTTCCACCGTCACTGCTGCCACCTCCTCTTGGCGGGCATCTCCTTTACAGCGCCTGCTGACTAGAGCTGAACCCCTGCCTCTGGTGTCAGCCCCTGGCCCTTAATGCCAGCCCCTGGTTCAGCTGGTGCCACCCCTGGTTGAGGCGGTGCCATCACTTGGGTTATCTGGTGAACACTTGCAGTCAGGTGTGTTCGAAGCCATTTTCCTCCTGTGCTCCTGTGTTTATTTCTTTGGTTTCAAGGCCAGCAGACCCTGTCAGGTGGAACAAGACAAGGACAACTTGCCTGTAAGGACAGGTGACGTAACAGACTGTGCACTTCCCATCAGGCTCCGGACAGACAGAGTGATGGGAAGGGCTTTTGAAGCAACAAGATGTCTTTGCACTCTGCCAACGTGAATCCCTTTTGTAAAAGCAAGGGCTGCAGGGGATGGGGGCAGAAGACTCCTTCAGGTCTAGCAAACAGCCTTGGCCACCACCGACTGCGTCACCTTCTGTATCCCGAGCTGGACAGCCCCTCTCCCGCCCAGGGCTGACCCCTGCAGCTGTTCCCTGCCTGGTGCAGGCAAGGAGAAAGGGTCCATGCAGCTTTATGTGTAGTAGAGACTTCTCTCCCCTTCTAGTAAAAGAACTATGGGCCTTACAGGGGGTTGAAGCAGTTTCAAGCTTAAGTCAGTAAAATCAAAAAATCCCAGAATCCCAGGATCACTGAGGCTGGAAAAGCCCTCCCAGCCCATCAAGTCCCAGCTGTGCCCCATCCCCACCTTGTCTCCAGCCCAGAGCCCTGAGTGCCACCTCCAGCCCTTCCTGGGACACCTCCAGGGATGGGCACTCCAAACCTCCCTGGGCAGCCCCTGCCAAGGCCTGAGCACCCTTTCCATGGGGAAATTCCTGCTGGTGTCCAGCCTGAGCCTCCCCTGGCCCAGCCTGAGGTCGTTCCCTCTCCTCCTGTCCCTGTTCCCTGGGAGCAGAGCCCGACCCCCCTACCTTTTAGGTGAGTGTAGGAAGTGCTGTGGTCTCCCCTGAGCCTCCTCTGAGGAAGACTGAGGGGCTTGGATCTGACCATTCCAACAGCTGGGCCAGGCTCTTCTGTGTAAATTGGATTGTTCCACTGGCTCCACTGAGCAAACCCAATTTTTATTAGCAGAGGATCACAACATCAGCACTTGCTGAGCTATCCCGAGTTGTGTCGGTGACGAATCTGGCCTCCAGACAGAATTGTCACATCTGCCACTTCCAAATAAAAGGGTCTTGTTGTATCAATGAAATGGCATCAGAGGAAACTTAGAGCTGAGGCAATATGTTAAACATTAGCCACAATGCTCACAGGCCTAGGAAGGCCTGATAAGCCATGATTAAACTTAATTATGGATTATTTTATATTACCTACCTCCAAGCACTGTGGAAAATTGCTTCCTTTTAACTGCCTTGGCGGCTCTCTCTGACCATGCACATTCTGGGGGAGCTTTTCCCATGATTGATGTATTTGTTTACCGAGCTCCTTGCTCAAACACGGCCGATCCTCCCTTTAATCAGAGGTGTGAATACCTTAATAGTTGTCAGAGCCCACATTAACCTCTTGATTAAAAGACATCCTCACACTTACCATTAAAGAAATCCATGAAACAAATCAAATTTGTATTCTCAGTATAAACCCCACAATGAGCAAATAATGATTTGGTGTTCATGGACTTGGCTCGCTGGTATTTCATCAAGTTGTATCCTACAAGGGAAATGGGTTTTTTCCTATTTTTCCCCTTTTACCAGTGAGAGGGAAGGGTTTTGGTGAGCTGGGTTCTTTTTTTGCCTTTGCCTAAGGGCAGAAAGCTCCATGAACATCATTTTTCACTCGACTTCCTTTGCCTGCTTATCTACCCTGGCTATTACTCTCTTTGGCTGCAGCAATATTACCAATAAAATAAACATGTCAGAATTCAGAAGCACAAACAAGTTCATCTGTGACACTAATTTTGCCTGGCAAATAATTCGCCATGTTTCTGTAAGGGCTTCAATTTCTTGTGGATTCAAAGCAAATTCATCTTAAATTTGATGCCTCAGTCTTATTTTTCTTTCCCAATCTCATTAGAGTAAAAATAGCAAGGATATCCATATGATTAAAGACTTCATGTGCAAGAAAGCAATCTGGTCATAGTGCTCCTTAGCTTTATGTACTTCTTTCTATTTGACAACATTAATTTGCCATCTGTCAGCTCAGTTACAGAGTTTACTTGCTGCTTGCTTGGCGTTCACCTCCCCCTTTCTCGTTGTCAGCTGTTTTTAATAGTTTGGCCTCCTTGAGTGGGCCATTTATGCAGATTTGAAACAGGAGAAATCCTAAAAACTGACCATATGGGAACCCACTTTGTACTCCCCAGGCTGGCATAGCCATGCACAGACCTCCTCCCCCATCCAGGCACCCCCAGCACTTAAAAAATCCAATTTTTCCATACCTCTGTAGCACTTTCCATCTGGGGGACTCCAGATCATCACACCACGCATACAGACAGATGAATTTTGCTCTCTTGGGCAGGTCAGCTGAATTGTCCAAGACTGCATTCAGCCCTGAACATGCAACCGGACAAACGAAAGTGATAGTTAAGATCACAGAAGGAAGGTGGCCAGCACAAAACAATCGTGGCCAGGCAAACCCTCACGCGACCCTCCAGCCCCCAGGGGACCCTGGGGCCACGTCCTGCTCTGCCCGGTCCCATGGGCAGCACAAGGAAACAGAGCTGGTACTCATCTCACACAGACATCTGCAATAAAGGCTATGGATGTATCCTTAATCGAGTTTTCAATCTTTTGTGGTAATTGTTGGAATTCCTGACAAGGTTTCTTTTTCACCTAAAAGCCCTCATTTTAGGAAAAAAATCAGGTTTCTCAGAGAAGTTGTGGATGCCCATCCCTGGAAGAGTTCAAGGCCTGGTGAGGGGAAGGTTCTCCCCCATGGCTGGGGGTTGGAACTAGACGTTCTTTAATGTTCCTACAAACCCAAACCATTCCGTGATGGTTCTGTGAAGAAAGCAACACTTTAGAGCAGGGTTGGTATTTCCAGCAAAGGAAAGATGGAAAAGGTTTCCCAGGCCTGACAGCCCAAGCCCAGCACAAGCTGCCATGAGAAGATCACCCCAGAAAGGGAAGTCTGACTGTGAGGCAGAGCCGGAGCAACACCTCCCGCCCCGCTGCCCCAGTGGGAGCCCAGCCAGATGTGTGCCTGCCTCTGGGGCTGGAGCAGCCCTGTAATTTATAACAGTCTCCAGGCTGCTCTCATTTACGTGGGGGCCAGTGCTCAGCTCGTTCAGACAGAGTTCAAAGGCTGCCTCGAGCAGCTCTGCAGGCAGGGTGGCCGCTGGCCAGGCCCAGGCCAGCACCTGGCACCGTCCACTCGCCACGCTCGGATCCACCCATGGCTGTCTTGCACAAAGAGGGCTGGTGGGCAGATGGCTGCTCTAACAGGCACCAAATGGTCATCCCACCTCCTCCAGGGGCCTGGCAAGCTCGGCTTTGCATCATCTCTCTGTAACGCACAGATACGCCCAGATTCCTGCAGGGTGCAAAAATGTCCCACAAAGACACCTCAACAGGGTGCGATGGTGACAAAGCTCATCCCATCATTGCCTGCCAAAGACACGACTTAAACTTGGTACCAAAGGCAGCATTTCGTAATTCTGAAATGTGATCCCTGCTCCAAACACTTCCAGTGTCAGCACACGTTGGACTCAGGTATCCAAATATTTAAGAGAATCTTTTGGGGCACCATTGGCCAAACCCTGCCTTGTGTAGGCAACACCCTGGTACAGATGACAGAAGTTATAATGGCAAAACAAATCCATCAATGTTTTGACCCAAACAGAAATAGTGGGAAGAAAAAGAACATCAGAAGGATGTTGTTGGCAAAATGTGGCTAAAACGTTCAGTTTAAGGAAGCTGAGCCATTTTTATTTATAATCAGGCCTGACAGCTTTTAGGACACGCTGTCTTTACAGAGACTGGATTGATTTCAGAAGCTCATTCACTTGCACAGGGGTTTAGTGAACCAACCAGACCTCCTCCTTCTCCTCTCTGGGAAGACTCATTAGCTGCAGGGAGCTCAGTGTGAATGGGAGGTGTGTGTGAGGTACGGGTAATTACACCAGCACCTCCGAAATAAATCACCAGGCTACTGTTGATATGACTGCAAACCTGGAACTGATCCTCATTTTGGGCTGGGAGAAGGTCTTCAGCAACACTCTATAAACTACAAAGAAAAGAAAAGGAAATTGACTTTAAAAGCAGCATTTTAATAATACTAAGGTGTTGACAAAACCCTCAGAGAGCAAGGGAGCTCCATCACACAGGATGGACTCACTGCTTGGGAAGTGGCTCCTGGCATCTGCTTGGAGCTTTGTTGGGGACTGTGATTCACTGGCTGAGTGACTGCTGCTGTCCCCGGTGTCCGGAGGAGATGCTGGGGTGGCACACAGGCTGCAGGGCTGCATAAACTGGTGCTGGCTGTGGCACCGACTGTCCAAGTGCACCAATCCCTTAAACATCCGTGGTCCAGTAAAAGACATCAGCAGTGTTCCACATCCTGTGTAATACCACAGGTGCCTCTGCTCCCCTCTCTCCAGCTGTGACCACCACCAGGGACAGCACAGGACACCTTCCAGCCCTCTCCCCACGTGGGCAGCAGCCACGCCACCAGGACTCACTTTGTTTTAACTTCAGGGACAAAAGAACTGCACTTACACATATTTTGGTCATGCCCGGCTATTTCAACCTACTAAAAAGGAAATTAAAACCCTTTAGGTAACTGAGTTTTACAGATCTTCCTGTCCTGGGTCACCTGCAGAGCCAGGTCCTGGCTGAGACTGCAGGAGAGAGACAGCACAGTCCAGCACTGCTCCCGTGCTCTGCTCCTCCCTGCCTGACTTCACTCCCCTCGTCTCCCTCTCAGCTTTCCTTTCCTTAAACACTTTGAAGCTTCTTTTGCGTCGCGGTTGGTTTTCAGATGCGCCATAAAAATGCACGTGCTGGGAATACTGTGGTTAAGACATGGGAATGCAAACATTGTGGAAATAACTTGGCTTTTGTTTTTCTTTTCCTTCCCCTTTTTTCCTTTCTACAAACCAGCTTTTCCACGTCTTCAGTGTGCTGGCACTCAGAACCTGCTTGGCCTGTTAATAGAAACAAGGACTGAAGGGGTCACAGGAATGATCTGTTTTGAGAAACGAGCGGAGGCTGTTGCAAGCTTTCAGTCAGGACTCCAGCAGGTAATTCCCTGTGGAAGGACCTGCACATCCAAGCTGCTGGGAGCTCAGTGGCTGACTCCTGACCCTCCACGTCCCAGCTGGCACTGCCTTCACGCCCTGTGTGCGCCCAGCCCCTGCCTGCCCATTCCTCTGCCCCAGAAGGTTGTTCTCACCCATCCCTGACCTCTCCCATGACTTTTGGCTGGCTCTTGTCCATGGGCCCTGTCCAGACCCTCCCATGTCCCTTCCTTCTCCCAGTTTTGAGGTGACCATTAGCTCTTGTGGCTGCCCACAGCCTTCTCCTCCCAGGTGCTCGCTGCGCTCTCCCTGCGTGGCTGAAGCTGTAAATGCTTTTGCATCCCAGCAGCACAGCTGAACCACCCTGGGGAGTCACTGCTGCATCTCCACATGGTCTGAGACACCCCACAGGATCCTCACAGTGAACCTCAACCCATCCCACACAACACTGAACACTTAGAGTAGGAGGAGCAAGTTCATGGTACTGGCTCCCTCAGTGACCTTCACTATTGCCTACCCTGTGCTCTCTGAAAAAAACCCACAAATATTTTACTGGCATTAGAGTTTGGTTTTTTTCAGTGCTTCAGTACTGAAAAGACAAAAAGTATTTTCTTTCTTCCATCAATGGCTTCTATTACGTCATCATCAACCTCTGCACCATCTTCAGGCCACCACACCCTGCCTCTATCTTCACACATCAAAGGAAGAAAAGACAAATATTCCACTCTTATCACCTGGAGACCTGACTCAGAGAGCCCACAGGCCGTCCATGAGGGGCCTTGCAGGAGAGAATTCACTTCTAAGGGCCAGCCACTTCAACTCCCCAGCCACTTGCCCTCTCCCAAAGTCTCACTCTTCGTCCTAGGAAGAAGCGTTTTTCAGAGCACAATTTTTGCCTTTCTGGTAAAGAAAACGTTCCCATGTTTTTTCAAAAAAGACTCAAGATGTGACATCAATAAAAAAGAGAAAAAGAGGTTAATTCTTTATGATCTGGACCTTTTATTTCCTGAACGTTTTGGTTTGGTTGGACTATCATAGGATCCTATATCACAGACTGGTTTGGGCTGGAAGGGACTTTATAGACCTTAAAGCTCATCTCATCCCACCCCTGCCGTGGGCAGGGACACCTCCCACTGTCCCAGGCTGCTCCAATCCCGATGTCCAACCTGGCCTTGGACACTGCCAGGGATCCAGGGGCAGCCACAGCTGCTCTGGGCACCCTGTGCCAGGGCCTCCCCACCCTCCCAGGGAACAATTCCTGCCCAATATCCCATCCATCCCTGCCCTCTGGCAGTGGGAAGCCATTCCCTGTGTCCTGTCCCTTCATCCCTTGTCCCCAGTCCCTTTCCAGCTCTCCTGGAGCCCCTTTAGTCACTGGAAGGGGCTCTGAGGTTTCACCAGAGCCTTCTCTTCTCCAGGATGAGCAGCCCCAGCTCTCCCAGCCTTGCTCCAGAGCAGAGGGGCTCCAGCTGCTCTTCAGTTTTTCACTCTCCATCAATGTCTTGGGGACATCTTTATGCTGTTCCTGCAGTGCTTTGGACACTGATGGCTGTTCCAAAACTCTTCTTGAAATCAGAATAGCAGAAGGGTGATTTGAACTCCTTTTCTCTGGCCTGTTGCAAAGTGCCTGGGGAAGTGCTGTTGTAGGCAGATCATAATTAATAATTAGCATTATTTATAGTGGGGTCTGCAGAACAGAATTGAAAGTGTCATCAGATTTTACATCCAAAATATTGTCTCAGTCAGTCCTTTCTAATTCCCAGGCATTGCTGTGGGAAGATACAATTGCACATGTGAATACTTTCCCATGCCTCCTCTCCATGTGCCTATTTCCATGTGTAAAGCATCTGGGAATGCTCGTAGGGCCTCGTTGGAAATGCAGTGTGTGTGTGTAAATTGTTGCTTGTCTACATCTGTGTATCTAATTGCATGTGAAAATCACTACTTGAGTTGCATCAATGAAATACAACTTTTTGAAAATACAGCTTGCATGTGTTTCTCATTCATTTTAGTGAGGCACAAGATGATCCAGTTGAAAAACAGTAGCTAAGACCAGATGTTCTTCTGTTCCTACAGCGTGAGAGAAGCAGCTCAGCCCTAAGAAACTCAAAGCTGCTCAGCTTATGATACTTGCAGTATCATGGGAGAGAAAGATCATCTCCTCCAGTGGCCTCCCTTCCCGAGGACCCACTGCCAAAGGAAAATGGCAGGAGTTCACCTTTGCTGCCAGGAATTTAGAATCAAGCACCAAGGCTTCTTCAAGTGCTGATGAGCGATGGCTGGAGATGTGCTGTGGTCATTTAATGGGTTTGGAGGCAACCAGGGGGCACTCCTGGGGACACTCCTGGCCAGTGAAGACTGGACATATGGCAAAGGTTTAATAAAATATATGATGGGAAGGATAACTTACACAGCTTTGCCAAAATGTCATTTTTAAACTATGTGCCTAATTTCTAAACAATTGAGTTTTAAAGATTTAGTAACTCCTTGAATTTTTCCACAGCTCTGCTGCTACTGTGGTCATATTTCCAAATTCAATGTACCTCTTACTCCTCCACTTAAAACATTCACTTTTCATTTAGACCTGCAGGAAAAACAAAATCTGGATTACTTTCAAGTTATTGGCCAAGCTCAAAGAGACATCCCAGCCCTTTATGGGGTGCAGATAAAAGAGCTCACAGTCCCTGCTCTGCCAGGAAAAATGTTCACTTTCTGTGAAAAGCATTAAGAAATCAAATGAAGCGCTTATTAAACTTTTAGATGCAAGTATTTGCGAATTGGACAACGATGCGTGTCTATGTCAGACCCTGGAGATGAGATGGAGCCTGTCATAAACTGCTGCTGGATGCGTAAATGAGACTCCCTGTCCCCTCCCCCAGCTGCAGAGTACTGAAGTAGGAGCTGGGGCTTGAAAGCACTCTTTGTGAGGATCAGCCCCAAAGATTTATGTGGAAGAACCTTCTCTTTATTTACCAGCTTGCTGAGACTGACAAAGTATTTGGTATCTTGGAGCCTCCAGCCTGAGAGCCTGTAGCAATATTTGTCAGTGATTGTACCTGCTTTGCTATTTATTTTTCAGTGCCCTGTACATGTCCTCCCGTCCTGTTGATGAAGGACCTTAAGTCAGTCAAAATCTGCTCCACACTCTCTTCCCTTCCACCTCTTCCAAAACCCTCAAATAAACCCATTCGGGGTGCTCTCTTCCAGGACTCGTGAACCTAATCCTTCACTTTCCAAAGCAGCGCTGGGTATTTCATGGTTATTCCAAAGCATCAGTGATCCTTCTGGAGAGAGGTGTTTGAGTTGGCAGCGGTGCTCCCTGCCCGCTGCAGGTGGTGGAAGTGCAGCAGTGCCCGAGGGAGTGAGGAGCACTGAGAGTTCTCCTTCTGCCCTCCAGCTCCGAGTCACCTTCACAAACACTCCCAGCCTGTACGGGGAGCTCAAGTCGTGTCTCTGCTTATCAACCCCATGGACTTGGCTGCTGCTGCTGATAAACCCTCGAGCAGCTGGGGCTTACAGAGCCCACTCTGAGTTCCAGCAGTTACAAAAAGCTTTTCACTTCTTACTGCTGAACTTACTGCATTTGATCTGCAAATGGAGGCAGCACAGTATCTCCGTTTGGGAATGCAAATATGTGAATGGGATGGTTTCCCTCAACTCCCTTGCAAGAACACTGGCACCTGGATCCCACAGAGTGCTCTGCATGAATGACAGCGTCCCTAAGAGTATTCCCTGTTGAGCTTCTGTGTTTCTACCTCTCATCTGATTGTTTTGCCATGTGTTTCTTTTCCCAGCTTTATATGGCAGTTCAGATGATCTAAAATCATCTTTAAATGTCCTGGGACATTTTCCATTTGCTGTGGGTGACTCAGCAATCCCACAATGATGAGAAAAAATGCCTTGAAAGTCCATTTTCTCCAGATGCCCACCTGGCTGACTCCATCTCTCTGCTGCTTCCAGTGATGGAATGAAATCCTGACGATGCCACGTACCTCGAAGCACTGAATTAATTTCTTTCGGAACGATTTCCTAAGACTCAGCAGTCTTCAACCAAGCAGGCTCTGGCAGAATGGTGGTCAGAATCTCCCTCCACTCATTCAGAACATGTTATTGCTGGTGTGGGAAGCAGATCCAGCCGACCAATACTGCCTGCTTCCAAAGAAAACACTCACTTTACTGTATCTGGTGTTTTGAAATGCATGAAAATAAATTATTTATTATCATGACTTTAGGGCTGAACCTGTTTATATGGGCTTGCATCTGTCTGATCTGAAGACTGAGTCACTGACTGACAGACACCCTCTTGGCTGGTCCCATTACTTACATTATGTCCATACTGTTCCAACAGCTTAAATAAAAATAGCAAGCTTGAAACTTCTCCTCTGTTGGCATTTCTTCATAGAGACAGGGTGTTTCTTAAAGAAACATCAAATCACTCTTAAAGAGGTCAGATGTGCAGGGTGAAATGGCAGAATTAATGGTGAGACTCCCTGGCTGCAGCTTCCAGCCCAGCTTTAGCCCCCTCAGCTGCTGTGCTGGATGCCAAGAGAATGGGTGAGGAGGTTTGGACGTTCAGAGCTTCCCACAAATATCAATCAGTGACAACTCCAAACCTGCTCCAGTCCAAAACCTGCATCCCTACTGCCCCTGCCAGCTGCTTCCACATCTGGCAGCTGGGGCAAACTCAGGAGTAGTGTTTCCACTGACACCAGGTTAATTCTTTTTCCTCCTTTTCACTCTGTACCCCCTCAGAGCGGGGAAGACTGGAGTGAGAGCTGCAGAGGAGCCTCTTGGAGAGGGAGCCTGAGGGAGGGGTGGGACTGCAGCAGAACTCTCCCATCCCTGTGGCAAGGATGTTGTATCATACGGAACTGGGGAAATGTAACTCAGTAGAAATACAATTTCTTCACTCTCCCATCCAGCAAGGTGCAAATGTCTCACCTCCCGGGGCAGAGTAAGGGGAGTCCAGGCTGAGTTTGAGTAGTTCCAGATTTGCAGACATTTAAGGCTTTGTCCCATCAGTGCCATCTTCTGATTTCCTGACTTTCCATTAGTTTGTAACCTTTAAATCTTAATTTCCTGAATTTATTTTTCATCTCATCATTGCATCACCAACATTACTTGAAATAACCTGACACCTATGCAGAGCCTCGGGTGTGAGTTAAAAAGGGCTACCTGGATGGGCAGGTAAAAAGGCCTGAGGCAACAGGTGAGATGCTGGCCCTCCTCCTCATTTGCTTGATTGGGTAGAAACTGAAAGTGGCTGACAGCAAATGCTGCATCCTATAAAAAAGCCAAAAGTCCTGGCACAACTGGCAGCATTTCCAGGGGCCTGGCCCCCCAGATGGCTTTTCTGGGATATACTACAGCCATCATTGCTGCTGGTGTAGAAGCCAGGAGTAAGCGAGCATGAAGAGCCTTGGACATTTTGAAGGTCAGAGGCAATTTTGCTGCTGCAGATCAGAGTTGAGGAGAATCGGGCACCTCATCATCTCCTCCTGGAGACTTCACTACAGGTGCTGATGATGCCATGTGAGAAAGGGATTGTCCTAGGACTCCAGTGAGCCTTTGACCTCTCTCAACACTGCAAAGGCTGCAGTTCCTTACCTGGCCTGTCCTTTGGATGACTCCTTTGCAGTGTGTTGAGACCACAAAAATGGGTCACACAAATTTATACCCACCTGAGTGTCTGTCTGCCAGGCACCAAGAAACAGCCAAACCACAGTCATGCCTTGCTACTGCTGGTTTGAACCGTTCAGCATTTTCATTCTAAATGCTCTGCTCAGGATTATATATCAAATATATCAGATGGTGTGTGGTGAACACTGTGACTGGCCTTATGTCCTAATGGCCACTTAATTCAGTGAGTAGAGCCACTGCTGGGCTGGAGGTACAGGTGATCAGCCAGGGGTTTTCCACCAAATACTCATCTTTATGTATCTGAAACAAGTGTCTGATCACCATTTCTCCCTGCTTTCACAGATTATTTTTAAAGGAGAAGAAGCAATTCAGTGGAGTCTGGACTTCTGCAGCCAAGGAGAACTTACAAAGATGGAGGATCACACACCTTGGAGCTACAGCCAATATCTGAGTGAGTACAATATTCTCCATTCGCTGTACGTTTGCAAGCATGGAGGACCATGAGTAGGATGTGTGTTTGTGGTGGAGGAGGAATGCAAGCTATGCTCTGTGTGGATGGAATATGCCTGGTGCTGAAAGCTGTGGGATGGAAGAATGAATGCAGTTGTATTGGAAAAGGGAGGAATGCTTACAGTATTTTGTGTCCTCAAATGTGGATTAGCTTGGAAAGGGATGTAAGGTGGGAAAGACATATCCTGAACACCTGTTTCTACATCTGTATGTTTTTTAACTCATTTTGGAGACAGAGCGTCCTTGCTCCTCGCTCTCTGTCCTTATTCTGCACTTAGGTCCCATCCATTTCATACAAAAGGAGCTCCTCCTCTCGTGGGAGTCGCCTGTCTTTCCACAAGCGCAGTGGTGCCCACGTGCACGCGGGAGGGCTGTGGAGAGTGGGCACACCTCTGCCTGTGGAAGCACAGAGAACTGCAGCAGCAGCAATCACCCACCCTGGAACCCAACTCCAGCTGCTGCTGCTGTGAGTGTGCTCCATGCCCACTGACCTCCTTCGTGCTGGTTGGGTGCTGCTTTCATGGGATCACACAGAACCCCGGGCTGGGCCAGGCTGGGAGGGCCCCAGGGGCTCTCCCGGTGCCACCTCCCTGCTCCAGCGGGGCCATCCCAGAGCACGGGCACAGCAGTGTGCCCACACAGCTCTGCCATATCCCCAGCGAGGGCACTCCACGGCCTCTCTGCACAACCTGCTCGGGGCTGGGCACTGCCCAGGGCACAGGTTCTGCCTCCCGTGCAGGGAATTGCTGGGCTCAGCCCCTGCCCGTCCCTCTGGTGCCACCGCTGGGCCCCGGAGCAGAGCCCGGGCCCTGCCCTGAGCCCTCCCTGCAGCCAGGGACCCCCAGGGCTGAGGGCCCCTCTCGGCCGGGGCTCCTCTCGAGGCCGAGCAGCCCCGGCTCCCTCAGCCCTTCCTGGGCACGGAGATGCTCCAGGCCCTTCCTCAGCCCCGCAGCCCCCGCTGGCCCCGCTCCAGGAGCTCCCTGGCCCCGCTGTGCTGAGGAGCCAGAGCCGGGCACGGCAGCCCAGAGGTGCCCCCAGGGCTGGGCACAGGGGCAGGATCCCTCCCTGACCTGCTGGGAATGCTCTTCCCAGTGCACCCAGGATCCCACTGGCTTTCCTTCCACAACTCAACCTGCCCCTGAAGTCAGTGGGAATTTGGCCAAGTCGAGGTACTCAGGATGGGTTCTTTGGGGGATGCAGTTCTGGCAGCCACATTACCAGCGTCCCTCACAAATAAGAGACATAATAAGTTTGCAAACAGTGCTATTCTTACTTCTGTCAGCAAAAGAAATTTAATTGATTTATCAAGAAGCCAGGGCTAAAAGTCTCTCTAGAGGCAATGGAAATATACGCACTTTCACTGAACTCTGAAAATACATGATTTATGGGAATACCCACTTATTTACCTAAATTCCCACAAACTGACCTGAAAAGATTAGCCCTTGATCTGTGGTGGCAAGGGACTCCACAGAGGTAAAGTCACTGAAGGAGAAAGAAGCAAAAACAGAATTAAAAGTATTACTGAAAACCAGAAATGCATTGAAGGCATAGAAAGTCATTTTTCCTAAGCAATGTAACAGAATCTGGCTTGGCAGTGCTGTAGGGCTGTGGATGGACACAGACTTGTCTTCAAGTGAGTTTGGTTTGGCTGTTGGTAATTAGGAACTTGAAAGGAAATTTGGAAACACAGTAATAATAATTTCAGCTCGGAAATGCTACAGCTCCCCAGACCTATAGCCACATTCCTGCTGTCTGTTCCCAGGGAACCTCCACGCACACCCCTCCACGGAGTGCTGGGCTGGATGAAGTCAAACTCCACTTTGGAAAGTAATTTTTTTACAGGATGGCTCCCACCCCTCAATGCTCTGCTGGGTATCTGGTTGCCAACTCTTCCTAATGGATCACAGAAACCTTTAGGCTTTAAGACAAATTCTTTTGTGAAAAGCTCTATGTTCTCTCATGGTATTTCCAGCCAGATGACAGACTGACTCTCAAGATATCCCATGGAGGAATTTAATGCATTAGACTGGACACTGTGTAGTGCCTCCCTCCTGGAAAGATGAAGAGTTTTGTTCATTCTGTAAGATCTGGACCTGAGATTCAGAGGGTGCAAATGAGATGCACACGCCTGCTTATCAGCCCCCACAGCAAATGCTAGGTCTTAAATGTTCCTTCAAAAAAGGCTTGATGAAATTTAACCTTCCTCCTTGCAGTCCCAGCACAGCCAGCTCCCTTGAATTCAGTCAAGAAATATGAAGAAAATGAGCCATTTCAGATGTCAGATCCAAAATACGTGCTACTCCACATGTAAAAAAAAGCATTGGGAAAATAGTATGGGCCACCATCAGTTTTGATGTGCACTGTTTGAGCTGATCTGGGATCTTGTATGATCAGGGAATGGAGGAAATGTAAAGTAAAAGCCCAGAAATCATCAAAAGGAGATCAGGCCAGGTCAGGCCATGCCCCGTGGTGGCTCTGAACCAGGACTGATGTTCTGTCATGCCCCAGAGTCTCATCTGAAGCCACTCTTTGATCTCCTCATGGTGTTTTAAGTAAAGAAGCTGTGGAGTCCATCAGCATCAGGCCATGAGAGGCTGCAGCCAGATTTGGATCTGGACTCTGTGGGTTTGGCTCGTTCCGAGGCAGAAGTGAAAATGTGCTTGGTGGGCTGATCCAAGACTCCAGCAAACAGGTGAGCTGGCTTTGTGCAAAACCACGGCGTAATTCTGCGTGATTGGCACCTCTCACCGAGAGAGCCCCGAGCTGCTCAGCCACCAATGAATGACACTGCCAAAGGTGGGGGAGATTTGGAAGGAAGTTGGCTCTGCCCAAGGTGGAGGTTCTCTCATTGTCATGAACCCAAACCCACACTGGAAGAGAAAGAAAAAGAATAAAGTACCTACCCAGCCCCTGAGAGCAAGGAGAATGCCATTCATCTTAAAACAAGCAAAAAAATTCCCCTTAATGTGATAATCTCACAATAACTAATTATTTCAATGAACACACAACACCAAGAAGTATCCTGGAGTCAGAGGCGTGAACTTTCAGCCGGTAGGTCAGCGGTAACATATCTTGTTTGAACAAGTCTGACAAGATCTGCTGAGCAATATCCAGCAGGGCCAGCAGTGCTTGGCTGCCTGCGCTGCGGTGGAGAGACAGACGTGGGTTACGGGGTCACTGCTCCTCCACTCGCACCCGCCAAGCAGAATGAAGCATGGCCAAACCTTCTTCAGCTGATGGCAAGAGGGAAATGCTGAAAAGCCCTAGAAACGGCTGATACGGATGAGTTAGAAGGAGGTGGCTGCAGTAACAATGATCTGAAGCGGCGTGTCCAGCGCTGCAGCCAGCACAACCCTGCTCCAAGCCCTCCTTCCTCTCCAGTGGCCTCCGTGCTGTGCTTTAACGTGTGCTGCAAAAAATCACAGGAGCGTGTCCAGCCCACAGCCGTGTCAGGGGATGTCTGCGCCACAGCCTGCCGAGGAACCTGGATCAGCTGTGAGTGACCTCATCAGGGCCCCTCTGGCCTCAGCACCTGCTGTGCGTAACCAGTTTCTAGCGTCACTGCTGATGCTGATGAGAGCATTACGTGGTGACAGAGCTGAGGCGTCCGAGGCCGGGGAGCTGCTGGTCTAAACACAGAGCACGCCTGCCCTCAGAACCTGGGAAGTCCACAGCAAGTGGGTGTGGAGAGACAGGGCAGGCTGAGCACACAGAGATCACCTGGAGATTTGCACTGTCTTAGGAAATCCTTGCTGCTATCAAATTCAATTATTAGCAGACTATGAAGGAAAAGGGAGAACAATTACATCATTTTTTTCTGTTTTGAAGGAGAGCTTTGCCTGGCTGTCATCCTGAAACAGAGAATAAAAGTTTCACTGGATGCACCCAGTACATTCTAACATTTATTAGCTAGCCTATGAAAAGGAGTTTTCTTGTGCATAGAAATCCAGCCATATTTTTGAGGGGCAGTTCCTATTTTAGTCATTTCACAAACCAGGCCTACAGTAAATAAGATTTTGGCAATAAAACACTTAGATATCACTTAGAACACCTTAATCCATTTGAAGATAAAGGTTAGATTACCAGGTCAGCATCAAATTTCTGGGACGAGACCATTTTCTAGGCTGTATTGTCCCTGCAAACCCACTGACAACAAAGTTGTGTGAAGCAGCACATCGTATTGGCCTTGCCCAACGTCTGTGAGCAGGGACAAGAGAAGGGCAGCACGGCCCTTGCAAGATCCACTTTGAACTGGGAAATGCAGGTTCATTCAAAGGCCAGCAGTTAGCTTTTAAACCAGCTAAGAACATCCCTCCCTCAGTCATGACAAAGAACTCATAAAAAGGTAGAGGAATTGAGAAAATGTAAGACCAGAATGATCATGGTCCAGGACCAGGAGGATGTGATGGCTGAGGGTGGCTTCCAGTTGTAACTAGAGAAGTGAAGGATGCTGTGTGGCACAGCTCAGTGATCACAACCAATTAATGCAGATTAATGCTCTTTTCCGTTCCTAGGTGTTGGTTTGGCGCCATGGATGACCCAAGAGAGAAATCTGAATATGTTATGAGGGTAGAATGTACTCAGAAGCTGAAGGAAGCCACAAAAAAGAGACTGATACTTCTCCCTTCCTAGCAGTGGCTGATGGCTGTTCCCAGTCCTGCTCTTTCTCTACTGCATCTTAGAAAATAGCTTTAAAATTCATCAGATCTTGGACATCCAGCATGGGTACCGTTCCAGCAAGTAGCCGTTTATTTTATAAGGGGATTTAAATATTGTAAAACTGAATAAAATGCAGGTGTTTCCATTACAGACAAGTGAACCTCGTGTAAGCTCTACAAAGACGTGACTTCCAGATTAAAAGGACTTTGCACAGTTTGTTCTGCCCTGATGGACAGGTGGATTTTTGGATTGGCCTGGGCAGAATTTTCTTTTGTGTTGTGCAGTCCCGAATTCCACCCTCTGCTCTGCTTGCTCACCAAGGGAGGACATGCAGTGAGACAGCTGGTGGCCATATTGACATCTGCATGAATTTGGAAATTTGGCTGGGTAAGTTCAGCACCAGATTGCCCAAACACAAATAGTTTCCATCTAATGTCTGGAGTCTCCATGCTCTCTGAGAAGGATGGACTCTAATCCCACACTGTGCCACTATTCAGATGACCCAGTCCAGGTTGCTGCCAAGGGGTGCTGGGATTAACCAAAGCAGGAGCATAAATACATGTGGAAAATAGATTTTCACACTGGATTTTGGTAGCAAGGAAAGAATTCCAAATACCTCTTGGAAAGCTTCCCCAGTGATCAAACCCAAACCTTCTTGCCCCTACAGGATCAGCCTCCTTAAGAAGAAAGGTTCTATGGAAAGCCTTACAACAAGGTTTAAGACAAGGAATGAAACTTCACCTGTGCCGGTTCACTGACCCCTGATTTACACCAGAAAAAGTCAACAGACAGCCCAGGTAATACTGGTTAATTATTAAATATATAATCAGTGTAACCATGCCCTCTAGAGGACTAAGTTTACCTTCATAGAGACAAAACCAACCCTTGGGTCTGAACACTCCTAAAATCTGGGAAAAAGGCATTTTGGATGTTTGCATTCCTTCCACATCTGAATCTAGACGTGAATCACTATTTCCTCACTGGCACCATACCCAACATACCCAAGATGGCACTGATAGGTGAGTTTTACCTTTTGTAGCCACCTGGTGTCTCTGCCAAACAATTCATCCAGCTAATCCCCATCCAGACATCAAAGGTCTGATCCAAGGTCTTAATCTCAACCAAAGAGAAGGTCACTTGCACACATTTGACTCAACATGTTGAGTGTTAAATACAGAGTGTTCATGTTCTTACCTCCTGCTTTCCCCATATTCCTTTTCTTTTCTTTTCTGCATTCGCTGGCAATTTCCCCAACTTTCCTTGGTCAGTGTGGTTTACATTCCCAGCTGGCTTGAGCTGCAAAAATGCAAGCAAGCTCCATGTGAGTGCAGTTTGTCTGTGGTGGCTGAGATGGCCCCAGTCAGACGGGGTGCTGAGGGCAGGACCAGCTGTGTCCATGGGGACCTGGCTGCACCACGGTCCTGAAGGAGCCAACAAATGCTTGAGGAGTTATTTTTTGGCCTGAAACATCCACATTTTGAGATCAGAACCCACTACTTGTGAGAGTGTGAGCCACAAACAAGCAGCTGTGTGCCAGCTACTTTGGAAAACAAAATCTGGAAAGGAACGGGGGAAGGGTCAAAGATATAAAGGGAAGCAACAGAAAGGAAGTTCTTCCTTATCCACCCAGTAGGTTTGTGGGCAGAACCAGTCCATGGAGGCAGGGCTGGAGTGTGGCTGCTGTCCAGGCTGTCGAGGGACAAGCACGCAACAGGGAGGCCCTGTGCTTGCTCTCTACCAGAGAATATTTTGACATCTTTTCCGTGGCACCTTAGCTCGTGTCCCAAGGCAGGCTGCTCCCCGCGTGTTTAAGGACAGAGGTAGCTGGAGTGCAGCTGCGGTTCAGTAGTTACGTTGAGTAAACCCGAAATAGTTCGGAGGTGGGGTTTTCAGAGGCTGTACCATCAGCTTTGCCTTTCTCACCGAGCCCTTGGGATGTAAGACACCAAATATGCTACAGCTGTCAGACGTCGGTTTTCAAACCCACTCGGGGGATGTTTTCTTTTTCTTTCTTTTTTAAATCCCACTTCATGGTATTCTTTTTTTTCCTGACTTTTCTCTCAGTACAAGAATATGTGTTTTTTCCCTTGGTTACTTTGACTCTGCTGACCTGGTTTCTTGCCTTCCTTTGGAAATGTTTAGGTGTCTTGGCGATGGAGAGGATGAATCAGTGAGCATCCAGCGGGTCTCGGAAAACCACAGCAGAAAGGGGCGTGTGGGGAGCAGAGAGGATCGCGGAGCCTTTGCAAACAGCACGGCGTTGGAGGGTTCTATCATTTTCCCTTTTCTCCCTAAATTTTCTTTAGCAGCTGGCGGTGCTGCCCAGGGCAGATGCTGCCCTTTCCCTCCGCTCAGAAACCTTGTGCCCAGTTTAAAGGGCGACACTCGGAACGTTTCAGTGGCAGTGAAGAACACACAACCTACTGCAAGCTTTCTGCCAGCGGGGAGCTCTGGGCCCGCTGGGAAGGAGGGCGATTCGCTGGGAAGGTGCAGCTCTGGCGCACAGAGAGGGCTGAGCAGGGAGGCTCCCAGGTTTTAACTCCTTCTCGGAAACACCACGTGCCTCATTTTGGGATCCTGCTCTGCTGTTCACTGCTTGGTCACAGCCTACTGTGGGTACAGCCATTGGCTTCAGCAGCAATAAACACACCTGAGGAATGGGCAGGGGTTTGGAGACAGTTCAGGAAGTGAGAATACAGCCACCTTGGTCAAGTGAATTATATGATATAAGGGGTATTGAACATTTGGCACACAAATATTGAATCAATGCAGAATAATGTAAGACAATGATCTAATTAATGAATTTTTCAATTAAAATAGAGGATGTAATCTTTAGACATTCTCCCTACCAAATGTTGGGAGCAGTATTCTAATATATTTATTATTCTTTTTTTAAAGCCTTTTCCAGAGAAACAAGTGAATGAAGTATAATTAGGTGGAAAACGTTCCTCAGAATTAAACATCCTGTGTCTTGGCCCTGGGGCAGGGATGCACAGTGTTTGAAGGATTTTGAGTCATCCTCCTGATTTCAGCCAGATTAGTCATATCTCGGCCTAAGCTCAGCCATAGCACCATGTGCCATCAGACTTTTTATTTCCACAGAGAGGAGCTGGTTCACGCTCAGATTTCCGAAAGATCTGTCCATTAAACCAATCTCCACACCTGTGCCCCGAGTGTCTGAAAAGTTCTGTATGAAAATGCAGGTAGACTATTGCAAACAGGTTTTTTTTTTCTCCTACAACCAGTTGAATCTGAATCAAATGAATGGGCGTGTTGGAACAAGGACTGAAAAACAAGAGTGTAAGAGTTACGTAAAGTGACAGTAGCACTGCTAGGGCTGAGTAACGTTCTAGACCTTTCTCTGAAAGGGGTAAATGTTTTTCGAATTCTGAATGTTTGATACAGCTATAGTGACTGACATTCTGGTTTTACTGCATTACTAAATCACATTATAAATGAAATTTAAAGGTAGTTAACAAAATAATCTTTATGTCAAACGGTGAAATGTGGGTTCACTCTTTGAGAATGCTATTCTTTGGTTTTGTAGTGTCCCTTAAAGGCTAATCTAAAAGAAAATTAAATTAATTTCATGTTCACCACCTTTAAATTGCAGAAGCGAAAACCTTTCAGGACTTGCCAATTACTAAGGAAACTTCATAGCTGGATTATTCCCAAATTGCACACCCTTTATTTTAACCACTAAAGGCAAACACATGGTTTTGATGGGTCGTAAAAGAACAGGTTGCTTTTTCAGGATTGAAAGAAGCTGTAATTACTTCCCTTGTTTGGTGACTTCCTGATTTACTTAGGTTGTTATGGGTGATCCCATTCTGCTGAGGTAATTGGAGCTGCTGGAGTGCAGTCGATGACCTGAGGGAATGACCGGTGGCTTTTCAGTCTGGGTGACTTGCACCTAATGAGTGGAGTCGTGCTTCCCAGGAAACCAGGACACTATAACTGCCCTAAGTGCTCCGTGTGTGTGCTTTAAAGGCTTATGTTTCACAGCCCAAGCAAATTATGCCCCTGATTTTCTGAAACCAAACTAAGCCAGCTCCAGATACAGGGAAAATAAAGGTGTTTTCTTCAGGCAGGAATAGGAGAAACAGATCTCACCAGGGAGGTGAGCCTCAGATATTTCTCCAGACAGCCAAATGCTGCCACGCCAACACCAGGAGGTGACTGACAGTTCTCGAATCAGTTCTTGTCTGTAACATGATGTGTAATAAAACATGATTTGTAATAAAACATGGCTGCAGTGAGGGCTTGCATGGTTGCAATAAGTGGGTTATTCTAGTAGGAACTGAGCTACCTAAGGGTTAGAAATGAAACCACCTATGTTTTCAAAGTCCAGCACAGACTAGGCGAGGGCATTGTGCCTGAGTCATCCTTGGAGGAGAGAGAGTTGCATGCGGTTGTCCTCTCAGGGGGACCCCTCAGATAGAGTCCAACTGTTAACCCAGCACTACACAGGCAGCCAGCCCCCCGCTCAGCAGTGCTCCCCACGAAAGGCACTTTTGGCACTTGGCAGTGCCTTGGCTTAGCTGTAGCTGCTGCTTGTTTTGGTTTTTGCACAGTTTTTCAGATGTGTTATAGTACCTTTCTGTTCAGAAGGACAAACTTGGACTTGTTGTGTGCTGTCTGAAGTTGGGATACACGATACAAACCCGTGGTTCCTGATCCAGGGTATCCTGGATCTCAGGTGTTTTGGAACTCATGCTGTCTTGGTTATTGTTGCTTGGAGCTCAGTGCTCCAAGTGAACTGATGGGGAGAGGTAAAATCGGCCAGCTCCGAGGATAAAAATCCTGTGCCATGAATCACACTCAGCTTTTCCCATATGGGCCCAGGACAGCCTGGTGGATCCATCCAGGTCTGAAATCTTGTAAGGGGTGTGAGTACACAGAGGAGGTACAGTGAGATAAATACCACTTACACCACTGTGTAAATTCCATTTACAGCACCTTCGTCTGCTACTCAGAGAACAAAAGCTCACATACTTCTACTCCAGGGGAAAAGCCATGGGCAAAGACTGAGGGGCAGCTGAGATGGTGGTGGTGATACTGGTTATCTCCCAGTAACTCAACCCCAGATTCATAATCTCTGCTAGGTCACACGTGAGGATGTGAGTGTGCAAGGACAGCCCAAAATCCAGGTCTCAGCATCTATGAACTGATCTTAAAACACCAACCAGGAAAGAGCTGGCCCACGGGCTGCCTTCAAAGTGGCCAGAATTTGCTAACACTTAAACTACCCAAATCTTGCAGCATCCTAATTTCAGAAGTTGTTTCAAGAGACATCTTACTTACTGCAAGGGGCTGCAGACATTTACAGCTGAGATTCACCAGCACCTGCTGGCACCAACAGAGGGTCTCACGCATGGTATCCAGGTGTCCTGCGTGGCTGGAAAAGGCACAGAGAACACAGAACCCTCCAGGAGCCCCTGTGGAGGGCAGTCCTTGGAGATACAAGTGGCCAGTTCATCATGGCAAAGGCTCACTCCCTCGTCTTCTCCTTCTCAAAGCTCAACTAAAAACCTTTTCAAAATACTAGAAAACCTGGACATTTCTTTAAAGCATCCTAACAGTTTGAGCCTTCCCAAGTCACATTTCCAGTGGCTGGCACACAAACTAGATACAGGATCATCCACTGTAACATTTTACATCAAAATGTAAAATGAAAAAATGAAAATTAGTGATTGAGGAGAGGCTTCCTAACGCAGAGAGGGAGCTCCAGGAGCCAGGAGCTGATCAGCTGAACAACATCACCATCGAGGACTTAAAGATGATCTGAAGAACAAATTCTCTTAATTCGTGATGGATTCTGATATCCATAGAGAGGGAAGGAGAAGCAGAGCAACTGCTGATGATACTGAAATAACATTTACAGAAGGCAGGAGTTAAAGCAGAAACCTGAGCCTGGGAGGGCACATGCGCCTCAGAGCACACGCAGTGGGGTGAGGGGGGAACCTGGAAAAGTGCTAATGCAGAGACAGATAATAAATTATAGTTTGCACTTCTGTGTATCAGGGCAAAAGAATCCTATCTATTAATTGGGGCAGATCAGATTTATTTCTGTGAGGTAAAAAGGCACGTCTGGCTCCCCCCAGTCCCCTGGGACTGTCAGCACCACCAGACCCCACACCTCCAGACCCCAAACTCGGCACGTGCCAGCACGTGGAGGTGAGGCTGGGAGTGAAGATGCCACCCACAGCCTCCAGCTTTTGAAAGCAGAAATCTGCACATCTGACACTGATCGAACTCTCAGAGCTCACTGCCATCAGAGCTCCCAGCCTGGCCAAGAGCTGGGGAGGCAGAGCTGTCCTGGTCTCCAGGAGGGACTGTGGGACACCAGAGCTGTGTGTCAGATCCTGCTGTCATTTCAGCTGGAAACACCTCCCACCTCCCCTTCCTGAGTCAAACTGCCTTATGGGAAAGCAATGTCCAAACAGAATCTGGGAAGCACTGAAACATCAGTCCCACGTGGGTGAGCAGAGTTATTTGGGTTGGAAAACACCTCCAAGATCATAGAGTCCAACTGTTAACCCAGCACTGCCAACCCACCCCTAAACTACGATCCCAGGTGCCGGATTTATACAGCTTCTAAATCCCTCCATTGCTGCCCTGGGCAGCCTGTGCCAGAGCTGGATAACCCTTTAGGTGAAGAATTTTTCCCTAATATCCAATTAAGGATGTGCTGTGTAACTCGAGCCCATTTCCTTCTGTCCTGTCTCTTGTTCCCTGGGAGCAGAGCCTGACCCCCACCGGGCTGCACCTTCCTGTCAGGAAGCTGTGGAGAGTGAGGAGGTTCCCCCTGGGACCATAGAGCCTACAGAGCCTATAGAGCCCGTGGACATCCATTGCAGCCCTCCAGTGCTGTGACTCATCCCATCATGCTTCCGTAAGTAATTAGTGACCTTGAAGGATGAGGTTTGGGATTATCTTGTTTGGTTGCTGTAGAATTAACAGCTGAATTTATCAGCTCCCAGAGCGATGTCTCAAAAGCCACTGGAAAATCCATCAGGTCAGCAGTTACCTGGGATCTGTGTGCCTCCAAGGAGACAGGCATCACCAGCCAGGCCGGCTGGGGCTCAGGCTGTGCACGGCACTGTCTGCGGATGGCACAGCCTGAGACCTCCAGGACAACCACGGGCTTGGGACGGAATCCTCCTCCCTTTACAAACCCCCCTGAAGGAACAGGCACCGCTGGCAGCATCCTTGGGGGAGCTCCCGAGTGAGGGAGCAGATGCTCTCTGCTTCCCTGCCCACGTCCCCTCCAAACCGATCTGCCATGCCCAGAAAGCAGAGTATGGGAGATGGTGATTAATAGCTTTGTTTACTTTTTCCTGATCTGTTGTAACAGGCAAGGAGATAACATTTGCTGAAATACAGATCTGTCATAAAAATAAGCAACCAAAAATACAAGTAAAAAAAAACAGTCTTCATGTCTTAACTTTCCAGATGTAAGTTTCTGAGTTCCCACTTGGGTTGTTATTATTATTATTACTACTATTACAATAATAATAGGATTCCCAGTCGTGGAGTGGGACCAGCACTCGTTTAGAAGCACAAGACTGGAGAGCAGAGGTGAGTGCAGCCAGCCAGGGGAGCAGATGTTGCTTTTTTCAATATACTGAGCTCTCATAACCACCACGTCCACCGGGGACCCTCGGCAAGGCCAGGCAGGCTGGTGGGAGCCTCACTGCATGGGGGACTCCAAATCCTCCTGTAGTCACAGATTCTGAAAGGCTCAGCCACGCAGAAAGGAGGAGGAGGAGGCTCAGGAGCAGCCTCAAACCTCTCTAAGGAATGTCCCATCCCTCTGTTGCTTTCCCTCCAAATGTGGGTTTAAACTGCGAGGTCTGGAGCCAGGCTCGGGTGGTTTTGGTGCTCAGCTTTCCCCCAAACCCAGGTCAGCGTAAATTTAGGGATTTGGCCCCTCTTTGTCAATGAGAAGGGCTTGCTGCAGACTTTGGATCTGAATTCAGCCCTTCCCAAACTTGTGTGGGAATGCTCCGACCCATCTCTATTTGTCTTGGGTAGGGGAGTCGCTGTGATGCTCTGCAGTGGAACTTTCCACCAGCAACAACACGAGAGACAAAGAGCTCATGCTCTGACCTTTATGAAACTATTCCTTAACAAAATTTACTCAAGTAAAGAATCCACAGTCCTCTTTGGTTTTACTCATTTAATTGATACGGACATAAAATATTTTGCGTTGTTTTAATAATAGTTTGGTTTTCTGCTATTTAAAAAAAAAAAAAGTTCATTTCTCCGAACATATTTTTAGCAAAAATATTTTGCTTGAACTTTTTTCCTCTGCCTTCAAAGGCTGCTGCACAGTTCTGGGGTGCTAAATACTAAACTCACATTCTATCACTCCATCTCCTCCCATTTGGATGGTAATCACAGGATCTTGATGCCAAACTCTGGAAGATATTTTTTCCAGCAGCAGCATCTGGCTTCTTGGCAGACCCCGCGAGCAGTTGTGCTGGCAGCAGTGGGAGCTGCCTGAGTCTGTCATGTGTTTAGGCTGCTGCAGAGCTGTCTGAGCCGCCTTGTTGCCTCAGACACTGCGTTCTGCTGACTCCCATCCCGCTCCGATCAATCCGGGCCCGCTGGTAGCGGGGCTCTGCCGATCCTGACGGGATCTCTGCGGAGTGTCTCCAGTCGGGAATGGCAACAGCGGATGTTTGCGGAGCTCTTTTCGGCCCACCGGAGCCCGGCCCCTGCTCCTGCAGACGGAAAGGGCTCCGTGACCCCTGCGGAGGGATGGGTTTGTGCTGGACCGCGGCAGCCGCGGGCCGGCAGGAGACCCTCGAGGGCCAGGCCCTCTCCCGCTGCCCTGCCCCGTGCCAGGAACTCTCTGACCAACTCCTGTCACGGGGAGAGCGATCCTGCCCGCACACTGACTCGCTCGGCCCATCCCGGGAGCCCCCCTCTGCCTCTCGGGCACCTCCAGTGTGCTGTTCTGGCGGGGGCAGAGGAGGGGTCCCCGCTCCTGCCCCAGCCTGCCAGGGGAAATCCTGGCACCTGGCTTCCCTCCATGCTAGAGATAGAGATGGAGTGAAGAGTGGATTCATTTCCTGCAGTGGAAATACTTCTACAGAATTCCTGTTTCTGGAGAAAGATGCATAGGAATAAAACCCCTCTGCTCCAGCTGTAAGAGCCCTGTTAAACCTGAATTTCTCTCTCAGTTTCATCCACTCAAAAACCCACCAGGGTGCTCATCCAGCTCTCCAGACTGTGATTAAGTCTTTGCCCTCCTGTTCCCACTGCTGGAAACCACTGCTTTAAGAGGCATATTTCTTTAGATATGCACTTTTCTTCCATAGGTTCAACATTTTATGGGAGGATGAAGAGTTTATTTTATGACATGGTTGTTAAGGATTTCATTTTGCACCAGAAAGGCCCTGAATGGAAATGCTGAAGCCCAGAATTCTACCTGTGGCTCAAAATGGCTTTGATTTAAAAGATCAGTATTTGGTTGAGGTTTTAACACTTATTCCAGATTACCAGCCTTGCTTGGTTCTAAGAACACAGGTCCAGGAAGGTGCAAATTGGTCCAGAAGGGAAGGGTGAGGCTCTGTTCTAAACATATGAAAATATTAATAATAATCATCATCATCATGATGGTCTATCATCATCATGATCTGTGCAGTTTATTGTGTTTATTGTGCTTGGTCAAGACTACAGAAAACTCTGGTGAGTTCTGGTCTCACAGGACCTGCTGTGCCTGGGTTGATGGCCCAAGCCTTCAGCTCTGAGGAGCGATGATGCTCTGTGACCAACTGTGAGCTTCTAGGACAGGACAGAGTGCCCCATGCTATTGAAATGCAACTGAAAGTTGTAATTTAGACATTTTTCCACAGTGTTACTGCTTGTCCAAGTTGTAATGAAGTACTGACATCTGTACAAAAGTACTCTTTAATGTACCCAAGAGAAACTTGGTTTTAAGTTGAAAGCAGCACTTCTGAGAGCTGGGGGTGCCCCCAGATTGCTCCCCTTGAAGGGGTGTGTTAGAGGCCCCCCTGGAGTCCTCAGTTACAGCTCCAGGGTCACAGCCCCTCTGGCAGCTCTCACAAGGAGCAGAACCACCACACAGCCCCGCGTACCAAACCCCTCTTCCCCACGTCCCTTACAGCACCCCTGGGAGGGACAGTCAGGAGATGTAAAGAGGCAGAACCCTTGATTTGGGTTTCACGGGGTATCTGTGGCAGCAAAAGGACACATGACAGGTTCTGTGATGCTTCAGCGAGGGCCTCTGGCCCTGAGCAATCCCTCCTGCATACCTGCAGCACACACAACACCCCACAGCTGAGAGTTTCTCTCTCCCTTCCGCTCCCACTGCTTCTCCTTGACCAAACTGCCCCACAGTGACCATGGGGGTGTCTGCTGCGGAAAACACCGAGTGAGCATTTCAAGATTTCATAGCCCTAACAAATTTGAAATAAAAATTGTTTCAGGAACTTGCTGAAAGCAGCAAAAAGATGGATCCTGCTGTGTATGGAGACATTGTGTCAGCACAGAATCACAGAGATGAAAACAGGCTTCTGTGCGTTAAGGAGTCTCTTCTCTTGCAGGAATCAAGGAGGCCCAGTTGTGCCTGGGACTGTTACTGCAGGTCACTGAGGGGTATCCCAGGGACAGTTTTGTGACGGGATTTAGCCACGCCGGACACAGCTCTCGGTGCTGGAATGGATGACTTGCCAGATTGTGAGATATTTTGGCCTTGATGACATCTCTTAAGTCACCCTCCAAACCCGCTGCCATCAGTGGGATGCTGAGGCTCAGCACTGAAAGCCAGAGGCTCAAACCACCCCAAATCCCTGTGTAAGTGGGAGCCAGGAGCTGGCCCAGCAAGGGCCCTGTGGATTCCGCGGTGTCTGCAAGGAGCGGTCACTCGCGTGCTTGGAAGAAAAGAGACTCTTCCACAAGGGGCTGCCACCGGGATGGAGCAGCCTCCGAGTGACCAGCCCTCCCTGTCCAGGGTCCCACCACGCAGGAACTGACCCAGCCCCTCTCCCGGGCTGCCTCTCCTGCCCCTGCTTCCCTGGAAAACCCCAGCCGGGGGAAGGAAAGCCACCTGCACGGATCTCCTCTGTGCAGCTCCTTCAAGGCTAAGGTCAGTTGAGAAGCTGGAATTCAGAAGTCAAAGCCGTGAGAGCACTGTCTGGTCAAGGATCATGCCAGGAGTGGCTCTGGCTTCCTGCTCCTCAGGGGAACACTGTGGCCCAGCATGTGGTGAGGGTGTCTATCCCCAAGATTTTCCACAAAAGCAAAAAAAAACCACGCTGCTCCAGCCCCAAAGCTGATTTCTGTACAGACACATTTGAAAAGCTTCTTGTGGTTTGACAGAGTGTTTAAGAAGAAAACAAAACAAAAGTTTGGACACGACTTGCCTTGTTTATTTATGAAGTCTGAATTGGGAATTAATTTTGTTTCCCTGCTTTTATATTCCCTTCTGCAGCTCTGGCATGGCTGAGGGATTTGTGTAACTATCTCCAAAAGATCACAATCATATCGAATTCAGGAACAAGTTTGTTCTTGTTTATTTACCAGTTGAATTCACCATCCCTAATTTCTCAGTATGACAATATCCAACCGTGTAAATCTGGACGTTTCAGAGTGTCTGAACGAGAACCCTGACTCAGACTCACTTCCAGGCAGTTTTGCTGACATACGGATTCAGAGAGACCTGATCAGGTTTCAGACTTTTTCAGTTCTTTCTCTAAGATCAACACACATGCCAGACATTTTGTGATTCACTCATCACTAATAAACAATCATTTTACTCTTGCAAAACCTCGTTCGCCTGCTGTTCCCAGCCCCTATCAGAAATGCTGCTTTAATAAACTCAGCTCATGCGTTTTGTCTGGATTCACAGGAGTTCCTCCAGGGGTGATTTTGGATCAATATATTTAATTTATTTTGTGGGACAGAGGAACATTCCTTCCTCATATATGCGGTTTATTTGTGTCTATGCATTCTGCAAAGGAGAACATAAGTCATGTAAGGAGACAGCTTAGGAAATGTAAGGAACCACATTAAGAATTTAGGGAGATGGATTACTTGGAGGGATTCCTTTAAGACCCAATGGAAGATATTTTGTTGAAAACCTTTATGAAGAACTAGCCCGTGAAGCATCTCAATGTATTCCCAGAAATTCCAGAAACGTTTAATCAGGTATTTAGAATTTCCAATATTAACCAGAACTGTTGCCAGTGGAAAGCTGGACTTCTAGCACAAGATTTTTGAGTTATTAAGACAGATCTGCTTGTTGCTAAAAGGTGTTACTTCCCGGAATTCTACTATGGAAGGGCTGGAGAAGGAACAGCTCGTGGCAGTTGTGGATTTTGTAGATATCCAGTAATTATAAGCAAAATCTCAAGATGTACACTCGGGGTTTACTCAACAGCAGAAAAGTGCCAAGGTGAGGTTCCAAAGGGAACCCACGGGATCCACGTCCTTCCCGCTGAGTGCGAACATTTCTGGTACCTGTGTCTCCAAATGTCCTCTGGAAATCCCAGTCTGAATCTCAGCATCTGAAGGGTTTTCAGTGGAGCAGCTGGGTCTGGTGAGACACCTCTGCTAAGGGCTGTGAAGGGCTGAACACTTTCCACTGCCTTTTTCCCATGGGAGTAAAGCAAGACCAGCTCTTGCCAAGAACTGCTTAACCACGCTCAGGATCAGGTGTTTGGACAAGAAATGGCTTTTGCAATATGGGTCTGGCCTGGGCAGGAGAAGGGCAGAGAACCCAAGTGAAATCCTCACTCCGCTGACATTAATGAATAACCTCCTGTGCCTTCAGTTGAACAAAGGTTTTGTGCAAATATCTGTGTATTTCCCAGCCTCAGAAAGTGCCCAGTGTCCTTTCACCCAGCTGACACAGGTTCAGGGCTAAACTTTGCTTACCCACCTGGGCAGGTTCACTCTTCCGTTCAGTCAGTGCTTTGGGTCACCATTAAGTCTTTGCAAATTGAGGGAAAAGCCTTTCTAAGAATCCCATCATCTTTTGAAGTGGCCCTGGATTATTCTGGCAATGCAGCTTTCCAGACCTGCACTCCTGAAAGGCTCAGAGCACTAAATCCAGCACAGGCACAGGACAGGTGGGCATTTACCACCTAGAAATGCAAGCAGTGCACGGATCTCTCTCTCCCCTCCCTGGGGGCAACCAGGGGGGTTTACAGCTTTGCTGTGGAGAGCGACTGAGATGTCAAACAGATCCTGAGTGAGGGATGAGACAAAGCCAAAAGGATGTTGGACAAGAAGGGCACAAGCAGACAGAGCACTGAAAGCCAGCATGCCTGCTCATCTGGAACAGGTTTCCAGTTTTGTCAAAATCTTCTCCTACCTGCCGGTCACCTTGGGCCGTCCTCAGGCCGCAGGCTGAGGCCAACAGCTCTGCAGTGCGGGGCCACAGCCACAAACAGGCAGCACAAGGGGACACACGGCGCTGACGCAGAGAAGGCTCTTGGTCCCTGGAGGGGAGAGGCCTGCAGCTTTTGCAGAAGCACATGGACATCTATGTAGAAATGAAGATTTCTTTTTAAAAAATCATTTAGCTGGAAGTAGGAAAAAGTATTCTCACAGTAACCTGTTCACAGGCACTGGCCCATTTAGCATTAAATCCCATACTCTCCCTGGCACTGCTGCAGAGGAAGGTATTTCCTGAACGGCTCGTTTCAAGTTTCATTCATAGGTACTGTCTAAAATTAGGTCGACCACTTTCATTCAGGTCCAAATCCTTTGCCTAGTGCAACATTTTTAAGAAACAGAAACTCAGCTGAATGTGCTCCATCATCTGCCCTGTTCCCCAGAGCTGGCAGAGGGCTGCACGCCCTACCAAGGGATGCCCGAGAGCTGGGCTGGCAGCGGGGGCTCCTGAAGCTGTGGCTAAATGCAAGGTACCTGCTTTTATGGATGATCCCAAACTCCATGGAGAAACAAACCCTCCCTCTGACTCCAGACAAAGCACATCCTGCGCTTTGGAGATGGAGACAAACGAATGCTTGGTGGCCAAAGTCTGACCTGTGAGCCAGGCTCGGGTGGTGGAGCTCTGAAATGCGGCCAGAGGATGCTCCTGCCCTGATCACGTGGAGCTGAGAGCCTCGGGAAGCGCCAAATTGCACATCCCCTGCTGTCTTACCACAGAGGATCTGCATCTCTGGTTGAGGCAAACTGCAAAATCCCTGAGAGGGAAGGCTCGGCACCCCAACACCCTCACAGCACCTTGGATTTATTTTGACCCCAGCTCAGTAACTTCATCCACAGCCTTTGTGCTCGGAGATAATTTGCATTTCAGAGTCTCTCACATGGGTGTGAGTGGCACCATGCCCTGGACACCGTGCCCTTCCCATGCCAAGGCAGGTCAGCACAGGTAGCCCTGGTGGCTGTGGCCACCTCCTGGGACCTGGACACCCCGGGCAGCCCCTGCCTGCAGGTCCCCCTGTCCCGGGCAGGGCCTTCCCACACGGCACAACACGGAAAGGAGGAGCTCAGACCCGGATCCTTCAAAGCTGTCCTGGTGCTCCCAGGGAGCGAAGCCCCCGAGCCCCTTTGGTGCTGAGCTTGAGCGGCTCCTGCGCCGTGTCCGCAGCGTGGATGTGGGTGGGGGAACCCAGCCACGGCAGGTGGGTGATGCAGCGTGCCCAGGGCCACCATAACGACACCAGAAATGCAGAAAATAACCCCGGGGTGTTCCAGCCCCCCGCCCAGGCCAGCTGGGCCCTGACTCAGGCAGCTGGCACTTGCTGAGGGACAAACGTGCTCCAAGGCCAGACACGGCCACAGCAGCAGGAGGCACAAACTGCTGGCAAACAGACAGAAAACAGGCACTTTCTTTGGCAGAAGCCAGGAGACAGAGCAGGCTGCACATTTTTAGCACTCGTTAATTGTTTTAAAATCCATCTGACAACAGCTGCTAAATAATTTAGCATTTTGACCCATATGTCTGAAGCAACAAATAACAATAAATGAAGTGCTGCCTGGGAGGGGCTGGTGGCTGGGAGCTCCAGCATTCCAGTGAGCGCTTCACCACCCACAGCTCCCGGCAGGGTTCAGACAGCGCTGAGGGAAAGGCCCTCCTCGATGCCAGGGCTGGGCTTTCCTCCCCTGTCCCTTGTCCCCAAAGGGAGGGACGGTCAGCCAGGCCAGCCGGGGAGGCTGTCCCACGGCCATGGACACTGTCCTGCCTCCTGCAAACACCTCCGGGGACGGCACTCCTGCCTGTGCACACACGTGCCTCACAGATGCGACAGGGAGCCAAAATTATTAGTGCAGAGCAGAAGTTCAATGTCAGCAGGACAAAGTCATTTGAGGTTTTTGACCCGAATATCAGGTCAAGACCCTCAATATCAGCTCCTAAGCACTCACACGTGGGACATTCCTGGGGAAACCCCAGGGCCAGGACGGACAGAGCACACAAGGATAAGACGTGAGGAACTATTCCTGTTTTTACACTCGAGGCCTTCCAAACCACGGAGCTGGGAAAGGTGCAGGCCGCGGCGGGGCGGCCCGGGAGCCTCGCCGTGCGTCACACCAGGACTCCTGCCCTGGCTTTGTGTGGGGATTCAGGCACCAATTGGACACAGTCGAGCGTCCGCTTTGAGGGGAATGTGTTTCTCTTGCATTTAACTTGAGATTTGAAAAGCTCTCGCCTCCCTCCTCCCTTCCTCCTGGAGGCTCATGAATCACGGAGCCGCCAGACGAGTGAGTCACCCGGCCAGCTCTTGGTCAAGCGTGCCAGCCTGGGAGGCTCTTCTGGGATCAAATGGGAGCGGGCCGGCTTTGTCGGTGACCGGCCATGTGTTGAGGCGCAGAAACCGCTCCCAGGGGTCATCCCCATCCTCTTTGTGAGCTGTTCTGTCGGGCTGTAATTGCTCTTTTGTCAGGAAAACTTGTGAACGCACAAAGGGAGGGCGGCGGGGAGAGGCTGGGGGGTTTCTGAGGAAGGGCAGCGTCGGGGGGCTTCAGCGCTGGCAGCGGGGGAATTGTTCTCCGAGGTCTCAGCTCATTGAGCTTGAACTTCCGAGCGCACCCGGCGCATCCCTCGGCCTGTGAACCCGCCCGAGGGCTCGGCTCTCAGCCCTGGGAGGGTCCCCGGCCCTCTCAAAGGCTGCCCCGGGCCCCAGCAGCTCCCCGGCACTGCAGGTGCCCCAGCCCAGCTCTGAAACCCACAATTAAGGGCTCTCTGGTGGTGAGCGCTGGTACAGACCACACACAGTTTAATAACTGGAAATATGGCAGGCTAAAAACCAGTTGCTTCAATTTATTCCAGAGTAGGAAACTTAAAATCTGCCACCAGCTTGTCAAAATCTCTTTCTGTTGTTGTTGTTTTCCTTTTTGAAAAAAAAGAGAGAAAATAGCTGGGGTTCAAATTCTCCCATGTTCAAAGGCACACTGGGGTCCTGTTCAGGCATTCAGAGAGTTTGATCTCCCTAGGAATCATCTGTTTCATTATCACTCAACTTGGCATGGACTCTGCTCCCCTTTTCCAAGTTTTGCCCTCTCCCATATCTCCCATCTCTCCTGCTCCAGGAACAGGCACAGTGGGCAGGTGACACATGGAGATATAAACAGGGATGAAGGAAAAGGGAAGAGACCACTTGCAACCAAATTTCCAAAAGTTGTCAGCAATTTGAGCTCTAGCCCCAAACAATTTGGGATATGTGAAAATGTGGCCCTAACGCTCTCCTCTCATCTCCTCTCCTCTCGTGAAAATCCAACCTCTGAGTCTTAGAAGAGAAAATAAGCAGATGAGGGGTTTGTTATTTGGTTATGTTCCTCTTCTGAGGGGTCTCACCAGCAAGCAGCCCCTGGGATCTTCAGGAATTTTAGCTTCTTCTGTGAGCTGAGGATCCATGCAAGATTGTTTTCACTGTAAGGTCAGACTGCATAAGCTGACATGTTTAAAAGAAACCAAAGGAAGTTGTTTGTTTGTTTGTTTGTCTGCAGATGTGATTGAGCTTTGGACCTTCCAGAGATCTGTATGGAGGACAAAAAACAGAAAGAGGTTCAGAAATGACACAGTAACATCGTTCCCAAAGATGAAGGCTTTGCCCACTGCTGGGAGTGTGGCTAAACCTCTACATCAACCTCTTGCATTAAAAGCTGTGCCTTAAGCACCTTGCATTTCACTTAAAAGATTTCCCAGCCCTTAGATCTTGAGCCTCCACCTCAGTAATACTGTGAGGATGATCAGACCTCTACTCCTGGCACACACCGTGCCACTGTGATTTCTGCCTCCCGTTGCTTCACATCCACTGACAATTACTCACCTCTCACTCGCTCATTCCAGCCTCGAGGAAGCCAAGGCCCCCATCACCTGCGGCACAGCCCGAGCCAGATCTGCTCCACAGCCCTTCCATCACACTCCTGTGCAAAGGAAGAGAAGGCATTGAGAAAAAAATGTTGCAATGAACTGAGCTACCTTAGAACCCATTTAGTGTGGGAGGTGACAGGACTGTGGGATGAGCTGGGCCCTGCTGTGTCTCTCACACCACCCTGGTTGTCCCGTTCTTTCACTCTGCTTTACAGAGGCCATCTCGGGGGTCCCCTGCAAGATCCTGGATTTACACTCATGTATTATCTCCTCAAGTCTTTGGCTGTAGCGATTCAGGAATGTTCCAGAGAAGTTTCACCTTAATAAATTTCTACCAATGTTTCTAAAATGACAGTAAGAGGTTTTCAGCTCCAGCCATGTTCTCTAAGCTTGATTTTCTACAAGGGAACATCTTTCTCCTTTTTTTCTCCCCATTTTCTGTAAACCTCGAGGTCAAAGAAGGTTTGATAGCTCTGGGATTAAACATTTATGAAGACAGAGCTCTGCACATAAGCCAAATAAAACTTGCTTTTAAATAAGGAATACTTACCTACACCAGGGAAAATTTTTGTGGTGCCTGCTCCTGTCTAGTGCTGAACTGCTCTTTTCAGTGTAAGTGCTTGTTTTATCATCATTTACACACACAAAACCATGGCAACAAGGAAATACTACTGTGGCATTAATTGGAATGTCTGCCTACTTTCCACTGACCTTTTGCTTGGGAAAAGGAAGTAATCAGAGCCTCAGCTGATATTGAAGAAAATCAGACTTAACAGTGCCTAACAGCGCATCTGCCTTGAAGCACCCTCTAGCTTTTCTTCAGAGATGTTTATGGAAGCTCTTGGACACGGACTGGACGTTCCTGATACCGTCCTTCTGACAAAAAGCGTAGAAATGTCAAGAAAACAAAATGACAGAGATGTGCAAAGATTTTTCCAGGGATCACAGCATTCCAACCTTTTCAGCATCCTTTGAGGGCTGAAGTTCCACAGCAAACATCTCAGCTTCTCATTAGGGTCTGCGCAGGAGCAGGCAAGGCTGCAAGAGCCAAGAGACACCAGCTCAGATTAAGACCCAACATTTAAGGCACTCTTGAAGAAAAACTCCCTTGTCCCATCTTCAGGCAACAGTTGGAAAGATGTGCAGCACCTGCAGCTTCTACTGCCTGTAAAATCATCCCCAGCTCCGTGAGGAGGAGGGTCTTGGTTTGATCCAAATGTGCTGGCACTGGTGTTGGACAATATAATTTGCTTCATCTCCTGTGTGCAGCTCTCCCCCAGAGCTGTTGTCTCCTCTGCTCCATGCAGGAATACCTGGAAAGAGACACTGCCAGCCATATACCAAATATATAGATACAAAATTGAAAAACAGTCTTCTCCTCATACTCGGGAAAATAACAAATGGAAAAAACCCCAAGTTATTGGTGAATGTCAAGTGGATCAAATACCCTATTCTTTAATTGTGCTAATTGTACAAATACCCCTACTTTAATTGTACTATTCTTTAATTGTACTACTGAGCTCAGAGTGGGCAAAGCATCTCTGTAGCTCTGACATGAAAGTAAAGCAAAATGTTCTGAAGGAAAAGGAGGCAAAATATTTAGGAATTTTAACTTATTGCAGCTGGTGACTGATACACTGAATTAACTGAGAAATACTTCATATTTCATCAATATGAAATAAAAGTGCTCTTGCTGCCTGTGAGCTGAAACTCTTTAGGAGCAACAGAAGCACCTGCAGAACATTTCCTGGATACTGAGATCAGGTACAGGATCTGCACTGCTCATCTGGCACGGGGCTCTCGCATTTCTTTACTCATTACTGAACCAACCACATGAAAGGATGAGAAGCGCTTTTTGCTGGTGGACACTTTTTTCCTCCTGTGTGACCAATATGTTAGAAAGTACTCATGACACAAATTTCACCATCCAGCAGGTGATCATGAATATAATTTTAGTGAACAGATTTTCAAATCCTTAGTCTTTACATTTCTCCTAAGTCTTCATTTGACTGTGTGACTTTGATAAAGCTTAATAAAGCTGCCTAGCAGAATTCTTTAAAATGTGCCAAAAACATGTTTTCCTTTCCTGTTCCTTTTGTGTTTTTCTTTTCTGTTTCCTTTTTCTGCTTTATTTTTCAGAGTGGGAAAAATAGGGCTGGATCGTTTTGATTAGAATCTTCTTGGCATTAAATACTGCAATTAAATAATCCCTCTGTGTCAATACACAAAGGGAAAAATCCTGGTTTCAGGGAAATTATACCTTTGATTGTGGTGAGACCAGTTGGGGTTTTTCCTTAGTCCTTATAATCTCCCCTCACAGGGTGCATAATCGTAAGAGGAGGAAATATCTGATGTTTGTGAAGAACTATTCAAATATACACCACTTAGCAACTAAGTTTTGTTAAATGTTTTTTGTCTCTCTCTGAGTTACCTTATTCCCAACAAGATGTGAAGAAAGCTTTTCCCAAGAGAACGATTACTGCTTGAGAGCAGTCACCTGTATGCGTGTAAAGTAATTGCATGAAGGATTTTTTTATTCTCTTGCTGGTATTTTCAGATAATTGTTTTTAAAGGTGATGAGGGGCCTGGAGCATCTCCGTGCCCAGGAAAGGCTGAGGGAGCTGGGGCTGCTTGGCCTCGAGAGGAGCCCCGGCTGAGAGGGAGCACAGGCGAGGGCAGGATGCCAGATGAAACATTATTCCATGAAATATGTGTATTTGGGATGGTCCCTGGGCACTGAGGAGAGCCCCCCAGCCCTCTGGAGCCCTTCTGGAGAGCATCATCAAACCCCAGGCCAGCAGCGCCCGTGGGAATGGGCAATCCCAGGAGCCCTTCCTGTCCCCGAGGGTGGCATCCCTCCCCCAGCACGCAGGGACAGACTCACAGACTCGCTCACCCCCGGTCCCTCCGTGGCGCTGGCACCGCTGGTCCCTCGCACGCACCGGGAGTGCCTGCAGAGCTGATTTAACCCGGGAGAGGTGAATCACCCCCGGGGGCTCCAGCTCTGCCGGGAACCCAAACAATTGGTGCAGACTGGTTCCTTAACTTCCAGATTCCTAAAGTGAGGAGAGGTGAATCCCACCCTTTTTATCCTTCTGCACCAAGAACTGGAAAGGGATACAAACAAAACATCCTCTGGGAGGAAGGGTGTGAGCGAGGAGCTGGCTCCACACCTGGGTTTTGTTTCTGAAACCTTTCAACAAGCTGCACTCTCATGGTGCCTAAACACTGTGTAAGTGGAATAAAGAGAATTTTCCTGTCTGTTTGGATTATAAGGTGTTCACTGTGAGGGTTTGTGTGACATCTGGAACTCCTGAGTTTTACTACAAGACAAACCCCCTCCACTTCTGAAATGATTTCATGACTGTGGGAATCAGAAGGACAGAACAGATAAGGAACCAAAGGTGCTTAACGAAAAATGACAGCCAAATCCTGCCCTAAATCAGCTCACAAACAGCTGGCAGGAGGCAAAGAAATGAAACCTGTCACTATTTCACCACCACCCACGTGAGCTCTCTACATGTGCCGGCTGTAGTCACGTGGCCCTTGCACGTCCACAACCTCATTTGTAGCTTATAATTTGGTTTTCCTTGAGATCTTTGTCGTCTCGAGCTTCTCCACTTGGTTCCTGAAGAGAAACGATGAGCAAAAGCTAAAAGTGAGAGCAGTGTGAGTGAGAGGAGCATGGATGGGACACCTGCCAGTCCCGGGGCCGAGGGAGCCGCTGGAGCCGCAGATGTGCTGCAGCCAGGGATGCACCCAGCGCTGCTCGGGCACTTCCACCGGGTACCTGGGACTGGGAAAGCCTCGTGAAACCGGAGACTTGCGCCTGTGAAAGCAGCTGCAGTGGGCAAATGGTTTAAATTAAAGAGCGAGCCAATCCAAATGTCTCCCTGAGCAAAAGGAAAGGGATGGAACGCAGCTATCTGAGAGCAGCTTTTGGGACTGCTGGGCTCCAAACAAAGCACTCGCAGGTGCCCGAAGGAAGGATATTTGCGCTGTGCTGACTTATCAAACCACATGGTTTACAGGGATGTGGGCAGACACTTCTTGAGCCATCTCAAGTTTAACTGGGCTGGGCCCATCCCTTTTATCTTTTGAACAAACTCTAGCTTCAATTTCACTCCTTACTAGATGTGGCTTACGCCCTGTGGAAAAAAGGACAGATCCTGTCTGTTCCATGCTTGCTCATAACCGGATTTTTAGTAAATCAGATGCCTCTGGCTCTGCTGGGATGGAGCCTGGTGCTGGAAATAGGTGTGGGAAGGAAGGACTGTGAGTTAAAAAAGGGATTGAAAATAGGGAAAGAGAAGGATTCAAGGCAGAAGTTCAGCCTCCATTATCATGGCCCAGAGAAAGGGAGGGCACACATTCCCTGAAAGATTGCTGGGGCAGGTAGCCTCAGCTGTCGGTAACAAAGTCATACTGGGCCAGTTTATCCGGGTCAGTGCTTCCCAAACGAACTTGCCACACGGCTGTGTTCAACACCAGCCAAATGCGGGGTGGGGACTGCTGGGTGACTCCTCTCAGGGCCAACCAGCAGCACCAAAAGGTTCGATCTGTTACTGTCTCAGCTGCCCAGACCAAATTGTCCAGTTGATAATGATCTATCCAGTTCTTCTACTGGTGTTCCCAACGTGGCCTGGGATCCCCAGGCCAGGCTGTTTGTTTGTTATTCTCTGTCCCCATGTAAACCCTCCCAAACCTTCAGCCAGAGGTTCTGGTTCTGCACAGAGGAGAGGAGCTTCTTGATTTGGGAGCTTTATTGCATCTGAAGGGATAAAAGGAAGAGCAGCAAACATCCACTTCTGTCAACAAGCAGCAGGAAAAGCACGGCACAAACCCACCCCGGGCACCGAGGACACTCCTGTTCTGTGGTGTCACCCTGCTGCCTACAACCACAGTGAAAGGAAACATTTCATGGGGCAACCCAAAGACAATGTGACTTTTCAAGCACTTTTCTCCTGTACCTTTGGCCTACACCCATATTTGTGTATAAAGCGCTGTATTTTCCACATTTGGCTTCTCCTGGTCTCCAGTCTGCTACTGAACTGATGTCTGATGGCCCCTGGTTGCCCTCCACTGACTCATCCCTGTGCTCCCTGGGCTGCTCAGAAACTGGGTGGGATATTGTTTAAGTTGGAACTAAATAACAAACATAATGTACAGAGAAATGGGGCTAAAACCTCCTCTGCTTCTCTACTGGATTTTCACAGGGGTTCAAGAGTTAATGTTAGAGCTGGCAGGAATTCTGTCCTTGGTTTCCCAGGCCCAGGAGCAGTGGCTGCACGTTGTCCCTCCGTGGCTGATACGTGGAGTGCACAGACCTGTTACAGCCCATTGCTGGAGAATGGAGCTTTTTGGCTGTCATTTCCCAGGTCTGCTCTTCAGTGAGCCCAAGTGCCAGCCTGTGTGGGAGCTTCCACCAAGTTCAGGACGTGGGGGCCTCAGAGGTTTGGAATAACCCAGTGGGAACAAGCCAGTACTGGCACGAGAGTCACCATCTCACCCACTGCTGAACGGATTCCAGGTTTGCTTTCTCCGTTATTTCATTAAAGAGGAAAAGATTCGGGGTGCAGTTTGGTGTTAGCCAGTGGCACTCCCCGTTCTCTCGCCATTTTCAATCCCTTTTTCCATGCCGTTGCTATTTTGAAACAGTGAAGGAGAATGGTTTGCACATCTACCTTTGCTCATAAGCTGACACCTTAGCTCTGTTCTTTCCAGGGAAAATTAAATCCAGGGACTATTTCCCTGATATCTTTGGCTAGTTAGAGAAGGAGTTTCTATTTTGATTTGTCCTTGCCAAAGCTGGAGCTGAGAGCAGTGTCTCTGACGGGTTTTGAGCAGTGGCTCTGGCAGAAGCTGTGTCCCTGCGAGGACAGAGAGCTCACTGCTGAGCTGGGACCGCTCGCTTAGACCAAGACTCCAGCAGTCTGAAATCAAACTGGCAACACCAGCCAGGATTCGGGACAAGAAGGAATTCCCTGAATTAAAGCAGCAGGAGCAGAACCTGCAGTATGATGCTCACCTGTGCAGTGGCTGGGTTAGTTAGGCAAAGTCTGACTGCTCAGCAAGAGGGACTTTCAGAGACTGCAAAAAGGACTTGCAGACTGAAATCATCATTGTTGCTCATGCAGGATAACGTGACTTGAGTTACTCGGTTTATTTTTAGAATAAAAAGATGTTTTCCTGTTTCCATCTTAGCAAAGCCACTGAGAAATTCTGCTTTTCCTGTGGAGTTCATCTTTCACAAAATCCTTATGGTAATACCTAAATATTCTTGTTATCTCCATGACTTCAAGAAGCCAAAATTTCACCCCCAAGTACTGCAGAAAGTACCTTCTTGTTGTAGACTGGAATATTTTCAAAGTCCCATCTTTAATCTCCCAAAGAACAAAGCCAAAAATTATTTAAGTAAAACTGGTAAATACTTTTCCAAATGATTTTAATGCTGCTGTTGGGAAAGGGAGGGTGTTGGGCATGTTTAGTAATAGTAGGCAAAGAAAATATTTTTGCTTCAAAGAATGATTTTATATACTGTGACCAATTCGAATGACATGGTAGGATTGGGGTGGATGCTTCAAAATCCTCAGCCTTGTCCATGGCATCCCAACATCAGCAGCCCAGCATCCACTCCTGGATCCACAGCAGCAGTTTCACCTCGTAAAGAGCATTTGTCTGTTGAGACTATCTGCTAGAAATTCATCACAATATTTAGACTGGATTCTGAAACAAAATTGAAATTCCCACAAAATACCGAGCTACCTACAATAACACTCCCTGTGCCAGTCAAAAAATACCCCTACATTAAAAATAAGTATTATTCAGATCACCTACAAGTACTGTTTAAGCAAAAATCCAGGGGAGTTCCATTGAGGAAAAGTGAGGTTATTTTCTGCTTTGGGAGAATTAATCTGTAGCAAGGATTCTGAGGTTTTTCTTTTTTATCTCAATGTTTTTCCACTCATTATTTCCTTCTCTTTGAATGAACCAGAGTTGACAAATTGGCCTGGTGCTATCCAAGCCACATGCTGCTTGACTTCATGGCACTTGTGGTTTCAGGGGGTTCACTGTTTGCACAGAGAATATCTTTTGCCGGGAAGATCAGACTTCTGATGCAATCCCATGAAACCCACAAACCACCTCCCTCTTCAGACCTTCGGGGTTGGGGTAATTTTTCTCTTTCTGCTGAATTCTTGGCAAATGTGTCAGATCACAGGCCGTGACTAGAATCCTGAAGAAATCTGAAAAATTTGTTTGGCAAAACCTCTGGAGATTGTTCTGCTTAATCTGCAGAGGGCTCGTTTCAGGTCCCGCTACTGTGGAAAATGGCTTTCCTCTTAATTGGTGTCCCCACCCCTCTCACCAGGGATACGCTTGTGAGGAATGAAAATAGATGTGTGCCTGGAATATCTGAGAACTCCAAGAATAATTCTTACCACCTGTATCAAGTACATTCCTCTTCAGATCACTTAAAAGTCAAAGAAGCACCTAATTCTCTTTCCAACATGCCAAACTGAGTTTAAAACTCAACAAGTTTTGTATTCCCCAACAAGGCTGGCTGTAGATGTTCCTCCTCAGTTCATGGGGGACCCCACTGGTTGCAAAGATGCCCTGCTTACCCAAGGGATCAAAGTGGTCTTTATGGCAGCGTAGGAAACATGGGGCAGGTTTTGGTCCTGAGCTCGTGCAGCATTCCCCACGACCACCACTCCCAGTTCACTTCTGGATGCAAACCTGCACTGGAGAAAAGGGTTTTGCTTTGAACTGGTGCCTCGAGTCAGCAGCCAGCACTGTGCAGACAGACAAGAGCCGGGATTTTCACACCAAAATCTGTGTCCTTTATGGACATTTTTGGGGAAAGGTGTCAGACACTGGTGAGTGCAGCCATCCAGAGACATCAAATCATGGACTCACAGAATGGTTTGGGTTGGAAGGGACCTAAAAGCCCATCCCATTCCACCCCCTGCCATGGGCAGGGACACCTCCCACTGTCCCAGGCTGCTCCAAGCCCCGTCCAGCCTGGCCTTGGGCACTGCCAGGGATCCAGGGGCAGCCACAGCTGCTCTGGGCACCCTGTGCCAGGGCCTGCCCACCCTCCCAGGGAACAATTCCTTCCCAATGCCCCATCCATCCCTGCCCTCTGGCAGTGGGAAGCCATTCCCTGTGTCCTGGCACTCCATGCTTGTGTGAACAGTCTCTCTCCATCTCCTTATGGATTTGGTTATTGTCTCTGCATGCCCTGGGTTATATTTTCATTCTTGTTATTCTGGTACTGAAGTCGCTCATTTCTCTAGTCAGGTAGAAGAACTAAGAAGAACATTTATCTATGCAATAGATAACAATTAACACATCCCAGAGTGCCCCCAGTGAGCACGGAGAACACGGGGTGCTTTTGCACACACCCTTGGAAAATGTCACCACAGCAGCAAAATGAAAACCTGCTCAGAAATCATTTGCTATACAGGAACCAGAAATTAAAAATATGGATCTATAGCATTTTAAGAAACAGCCTGACTCTATATAGACCCTCCCCAAACCCCTGTTCTCTCAAATGTTAATTCCCCAAGCTCTACCTGACGTGCACTGTAACAAACAGCACCAGGGGGAGGGTACAGTGAGCAAACCCAGAATAATGACGTGTGAAAAGCTGCTTCCCGGCATGGCATGGCTCCAAAGTTACATATGGAAATTAATATCCTAATTAATAAGGGTTCATGAAGCACTAAATATTAAGGGCAGGCAGAAATTGCTGAAGTGCGTCTATGACACGACACACTGGGGGCACAGAGATTGGCAAAGATGTGGTAGATGTACAAAAATATTTGGAAAATGTTCCTGTCTTTCCAGTCCAATCCTCTGTCTGAGGATTATATGCGAGCGTTTCACAGCACTCCAAGCCAATTTAGAACGATGTGATAAACCAACTACCAAATCCACTCTGTCTCTCCATGTCCAGCATTCTTAGACGCTGATGGAGCAAAGAAACTAAAGGGAAATAAACTGATAAACATGCCAGAAAAAAATTTTTGAGGGTTCATAATTCAGATCCAGTGAAAAAGTTCTTTTTCATCCCTGTTTTCTACTTTCCACCAAGAAAGCAAGCTGGAACAATGGTGCTTGAGCAAGCCCTGAGCCAGGTAAAAGCTGCCCTTCCACTGGGAACCCAGCAAGCAGGTTACCGGAGCCTTGCGTTTCTGATGGACCCCCATTCCAGCTGGTTTTCTACCTCAAAGGAACAATGCCAATTTTTACCACAGGAGGATTTAGCCCAGGCAACTCCAAAATGAAAGATACAGCCAGGTTGTTTGGGGGTTTGTTTGATTGTTTGGGGTTTTGTTTGTTTGTTTTGGTGTTGAATTTATCATCGACTGACCATGGAAAATGTCAATCCTGAAGTATTTTCAGAAAGGTATAGTTATAATAAAGAAATCCTCTGGCTGCCTCCAAGAGTTAAACCAAGGAACAAGAACTATCCTTCAACAGCAGCTCTGGTATCCACCCAAGAAAAATTCTATCAGACCAGCCAAAATCATGACTAAGAAGAGCCTGAATTCACAAACATGTTATATGTGCAAATGTTAATCCCATGGTACAATCCATCTTCCAAACCCAGCTGTGCTTTGCCAGAGCCCCTCGGGGCAGGAAGGCTTTGGAGCAGTTGCCCACTCAAGGTTTCCACCCAACTCTTGGCCATGGTAAAAACGACACATGACCAGGGCTGGGGAAAGAGATAAGAGGAAATGAGAGCTCCAAGGAGACAACCACTGCCTTTATCTTCTCTGGGAGGGACGGAGAGCTGTGCACAGCAAAGCTGCCAGTGGCAAGGCAAAGGAATCAGAGCTGTAATCGAGCAAGGTTCGAATCATCGGTACCAAACCTGAAGGAAGGAAATGCCCTTAAAAAGGTGGGCAGGAAAGCTGGATTGGAATTCCGAGCTCTGTGCCTGCCCTCAGTCGCTCCCTGTGGGCCTGAGTGGGAAAATATCAATTCAATGCCCTGGTTTTCAAGAGCCACACGGGGCTAGGATGGATCTCACGTGAAGCAAAACGCAGATTTTTGTCATGCTGGTGCAGCCAGCTCTGGGTGAGCGGGGTTGGTGCTACTTTCCCTCCTGCTCAGAGGGTTAAATGCACCAGGCTCACGGTAGCAGTTGCTAAACCTCCCAGAACCTCCTCAGGACTGGTAAGTGACACTAAATAAGCCTCATTTTATCCACACAACTTTCTATTATCTTTGGAAGTTAAGCTGCTTCCTAGACAAACCCCACAAAATCTTTTAAGCCTCTTCTCCTGCCGGTGGCTTCACCCCTTTGCTCACTCGCCCCTCCTGAGTCTCCGCAGCCTGTCCTGCATCACCAGCGCCCTCGCTGCCCCAACCCTGAGCGTGTCTCCTGCGAGGTGGCAGGAATTTGGGGGCAGCTGAGTGTCTCCCCTCTGTCTCAGGGCCCTTCAGAAGGGAAAGGGTGCTGGAAGTTTGCATTTCAAGAAGAGACTGGACATCTTCATGGGAAAGAAAGCCCTGGAGCGCAGGAGCACAGGCAGTGCAGGCCAGGGAGAGACTGCAGCTGGAGGGGGAAGAGCACAGGAGGAGCAGATGTGTCTCAGCACTCCACTTCACGCCTTCCTGAAGTTCAGCTTTGGAGAGAGGACCTTTGGGCCGAGGAGGAATAAGGAGAAAGAACAGGTTCTTGTCTTCTCAGCTACTTCAGAGAGCCGGGCAGGAGAACACGTCCCGGTCCCCGGGTGCCAGGCAGGTGCTGGTGCCTGGGCACTGCCACCAGAGGCTGGGCAGGCACCTGCAGAGCTGCACCAAGGTCTGTCCAGCTGAAGGAAAGTGGTGATGATGCAAAAATAGAAGGTCAAAGCAAAAGAGAGAAACAATGGTGAAGCACAGCTCTGCACAACACCAGCAGCTGCTGCAGTAAAATGTGTCAGATGATGTTGCCTCCACTCCAGGACTCCTATTTTCCCTTTAAAACTGCGGGTTTTTTTTCAGAAAGAGTTTTTAAAAGCTTACTGAGTTCACACAATATCACGCAGAAAAATCTCCTGTTCACTGCTATTTTACCCTGGAAGAAAATCTGGTTTAAACTTTAAACCTCTGGGAAAGTTGGCACATGCCATTACCATACATTGCATACTGGATACTTGACCCAGTGATGGTGAACTGCAGAAGAATGGAGCTTATCTGATGGCTTTTTACTCCAGAAATAAGGCTAGAACCATGGGGGTGTCAAATTAATGAGAATTTTAGCCCTTCCTGCTCCCAGAGGGGCAGAGCACTTTCTGGGTCTCCGGTCCTAGTTTCGTGATTGATGCCAAAAGAGGGATCTCAGATCCAAGTTTTCACAAGAGTACCTGACCAACCAATACCTAAAGCTTGGACAGAACCCTCCCTGCAGACTTGATCAAAACCACCCACAACCCACAAGAACAGTGCAAGGAAAGTCACCTACAGAATGCTTTAAACAAACAAAATATAAGGAATAGGAAATCAGAAGCAAGGGATTTTAATATTTCAATCACCAAACTAAGTCTTAATATTAAACTGCAAATTCTGACCATTACACAAAGAATAATTTGGAGAGAGGTTGTTTATAGCATTTCATGAAGACCTAGAATGGATTTCAGAGAGGAATGAATTTATAGAGAATCACTGGAGGGCCTGGGTTGGAAGAGACCTTAGGGATCATCTCATCCCACCCCTGCCAGGGCAGGGACACCTCCCACTGTCCCAGGCTGCTCCCAGCCCCAGTGTCCAGCCTGGCCTTGGGCACTGCCAGGGATCCAGGGGCAGCCACAGCTGCTCTGGGCACCCTGTGCCAGGGCCTGCCCACCCTCACAGGGAACAATTCCTGCCCAATATCCCATCTATCCCTGCCCTCTGGCAGTGGGAAGCCATTCCCTGTGTCCTGGCACTCCTTTTTTACTTGTAACCAAGTAGTCTCTCTCCATCTTTCTTGTAGATATGAGACACAAAAGCCTCACCTCTTCCTGAGGTCTCATCAGATCCAGTCTCTCACACAAAACTCCAGGTGGCAGAGCCTCCACGAGCTGGACCTTCCTCCTCATGGACACAGTCCCTGGAGAGCTGGAACACCTTCCTGGGCCCAGCTGGAAGAAACTTCTTGTTGCTCTTTTATATTTCTTTTATAAAATTTATTTTGGGGCCTCTGTTGAAGTGCCAGGGGCGACAGAGAAAGCAGCAAGTGAGGGAGAAAGAGCCGCTGGCAGCAGGCTGTGGATGTTGTGCAAGAGATCCCAGAGTTGGAGATGGTTTGCAGCACAGACACCAAGCACCCCGTAAAATGTTTCAGATCTCCTGAGCACGGCTCCAATAGGCTTTGAAGTGTTGACATCACATAAAATAAAATGCATTGCTGTCCAAATTATCGCATTGGTTTTTTCCCCCCTCTCCTCACTTTGATGGCTTCTACAAAGCATTTTATACGGTTGAATAAATTTGAGTAACTCTTTACAAGTAAATCAAACCAAAATGATTAAAAAAAAAAAATTGGATGCTTGCTACCAGGCTCTCTCAAAAAAATCCCGTGTGTTTCCAAATACTCAGAGTACAAGATGGTGTGATGCAGCCTGGTGGGTAAACAGCCCTGGAGATGAACCTCTCCAAGGCACTGGGGTTTTTCAGCCTCAGACAATCACTGCTTCCCAAATTAAAGATCAGCTTGGTGATTAATTGACAGCATCTATCAAAAAAAAAATCAATTCTCTTGTCTCTCACTTACCTTCTGTCTTTTTGTGCAAGTGGTTATGTGAGGTTTTCAAAAATAAAATTTGCAAATTAAGATTAATTTCGAACGGGATCCTTGGCCAGATCTCCCTCTCTGTTGCAGCAGATGGACTTTTGTGTGAAATATTTTTCCTTAGTTGCTATAGAAACATGCCAACATATTTCTGCTTAAGTGATTTGCTGGAGAACTGTTTGTTGTGTTGCCCAATGCTGACAGGAGTGAATCATTTTTAGTCTTCAGTCAAGGCTGATTAAAACCTGGTCTCTGGGTGTCTAACTGCTGCAGACTGCTGCTTACAGGGGGGACATCCTGGTAAAGTCATTATGGCTGGGACATTTGCAGCATGCCTTGAAGCAAACGAGGCAGGTGGAAGGTTAAAGCTACAAAAATGACTAAAAGCTGAGAAAAACTCAAGGCTGGAACACAACTGTTTGTAAAAAAAAGGCAGAAAATTTATGATGACCTTTAAAAAGATGATTTATGAGATAGTTGGCTCTAGAAGCCAATTACGATGGAAACAACCCCCAAACGACGTTTTCACGTGAAAGGACAGGTCATGTGCCTTCCTCAAGGTGTTTGAAGGAGTGAGCCACGTCCATGCATGTCGGGCACTGCAAGGGCCCTGCCCACAGGGTCTGGCCCCATGGGAGTCCCACATCACAAACACAGCTCAGGGGATCCCACCAGCGACGTTTTCTGCTAAATCAGGGCTGAAATGCTTTGCTGTTCAGACTCCAGTGAACCCAGCCTCAGCAGCAGCAAACTGAAGGTGCGGGAGGCAGATGGCTCCAGCTGCCTGTGCTGGGACAGAGAATCCAGAATGGTTTGGGTGAGAAGGGCCCTCAGAGCCCATCCAGTGCCACCCCTGCCATGGCAGGGACACCTCCCACTGTCCCAGGCTGCTCCCAGCCCCAGTGTCCAGCCTGGCCTTGGGCACTGCCAGGGATCCAGGGGCAGCCACAGCTGCTCTGGGCACCCTGTGCCAGGGCCTGCCCACCCTCACAGGGAAGAATTCCTTAAGGGAGCATCAATGTGCAGGTGTGGGACTGCCCAGAGCATTTCCTCTCCGTGGGTCTCTGTTCCAGACAGAGGAGATGCAGCCTCAGAAACTGGAATTAAAAACCTTTGCCCCCCAGTTTCTAAGGAGCTGGTGCTGAGGGTTATTTCACCTGTTCTCCCACAGCCCTGCTGTGCCTCAGTTCTCCCCCTTGTAAAGCTCAGCAGAGGACACTGTTCACAGGCCAGTGCTGTGGGACCCCCTCCTTAAATGCTGCTGTAAGAAGGAGATGATCACACAGTGGCTGGGGGGTCACAGCGTCTCAGGAGGGTGAAAAGAAGCAAACCCTGAGATTAGACAGAGGAAGCAATTCCCACTTCCCTCAGAAGCCAAACTGAGATACAGCCACGTTGTTAAATTGCTTGTTACGTATAAATTTATTGTCAATAAATTATTGACAATAATCTGCTATCTAATTGAATGTTAACAATATGGTTTTTAATGAACCTTCCTGCAGAGCTGGCTGCCCAGCCCGCCTTTCGTGGGCTACCAAGAGATCTGCTGCTCGGGGTTAGCTCTGAGCCCGGCGCTGCTGAGCCCTCAGAGTTGTTTATAACAGCCTCTTTAACTGGCATTTACTCCCTGTTTTAACATTTTCCTCATTTCTGTCCCTATTTTTGAAGCACACTCCCACAGTGGCAGCTCTCCAACTCCTCTTACCTCCAAGAGAAGGCAGGCTACCAGCTACCTTTATAGTTGAAGCCAATTTTTCTGCTTGGACAGCTTACAGGGGATCTTAGTTGATGGAATAGTTGGTTCTCTGCCCATGGCAAGCGTATGAGTCATCCCTCCAAAAAATATAACCTCTGCTGTCCCTCTGCGAGACATGGAGGAGGCCTGAGGGGCCAAAAGGCTCCCTGGATACATCTCAGGTTATAATGTTGTTTTTGTTATGCCCAAGGTTTGCACTATTTAAAGGTAATTTGCAGGAGACGGAGGACCAGGGGAGTCCACCCAGAAGGTGGTTTGGTTCTTGGTGCCATGAAGGGGAACCCATGAAGTTACGAACAAGATACTCAGGAGAGACACAGGCAGAAGAGGCAAACACTGCTCTCACCCAGGCTCTTTCACTGCCCAGCTTGGAGCCCTCAAGGAGTTACTGGGATTTTCATCATGCGGTGCTCCCATGTCTCCCAGCACATGCAAGCCCAACCCTCCACCCACCCTCCGTGCCAGCTGGGAAATTGGCATTTTTAAGCCAGTTTCATGCCTGAGGCATAAGGATCTGCAGCAGAAGACAATCTCTTACTAAGAAATGTTCTGATGTGTCCCCCTCTGCCTCGCTGAGCCTGCACGTCTGAAGAGGACACATCTCAGGAGCAGCTTCACATCACCGCAGGGTTTGCAGAATTACAGCAGGGCTTCAGGCTTGGGAGTTCAAGTACCCTCTGACTGGGGGCAGAGGCAAGTTTGGAGACACTTGTTAAATCGATTCTCCAGGTACTTCTAAAATAGTAACAGCAAAGAAATCAAAATTCCCTCCCAGTCCTCATATATCTGTGTAGTTGTGGAGCATGAACTTTTCTGGAGGCTCCAGTCCTGGAAAGTGTTATGCCTGTTAATTTGGGCAGGTAGATAATCCCACTGAACTCCATCAGATGTCCTGCAGATTGATGGAAAACACTGCTCTGCTTTCTTTGGCATTGGGTGACAGTTTGGAAGCATTCTTCAAAAATTATAAAACAACAACAAAAAAAAATGTTGGCTGAATGTCCTATTTGTGAAAAGAAATGAACTTCAAATATTCATCCTCATCAAAGACACCCCCTGTCAGAGACAGGAACTGGGCAGACCCTCGGGTGTCCTCCCGGGTGGGATCCTCATGCTCCTGGGTTCCTTGGTTTGCCGTGGATCAGTGTGCCTCTCCCACGAGTTCCAGGGAGCACCTGCGTTCCTCAAAGCGTGGTTCTGTTCTCCTGCTCTTTGCCTTGCAGCACCCATGGGGACAGGGATGAGCAAAGACAGATAAGGGGCGGGCACAAAGCAACAGGCTCCAGATCTGTGGATTCAACAGCAGAGCACTGGGAAGGGTAACAGCTCCTGTCACAGGAACACAAAGCGTGGATCAGGTGTCGTTTCAATTACCCAAGGGCCCAGTTTGCTTTTAAAGGCTTCTTTTGGGGGAGACAGAAGATACCAAACAGAAATGTTTGGTAAAAGCTCTGAGGTCTCCCTTGCCACGGGACATGGAACATCTTGGGAAGCAAAGTTCTACATGATCCTTCCACCCTTTCTCCATGGAAAGGGAGCTCGGGCCTTGGCAGGGGCTGCCCAGGGAGGTTTGGAGTGCTCATCCCTGGAGGTGTCCCAGGAAGGGCTGGAGGTGGCACTCAGGGCTCTGGGCTGGGGACAAGGTGGGGATGGGGCACAGCTGGGACTCGATGGCCTTGGAGCTCTTCTCCAACCTCAACAATTCTACAGTTCAGTGCCTCTACACCTCGTGCTGCTGGGCTTTACCTGCCACAGCTGCAGGACGTCAGGAACTCCCAGAAAAGTCCTGACCATTTACATCTCCAGGCCCTGGGCACATTTCCTGTTCCTAGCAATACTATGAGAAAGGCTAAATGGTTTCCCACCTTCTCCATCCTTGCTGCTGCCAGTTCCTGCCCCAGTCTCCATAAATATAAACCAAACAGAAACCCCCGACTTACCATTCCTACAGCATCATGGAAACACACACCTCCAGCCCAGTTTCTGGGTGGAAAGGAAGGCTCTCACCACGCTAAAAGATGCACTACCCAAGGAGTGGTTTCAGTTCTGGGAAGCCTCCAAAGGGAAGGAGATCTTTTCCATTATCCCAAAAGTCCTTTGCCCACTCTTGGTAGGTTCTTCTGCGTTGACCAAATCTCTTCCTCCCTGCTGATTACTCCCCCTCATAATTACAGCAAGTTCTTCAACAAGCACCCCTTGCATGAAAACAAATCTTCATCATGACCATAATTCCAGCTCAACCATCTCCATTTATTCAACCTCAGAGGTAATTTATTTTATACTGCATTTGAAGCAACCCTAATCCTACCCTAATTTGATTCCTGGGTTTCTGTGGAAGCCATCCACCTCCTGAAATGCCATTTCCCTGCCAAAGCAATGCAACCTCTTTAGACACAAGGTCTCTGGGAAGCAGCTGTGACTGTCCCTCCTCCAGGAATATTTTTGGCAAGGCAGAGAGGAAGCACGCTTCTAGGCTGACTTGGCTTTTCCCCATGAACACACAAGTCAGAATTTTTCAAGACAAGAGAATACCATGTTTTTCCACGTTTGTGCCCATCGTGGTAACATTTAGCTGTGAAAATGGCATAGGAAATTTAATTTGAGAGAAATCTGTAAACAAGAATGACCTTATCCGGGGCAGAACGCTGTAAGTTCTGAAGGGTTTTGGAGGTAACGTGGTGACTCTTCCCACCTGTAACTCCTGGAAGGGTCAGTGGTGGGTGTGGGAGTGCTGCCCCTCCACACAGCCCCTCTGAGGAGTCTCCCTGGGCTGAGCACCAGGCATTTCCAGCAAGCAGCAGAAGGGAATCCTCACTTTGGCTTGGGTGGGAGGCTCTGCTATGAATACAAATATTAATTGTTGCTGTTTTCAGAACTACGGTGATGAAGAGGAGCAGTGCAAGAGACATTCAGGAGCTTGGCAGAAGAGCTCCAAGGCTGTAACTCTGGACTGGAGCTGTCTGCAGAGCCAGTGGGACCTGCTTCCTGAAAGTCACAGCCGGTGCTGCCAAGTGGTTCTTAGAGCAAACTCTGCATGGAACTGCACCAAGACTGCACTGCTGAGTAGCACCAAATCCCAGCAATTGCAGGGATGCTCTATCCAGGGTTTTCTGTCAGTCCCTTGGAAGGAGAACCAGTAACAAACTGCATATAACAGAGTAAAAAGATATTTTTTAAAATGCTGCTGAGAATTGATGAAGCTCTTAAAAATGCCAGCGTGCCCAGGGTCACACGAACCGTCCCGTGCTGCCTCACGCCAGAGCTCCGTGCAGGCAGTAGAACATCAGGGAAAACCTGCAGCGTTGCAGTGAGGATGGCCCAGTACCCCCGGGCTGGGAGAGGGACACCAGTGCCCACGTGCAGAGCTGGCAGCTCGTCCTGCTGTCCCAGGGCTGGGGCACAGATGTGCAGCCGGGCCCAGCAGCGCTGGCACTCGGCCAGGGCTGCCCTGCTAGTTTGGATGCATTTAGATGCAGGTTGCCACTACATTTCACATATGTCACCAAAATGAACATCTGACAGCCAAGGCAAGAACTGCAAACATTGGTTTCTCCCCTTCCCCCTCCTTTTCCCAATTCACAAATTCATTTTGATTGTGTTTATGCTCTTCTTGGGTTTAATTTTATATTCATTCGAATGCTCATTAAAAGCATATTTGAGTTTAATGCAGGAATGTTCACAGGAAAAATGCAACAAGAGATGCAACACCAGGTTGCACCAAACCTGCTGCCAGGCTCTGACACAGAGACAAACAATCCAGACAGAATTCACCCAGAGCTTTCCCAACACAGCCCTGTACATACATGCAATTACATTGTGTGAAAGCAAAACCCACAAATTTTATTTTAAGCTTTTCTCCAGCCAACACACCTTCTGTTATTAGTCTAATTTTCCTGGATCCCTCTAGGGAAGACAGCCTTATTTTTTCCCAGTGCCTTCTCCCAGTTCTCTTGGTTATAACAATTATGCTTTATCCAGCCTGGGAGCAACGAGCCCTCATTTGCATTAATCACAAGTAACCAACATATGCAGAATTCCAAACGTGGTGTGAATCCTCTTGGAAAAATAATTCCCAGCGAGACATAGGAATGTGCTTTTATTCACCATGTGCTCACACAGCATTGGCAGAACAGGTCCATGGGGCTGTAAAAGGGACCTGACCGGTCCAGTACTGGAGCAGCCACTGCACAGGGAATGCAGACGAGGCCATCAGCACTGTTCTGGATTCTGTAGGTGACCCTCTCCACCTGAACACGGACCAAGTCCTTGTTCCCAGGCTGCCAAGGGCAGCCCGTGCTCCTGAGGATCCTCAGGGAAAAAGCTCCACCCCTGATCAGCTGTGGGAGTGAAGAACTCTTGTGACAACACGATCTCAAGAGTTTTACTGAGTATCTTGGATGAAGTTGCTCAGCAGCTGGAGCTGGAGTTACCCTGATAGTTCCTGGAGTGAAAAATGCTGCACAATGGAAAACTTGGAAGACGAGTTTGACACAAATCCTCAGCTTGTGCAAGCGCCCGTGGCCCTCCTGGCTCCACCTGAATTGCCTCCCCTGTCCCAGCTGAAGCTCTCCCCCATCACTTTAGGAAAGCTCAGGAGTTGTAGCTGCTGCCATTTACTCCCCAAAACCCAGACTATCCACTGAGGTAAATCACTCTTCCACCACAAGAATTTCTATCAGCAGAGATCTTACTTTAAGTTACATTCTCATGCAGAAGCATTATCTGTGTTCCTGAAAACGGAGCCCTCGGAGCTCCCAAGGTGTTGGAGCTAAAACACTAAAAAATCTGGGGTTTAAACACAGCCCAGTTCAATGTGCTGTATTTATTAATAGTCCCTGAACCCACCACCTCCTACTGGGTTACAAAGAACACTAAATCAAAGACAGTGATGATAAGAATATGCTTCCTTCAGCCTGGTCCTTAAAATTCCTTACTCAATCCTTGGAAACCTTAAAGGAAATATTATTTATGAAGTCCTGCAGTAAGAGCACGGTCTGGGTGTGATAAATTACTAGCAGCGAGCTAAGGTTTTAATTTTTTTTCCAAACACAGAATGCAGTCCCTCCTGTGCACTCTCTCCTCTGTGGCTTTGTTGCAGAGGTGTCTGCAGGAGCCTCCCCTCCTTCAGCCTCCTCTGGCTGGCAGCAGGAGCTGCCAACAGCCCCGAGGGGCTGAGCCACAGCCCCGGGAGCAGCTCTTGTGGGAATATACGGAAAAGGCTTCCCAGCACGGGGGCCATGAGGCAGCAAGGGACAGGCAGGCGGGGGAGGGCAGGTGTGACCCCCGCTCGGAACAAACCTCTCACCTGGTGCCTCGGTACACAGAGAACCCAGAGTGGCTTGGGTTGGAAGGGACATTAAAGATCGTGGCAGCATAATCCTGGGCTGCTCCCAGCCCCAGTGTCCAGCCTGGCCTTGGGCACTGCCAGGGATCCAGGGGCAGCCACAGCTGCTCTGGGCACCCTGTGCCAGGGCCTGCCCACCCTCACAGGGAAGGATTCCAATCTAAATCTACCCTGCTTCCTCTTAGGGCCATTTCCCCATGTCTTATCTCTGAATCCAACATACAGGCAAACCCAGAGGTGATGAGCACACATCTGTGGGACGGTTTTGGTGGGCAGGGGGGGTGCAGCTGCTGAAGAAGCTGTTTGTTGAAAGCAGCTCATACTTTGATACAACAGGAACAGGCGAAATGCCAGGCTCCAGATGTGCCAACACCTCCCTCCACTGTCACCGAAGGACTTAGAACCTGCATAGCATTTTAACTCTAATGTTAATATTAAAAATATTCTGCATTCAGTAAAAATATAAAGCTCTTGTTTGAGAAGCAAAATGAAGTTCAGGGCCATAAGCAGAACTGCCTTTGACACTGCAAAAACATCCATCCTTCTCCAGCAGAGTTCTCCTCGAAGTCTGAGCACAAATGACAACCAGAGCTGTGCTTGTTTGGTTCAGTGTAACCATGGGAAGAACAATTCACCACAGCGAACATTGAAAATCCAGGGCAGCTGCCACCTCTGAACCAATTGTACACTCATTTTTCCGCCTTTCATAAATCGTGAGTTTCATCTGTTCTGGGGCTGAGTCATGATTTTCTTCCCTAAATAGAAAGGTTTCCCTGTTAATTTGTTATTATTTTAATAAGGCTGCTATCCTTTGTGTATATAAACTGTGAATCCAGCTAAGAAGACAAGGAAACTTCCCCAACACAGACATACTTCACATTTCACTTATTCCGTGTGGGTATGAAGTGGGCTTCGATGGAAACTGTCTGGGAACGGAAAGCAGAGCACGTATTCTGCACCCATGTAATCGAGAAAATGTAGGGCTGGAAAAGGACAAATCAGACAAAGGGTGATGTTTACATGTTCCTGTAACACAACTTGGGCTACAGACTATAGAGTTGCACAGTCAGCTTCTCAGGAGTCAGCTTAAATTCATTAAGTTGTTAAAACTTCCCTGGGTATGAGATGCACTGGTAGCACTGTTGCATTGCAGGGCAACCAGCTCCTAAAATACCATCCCCCTTCCCCCAAAGAGGACTCGGGGTAACAAACTCATAACTAAATCATATATAATTGGCATAACTTTCAGCAGGAAGAAATTGGTTTCCATCACTTAAATTATGTGGATTAACTGGTAGGACAAGATATAGACATAGCTCATGTCTGCCATTTTCAAGTAGATATTGAAGCAGGAGACTTTACACCTGAAACCCTATTACCACAGAGTTTAATGAAAATACTTTTTCCTTCAGAGAAAAAGGTACTTTTCTAGGCTGTCCCCTTCAAACCCCTGTTTGGTCAGTAAAAAGGTCAAGTCACCATTTGTCCTGTGAGTATTTTGGATTACAGTCACAGGGGAAACCAAAAAGCTGAAACAGGAGTTACACAAGTCCTGTTTGCGGGAAATTTGAAAAAAAAACAGAGGGAGACTTTATTACTAATAGCTCAGAGGTGAATGGGAGCTGTAGGATTGAGTCTGGCCACGAACCAAGCTCTGCATCAGCACTGAAGACACAGACTGGGAGCCTCCCGAGGACAAGTGAGCCCCACTCACGGGCAGGGAGGGCAGAGCGGGACCCTCGGGGTGCAGCACAGCTCCGCTTGTCCCTGCTGCCGCTCAGGAAGAGCCCTGGCTCGGAGGCACACGGTGCCAGCTGCCTCCCCTCAGGCACCCTGCCCAGAAATGCTCTGTCCCTGCCAAGTCACCTCCCCGGCATCACAGACTTCTCCAAGGGAAGTCAACTGCCCGCAGACACGTAGCTCTTCTTGGAAACACTTCTTTAAAAGAAGCCCCTACCCCAACATTCTCGTGCACAGCTCGGATTCCAATATCCCATCTGTGTCATCCAGGGCAAAATCTTTGTCTAAGTGGGATTGGTTGTCTCCCAGAAACCAAGAGCTTTTCTGGGAATTTGTCTTTTCTCTTACATTGACTGGGAACCACTGCAAAGGCTCTCCAAACATGAAACACCCTGAGCCTGAAAACCTCAGCAGATGGCAGGAAGGTGTCTCCAAGTAGTAGCTGGTGCTGGAGAAATGTGTTGGGCCGAGGACAATCTTGGACACAGGTCCCTTTGCACAGCCACAGGAGACAGGCAGCAAGTGGCAAGTGACATCTGCTGCGGTTCCCTTCCCTAACACAGCTCTCTCGTGCCCCGGTGGCTCGGGAGAGGGTGGAAATTAATTCAAACTATTTTTATTGGCCTGCTTGTTGCTACACAACACATCCTTCCATTAGAAAGAGGAACATTGCAGTTCCTCTTATCCCCTTCCAGAGACATTTGAAATAGGTGGAGGTTTAAATCCCACAAGTGAAAGCTACAGACATAAATTCCATATTTGTTTGTGTGAATCCGCACATGGCCAACCCTACAGAATGCAAACCAAACCCCAATAATGGGACCCAGCTTGAAATGAAAACCAGCTCTCCACAATGAGAGACAGATTCTCGTGTCTGAGAAGTTTGCAGTCAGCTACAATAAAAATCAAGCTCTGCAGCCCGGCCAGCCCCCGAGCCTTCATAAATATCACTTTTCCCTTGTTTTATTGTTAGCAGAAGCAGCTTGGCAGTGGATGCCACCACACTATTAGTAAACACACGTCATTATAAACACAGAACAGAGACCATAATAACCATCAAGGAAAAAGAAGGAATGAATTACACAACCCACCAACTCCTAAGAAAACAATTTCAGGAATACAAGGCAGTTCCAGCTGGAAATGTCACTGTGGCACCCCACACCTGACACATTCTGCCACCTCTCCCTGAGCTTTGATGCTCCGTGCGAAGCCAGAGAAGCTGTGAAAAGGACCTGGTGGGTTCCTGTATTGTCTGAAAATGACTCCACATCAAGAGACAGTTTCTTCACTGCCAGACTGGCAGGTCCAGCCAGGTTTACAAGAACCAGGCCGTGATCCTTCTGCCCTTTAACTACCACAAATAATAACAACACGTGTTCTGAGAATTAAAATGGGATAGTGCTTCTGTGGGATCCATCCACACAAGGGACCAGAAACTCTTGGCTACCCAGGCATCTGCAAGAGCCTGACGATTCCCAAGGAATGGTATTTGAGTTCAGGACTCCAGAGAATTCCTGCAAAATGAAAAAGGCTAAAACTGTGCTCTCCTGATGCTGGTGGGCTCTGCTCCCCCACGATGGCCCTGGGAGGGGAAGCTCTGGCAGCTCCTCCCTCTCCTGCAGGTCCCTCCTTTCTCTCCACGTGTGAGGAGCCAGGGGAAGCATCAGGTACAGATGTGTGTGAGGGAACAGCACAGAACCCACGGTGCCACGTGTAATCCCCTGCCCCAGGCTGGGGGGACAGCTGCTCTGCGCTGATTCTGTGACTCTGACAAGAGGAGGGCAAAAGCAGCAAGTCAGAAATTCCTGAGAGGTGTCTCGGATGATGAAAATGAAAGCAGTGGAAAGACCTCAAAATCTACAGGGATTTTCATTGATAAATATGATAACTGGGAATTTTCTTGAGAAATAAAAATAACTTTTAAGGTATTTACAGGTGGTAAAATAACTTGCTGTCATTTGGCAGCTGGCAAGGAAGCGAATCGAGTGTGGGTATAGAGCAAGACAGGGCCAAATGGAGCATAACAGAAAGAGGAGCCTGTGATTTGTCCTTTTGGCATCATTCAGAAGAGTTTATTCTTTCCTACATGTTCCAAAGTCCTTTGGACCTGTTTTAAATAAATGGCTTTGCACAAACGTGGGTCAGTGTCTGTATTCCTACAAAAAAAGAGATGAAAATATGCCTGAGAATCCTCTGCACTCTCTACCTGGGAGGAAAAATTATCCCACAGTTTGTTAAGGTTCTTAATATTGGATGCAGATGAGTGAAAATTTCTCAGCAATTTTAGCAACGTCCCTAAGGAACCCGGGAAAGTGGTTTGGTGTTTTCCAAGAGGAATTGCTGGAGAGAGCTTCTGAAGCCATCAGTGCAGTTCAGAGGGAACACTCTCCTGGGCTGCTGTGGACCCTGGCCCACTGCTCCTCCTGCCCTGTCCCCTGTCCTGCTGCTGGCCACTGCTCCTCCTGCCCCTGTCCCCTGTCCTGCTGCTGGCCACTGCTCCCCCTGTCCCCTGTCCCCTGTCCTGCTGCTGGCCACTGCTCCTCCTGCCCCCTGTCCCCTGTCCTGCTGCTGGCCACTGCTCCTCCTGCCCTGTCCCCTGTCCTGCTGCTGGCCACTGCTCCTCCTGTCCCCTGTCCTGCTGCTGGCCCACGCCAGCAGCCACAGCTGCCTCTGGAATGTCCACTCCCCTGGAAGGGACACTGGGAATGCCCACGTGAGGCTGGACAAGACGTGCATTTGCCAGACATCCTGTGGCAGCAGAGGCTGGTGCTGAGCCTTGGAGGGCTCACAATCAGACCCTGAATGTAACACTGTGACAATAAGGGGGAATTCACACCTCTGGGGGCTGTTCTTCACTCGCTCTCGGGACTCGGGAAGGCAGCAGTGGGGGGGTTTACATTCAGGAACCAAAGGTGCTACACAGCTTGAAACAAAGTTTAAGGACTGGAAAACAGAACAAGACCTGCAGAGAAATGCTAAAGCTCCAGCATCCCGGAGTACTCCAGTGCAGCGAAGCTGGGTGTTAAAAACAAGGACTGAAGGAAGCACACGGCTGTTCAGTGCGTGATTTGAAGGTGGTGTAAGGCACCAATAAAGTCCCAGTGTCCCAGTGTCCCAGCCTCGCTGAAGGGCTGGAGTAATGAAGGCAGACGGCAGCAGAGCAGCAAACGGGGTTCACTACTTGGCAAATGGTAAATTCTCTCTGAGCAGCTCAGGAAAACCCAAGAGTCCTTCAGTTCCACAGAATTTTCTGCTCCCATTCCCTTTGCTGGCAAAAATGTCATATTGTCAGGAGAGGGGATACATCCACGGTGAAATGCTGACTGAATTTTAGTACAAAGTCTGAGCCAGACTTACAGAAACTGAATAGAAATACAGCTCCTAGAAGTGGATGAATCACAGCAATTGAGCCTCCATAAACTATTTGGGGTTTGATGATGTATTTATCATAACAGTACAACTGGACATTAACATTAATTCTGGATTCAAAACACCTGATTTTTTTCCCCACAATTTTGCATGGATTTACCTGTAACTGTTTGGAATGGACTCACAGCAGAATTCAAGTGATGATGTGAACAGGGAATAAATTCAGTCGTGGTTTCTTGACTCTGATAAGAGAGAAGATACCTCTGGCAGACAGCACACACATGCAGTTGGCCCATGAGACACTTGGGGAGTAGGCTAGAAGAACAAGTGGGAAAATACCACGGCAATTCAAGGTAAAGAAAATGGATTAATGACTTTAAAAGAAATTATATTTGTCTTTGACACTGCTGGTGGTGTTGGTGAGTCACCCATAATAATATAGCCAGGACAACAGCAGTGACAGGCAGCACATGAAGATAATTTAAAAGTCTCAACTTAGATACAGAGTTAAGCTGAACCAGCCCGCTTTAAATACAACTTAGCCAACATATGCATTTTCACAGTAATTTGTGGTTTAAGATGTAAATTTTGCACACATTTCCCACCTAAGAGAAAAAAAATAGCATCCACATTGATTACCTTTGCCTATGCTACAGATGGATATTTTCATATTCTTCTGGCTACCAAAAATAATGCCAAGAGCTGGAACATTCTTTCTGGAGCGTGAGCATTCTGCCCTTTTTCCCAAACACAGCCTGGTACCAGCGATGCCCCAGCCCTTGGGGATTCCCAGGCTGGCAGGCACAGGCAGCTGCCAGCCCCTCTGGCTGCAGAGAAGGTGCTCCGTGCCTTGGCACAGCACAGCCAAGAGAAGGGGTTTCAGGCAGAAGAGAACGGTGTCACTTCATTTCAAGGAGGGACGCTGGGCTAAGATGAGCTTAGGATCAACTAAAATTGCAACCCCCTCCTATCTTGCCCCTTCCTCACCTTCAGCACGTGGACAGCACAGGGATTTGGACACTTTTATTCGCTGGCATTAACTGATTATTTACTTTCTCTATTAAGAAATTAACATAGGAGTAGAAAACCATATTTCTGTCAAGAAAAAAAGGGGGGAAAAGAGTGAGGCTGTTTATGAATGTGGGCTGGGAGGAGCCTGGCAGAGCAGAGGATCCCTAATGCCTTAATGAAGATAAGCAGATGAAAAGGGCCACTGTGGATTGCCACTGCCTTGCAGTTAAGTGGTGGGTTTGGAAAATAATTCCTCCTGATTCATCTTCTGGTTACATTCTGGTTCTTCAGTCAATTATGTGCTACCACATAGGGTTTGAGAGCGGATTCCTGAGTAAACAGCCAGCAGCAGACAAATTAGTTGGGAAAGCCAAGCACTGCTCTTTATCACACGAGTTTTGATGAGTGCTGTGGCTGATGTGAGGCAGTCCCACAGGTGTGCCCATGCCTGTCAGGCTCCCAAACGCTTTGTGTGCCCAGACCCCCCACAGGATTTTTTGCAGCTATTCCCAATACACTCCCAGCTGCTCCCCCACAAAATAAATAAGAATATGGAATTTTTTTCTGCTCTGAAAATCGTGGAGTGGGGAAGAAGGGGAGAAGCACAACCATCAGCTTGGTCAAAGTTGTGCCTTGGCACTGGGGGAGCTGGGGGAGCTTCCCTTTGGGGGAAAGCCAGCAGGACCTCTCAGGGCTGGGAACAAGCAGCCCCCTCCAGAGAACCCTCGTGTCCCTGCCTCGCTTGGATCTCTGGGAAGGACCTTTTCCAGAAAGGGAATGATCTCAGCGCTGTAAGTGATGTGAAGAACTTTCTCTTCTCTAATTAGGATGTTTAACCTGTGCAGTCTTGCCCCGTGCAGGCTCTGTAGCGGGACAAGCCAGGACTGGGGATAAGGCAAGGAATGCAGACTCAGGGAGGGATCTCAGCTGATTTTCTTTATCCCCAGGGTTGCCAGGAGAGAGAACCTGGGCACCTGGAGGTGTGCCAACCCTGTGCCTCCAAGCCTTGAGCATCCACATCCTTTTGGGGTCTGACAGCTCCATCCCCTGTGGTGCACCCCGCTGCCCTGCTTTGGCCACGGGGCCTTTGTGGGACACGGGACTCGCCTGCACAGATCCCAGCAGGAGAGGCAGCACAAGGAGCTCCTCCAGAGCTGCCACGGCATGTGTTAGCAGCACCTCCACACCAGAGCAGTGGGGTTTGCACTGATATGTTCTGTTTCAGAGATGAAAAAAGGAGTTTGCCATTGCATGGGTTTGTGTATGAACAAGGGAAGCTGTAGCAGGCTGGTGACCCCTGAAAACTTATTACACACACCCTGCACATGTGGGAAACACAGGGGCAAGGGAAGAGTCTTGGGAGAGCTCAGGGAGAGACAAACTCTTTTTTACAAAAATGAAAGCGGAAGAACATGAACAGTTGTGGAGGATCACCCAACTGGTCACCCCAAAAAAAGGGAGTTTGGCCACGCCAGCTTGTTTAGACTGTTCTGGAAAGCTGAAGTGTGAATCCAATCTACTTCACAAACCTTTCCTTGGTGTAAAGGTAAGTTTCAAATACATAAATAATTAACACTGGTGAAGGATACTTTGCTGAACTCAAAACTCTCTTTAAGTTATAAGACTGACATCACCAGAGCTGTGCCCTTTGCGAGCACAGGGGCTGGCTTGGCACTGGAAAACTCAGCTCTTTATTAGGGATCTGCAGGAAAAATAACAACTCCAAATCATTGCAGAGACTAAAATCATCAACAGATTTTGGAAAAAGTCACCTCTACTCTTTCCAGCACCTTCAGCAAGTCCCCTGCACCTCTGCATTTTCCCATATACCAGGCTACCCTGGCTTCCTTGAAACACCTGGTTAGTTTAGGCATTTAACTTAAAAAATAACCCCTCTCCTCCAGGTTTATAGGATTGGGCTGGTTAGACATGAAAACTTGTTTCTCATAAAACCTTGCTGTGGGTTGGACAGGGTATTTCTGGTGGCTGATGGCTTGTGGTGGTCCCTGGGAATGAAGGCAGCATGGGCAGGTTGACCAAGACTGAGTTAGGAAGGGACCCCTTTGTCCCTGTTCTGTCCATGTCCTGCTTTTCTTGATGGTTTTGACCCCCTCAAGTCAAATTCCCTAAGTTTCTCTCAGACAAGGAAATTCTAGGCAATGGTTTTCTTAAATAAATATTTTTCTTTCTTTGTAGAGTCAATATTCCTTTCTCAGCTCAAGATTTTGTGACTTTCCTGTATCAGCCTTTTTACCAAGCCAAAGCATTTCATCCCCCCGAGGTTTTGTGGGAATCCTCCAACATTCCAAGCAGTGACAGAAGGGAGGTGGGAGTTGCAGGGTGCCTCTGTCACTACTAGCCTGGCTGTGACAATCAAAGACCATCAACCAGCCCAGCCTTGTGCCTAGAAATACAATCTAACCACCTGGAATAATTTGGCATCCTTAGCCCCGCTTTCCTTCCCTGAAAGGCCGCGTGCAGAGCTCGTGCTCGTGACAGGAATGGACCTGCAGAGAGACAGGACGCGCTCGGCTGCAGGGGGAGAGGACACGCTGGAGCAAGAGAATCCAAACACCACGGAAACGCCGCAGTCACGGAGCTCTGGGCTGCTCTCAGCTGCACTTGGGTGTACAAGCGGAGGGCAAAAGTGATGGGTTTTACCTTTGTTTTTACTCTTGTTTGTACAAAGGACCGCTTGAAGCCAGGAGGGCACAGGAGAGAGATGTGTTGCAATCACCAGGCACGAGACACTTTAATGGCTGTGGGCTCCTGAGCTGATGGATCAGAGTTATTCACACACACAGGGTTTATTTTCCCGTGGCCCCGCTCTCTGGCGAGCTGGCTCACGCCGAGGGCAGGCTGGGGGAGATGAGGCCGGGGATTCGTCGGCTTTAATGCACAACTGAAAGATGCTTTCAGTCAGCTGCAGCCCGGGTGCCAGGTTTTGTTTTTTCAGTGCTCTCACTCCGGGGTGGAGAGGGCCAGCCCTCTCCTTCCTCATGCCTCCTTCGCTCTCGCACAACCTTTGTGGAGCTGCAGAAAAGAATTTTCCCATAAATAAACAAAATATTGAGTTACACACCACGTAGGTGACGACAGAAGAGAGCCCCAAGTCATCTTCTTAATTTCTATGCACAACACAACATGCCAGCTCTCAGATAAAAGATGCATGAAAGAAAATGACATTGCTTCCAAGTCCACATAGTTTTGAGGTAAAATCACCGAGCCGTCACTCCCCACGTGCTCCCGCGCACTTTGGGGCGCAGGCTCAGCCCTCCCTGCGCATCCCGGCCCGGAGCCGCTCCCGGGGCCCCGTGCCCCGCCGGCCGCCTCCTGCTCCGAGCCCTTCCCGCGTCCCCAGCGCCCAGACCGCTCTGCTTTAAGTCCTGCGGGCCAGCAGGTGACCGATTTCAAGGTCAGCAGGCAAAGTGCTGACTGGAGACCTGGCGCAAGGCAACGCCCACATCCTGCTGCAGCCGCAGCTGCAGCTCTGCTTCCCCTGGTGGAAATCAGGGCTTGGCTCTACAGCCTCTAATTGGCGATAAATTGCTGTGAAGGTCTCTGCAAAGCCCTCTCGCACAGAGGTGGTTCCTTCAGATTCTACCGGGCAATTTACAATTAGGCCACTTTTAAAAAATAATTTGATAGCAGAAACACTTCGCTGAATAGTTTTCAGGCTCACTACAGACATTATTCATGAGAAAGCGATTCAAAATATTCAAGAGAGAAATATAACACGACCCTGGTGGATTTGGTTGTCTACACAGGCCTTGCTGCCTTGGTTTGGGCTCTGGTGGGGACTCTCACACAATTCAGCCGTACGGAAACATCCTAAAAGCCATCCTAAAAGTTTTGCTTGTGGCAGGAGGGGCTGGGCTCACACCCTGTACCACACCAACCGAGAGCCACAGGGGTGCCCCGAGCCCTGAGCACAGCACAGGGCAAGGCACAGGGAGTGTCACTACACAGCAACCTCAGCCAAAAGGTCCACGATAGATCCAGGCTGAGAAGGAAAATGAATACCTGGGAAATGAAATAATTTTCCAGAGTTCCCAGACAGGCTTTGGAAAGGCGAAGGACTGAACCTCTGCACCCTCAGGTCCAGTGCAGCACCTGAAAACCATGCCCTGCTTTGTGCCTGGTGACACCTCCCTGCGTTACACCTACAGTCACAAAGCTCATTGGAAAAGCTTTGCAAAGGCTGCTCTGATCAGGAAACTCACATTACTTATGGAATATCAGGAACGTTTTGCTCTCTCTCCCATGGGAGGTGCCCCCAGTCCCTGTCCTGAGTGAGCAGCTGGGGAGGTTGTGCTGCAGTTCTGCTCTGTGTCCCCCTCGATGCCAGCCTGGCTCTGCTGGGGAGGGAAAACCACGGGCACTGGGCTGAGATCTTGGAATCTCAGACTGGTTTGGGCTGGAAGGGACATTAAAGCTCATTGCAACCCATCCCCTGCCATGGGCACCTGCCACTATCCCAGGGTGCTCCAGCCTGGCCTTGGGCACTGCCAGGGATCCAGGGGCAGCCACAGCTGCTCTGGGCACCCTGTGCCAGGGCCTGCCCACCCTCCCAGGGAACAATTCCTTCCCAATATCCCATCCAGCCCTGCCCTCTGGCACTGGGAAGCCTTTCCTCCTTGTCCTTTGTCCAAAGTCCCCCTCCAGCTCTCCTGGAGCCCCCCGAGGCACTAGAACCATTTTGTAGTTTCTTTATAAAAGGTTTCTATATAGATATATTTTGCCCTGCTGACTCTCAGCCGTGGCCTAATTCAGTCCCACCATGTTCAGCTGCAAGTGCAGAAGAGCTGTTCACGTTTGTGACACCCAAAGGCAAAACTGTGCTGTCCACAGCAACGTAGGGAGGTGTGGGACAGCAGCCTCAGCCAGAGGTTTGGAGATAAGAGCTCTGCTCATACTGCTCACTTTTAAATATCCAAAATGTGCAGGCTGCATAACACAGAATTTATTTTCCTGTAGCTGCGTACATATTAATTTATGTTCTTGAAAAAGAAACCCACACACAAGCCAGAAGGGGAAAAAAAACCTGAAAAGGCTAAGAGACAAATATGCATATTATTGAAAATGAACTCGTGCTGCTGCTTCAATTATTATTGCCAGAGTGCTCTCGGACTGAAAGATTTTATCCATAATATTTTATCTTTTATCAATAGAAAAATGTCAAAAAGAAGTGGCTATAGTTAGTCACAAAAGGTCTTTCCTGACTTCAGAAAGTTTTAGATCTTGTCCATAGTGAAGGGACAAAGAGAAAGATGAAAAAGCACTGAAAAAAGTCTTTTGCACAGAATATGAACTGGAGGCCTGAGCAAGGTCTCTAAGGGGGGGCATTCAGTGCCGTGGAAGGTGGGACAGTTACACATTTATAACAAATTCTCAGAGGGGCAGATGCCACTGCCACGCTGAGGTATTTGTTGGGTGTTTGCTGCGTGTGTCCAAGGCGTGGGGCTCTCTTCCAGCTGAGCTGGGCTTGGCAGGGGGGATCCCAAGAGCCAGGGATCAAACCCCAGCTGGGAGGCATTTGCTGCACAACCATGGAATCGTGGAGTGGCTGGGATTGGAAGGGACCTCAAAAACCATCCCCCCTGCCATGGGCAGGGACACCTCCCACTGTCCCAGGCTGCTCCAAGCCCCGGTGTCCAGCCTGGCCTTGGGCACTGCCAGGGATCCAGGGGCAGCCACAGCTGCTCTGGGCACCCTGTGCCAGGGCCTCCCCACCCTCACAGGGAAGAATTTCCTCCTTACCTCTAATCTAAATCTCTCCTCTTTTAGTCTGAAGCCATTCCCCTTTGTCCTATCACTATCTAGAGCAGTGAAGAACCTACTTAATTTTCTGTCTAACTTTCATTTGCCTGGGATGTAATTTTTCCTTCTCTTTTGCTTTTCTTGGTCTGACTTTTAGGATCTCTTTCTTTTCTTGGTCTGACTTAGGCTGCAGTTCCTTTCCCCCTGTCCTGCAGGATCACCCCCATCCTCCGCCTTTTCCTCCCCAAAGTTTCCTCTGGAAAGGCACTTGCACCCTGCAGCTGCTCTCTCAGTATCCATTTGCTCCTCACACTGCATCAGAAGCTGGATGGGATGGACTTTTATTTCTTTTTCTCTCCCCTGTTTCAATTTTTTATGTCTGATTTCAATTTTTTTCTTGAAGAACGGAAAAGATAATTCTGGCATTGACTTAATTGAAAAGGGAAACTGAAGCCTATTGATTCAGTAGGAGTCAAAAGCCCAGATGAATTTAACTCCCTGCCCCTTCTTTTCTAACATGAAGTTGTCACTAATAATCTGCTATATTCTTTTAAAATGTAATTTATGGAATATCATTGAAATTTGAAAGAGCTCACAGTGACTGGAACACAGCAAGAAGTAGAAGTTTATAGCCCCTAACAAGAATAAACAGGACCAGAAAGTCCTTCATGTTCTCCCAGCTAACCATAGAAACAGCCATTTTTTTCTTTTAAATAATCTCAAGGAAAAGTTAGCGAAACATAAATTAGAACGACTGCCACTGATTTATTTTTCTGAATAAAAAGAACATTCAGTAGCAGGTCATTTGTTTTTGTTTTCTTTCAGAGAGTAAATGGAAACATATTCTTACCTCACTTTTCTCACAAGTACAGTAGATTTCCTAAGCTTGTGTCAAGGTTTTATTGCCAGGAAAAAGTGGTTGAACAGTCAGCATTTGTAATGAGGGCATCACCAGACGTGGAACACAGCTGTCAGACCGGCACCCTCATTCTCTGGCCTGGTGGGGCTGGGAGGGTCGGTGTCGCTGGGCTGGACAGTGGTGATGAACCCCAGCCCCCCGGAGCTGCTCCGTGCAGGGAGTGCCAGGCACAGGGAGAGGCCGTGCCCGCTGCCAGGAGCACGGGGAGCTTCACTCTCACACGGGCACGGGACGGGGGCTGGGGATGCTGGGCTGCTCTCTGCGCTCTGCCAGCACCAGCTCTCCCAAAGGAAAGAGATCCCTGTCAGAAGGGGTTTGTGAGCGCTGGCAGGAGCACTGAGCGTTCACGCTGCTGGCAAATCACAAAGTCAGGGTGATCGAGTGGATCACAAATAGGACTGGAAACTCCTGAGTTCCTGTTCTGGCTCCGGCCTTGATTTTCTGCTGTGACCTTAAGCAAATCATTTGAACTTCTCCGAGCCAGATTCATTGCTCCTGTGATTCCATTTGATAGAGTAAATGAGGAAGTGTATGGCCCTCTCTATCTTCATTTCCCTATCTGTAAACGTGGGTGAATGCTTTCGGGATGTAATTATTGCCCACGGGTTCTGAGATGTTTCAAATCCTCACAGCTCTTTGATGTCTGCAAACCTATTTGTTGATATATGGAGTACCTGTGTGGTAAGAAGCTTTAGAAAAGCTCTAAGCTTTCATCCCAGAGTGGGTGGGAAAACACTCTATGTATATTGTATAAGTTTAATCTTGTTTTCAGCTTTCTTTTAAGTGTAAAAATTTGCCTATCATTTTGTGCCCAACAGTTACCTGTGTTCTGCTTGAAACATCTAACAACGCTGTCTGCCCTGGTAAAAAGCAGCCAAAAGCTTGGCTTCAATATTGAAAAGCCCTTAAGAAAATTTTTTGTCTGGGTGCCTGCACAGTGCCAAGGGTGATGTCCATGATGCGCTCGGAAAGCACTGAGCTCTTCTGAGACTTATTGCAAGCTCATTTGAGTTATTCTCAGCTCTCTTTTCCAGCTGGGAGGCAGCTGCTGTTCTTTTTGGGCAGTTTGGGGTGCACGTGTTCAGCGGGGCTTGGCTGTCCCAGCAGCCCGGCTCTCCAGGGCGCTTGGGTGCTGGGCGCTCTTGGGGTGTCCAGCAAAGCTCCCTGAGGGCTGTGGCTCCTGCCACAGCTCTGTGAAAAGGACACTGGGGGTTGCCAGAGCACGTGCTGGCAGCTGTGCTGGCCTGTGAAACCTGTCCTGCTGGGATGCAGATCCTGTGGAGGCAGATTCCCTGTGGGAACACATCACACACGTGGTGCTCTGAGCTGTCGGGACTTACATCCATGTGTGTGGGAGAGAGATCCACTGGAAAGCCACTGAGAAATGTCCTCAAGTCCATTGTTCGGAGGAAAATAACACTTCTGACAAGGGATTGCTCCTAAAAGGAGCCAGTGTTGACAGCTCTGTGTAGATGTGGCTGCTCAGAGTTTGTGGCATCAGAACTCGGGGCCAGGGCCCGCGCGGCACGGCCGGGAGCTCTTGTGGTGGGTGGTGGTGGCTGGGGCGGCGGAGGAGGCAGACAGGGTCTCACAAGGCTTTGGCTCTCTCTCAGGGCTCCCAAGGAATACTCTGCAGGTGAAGTCTCTCCATTCCTCCCTTTCCGTGCCGGGTGCCGGGGCCGGCAGCCCCTCGGTGTGCAGGGGCACGGTGCTCGCTGCGGTGAGGCTTTGATCTCGGGTAAACAACCCAGACAAAGAAACCATGACAGCCCTCCATCCTGAGTGTGATTCCAGTGGTGCTGCAGGGATGAGCCCTGACTGCCACCAGGCTTAGCAGGGTCTTTTTCCAGCCCTGGAGCGCCCAGTCACAGTGTGGGAGCAGCAGAAGCCGCGGCGTTTCGTGTGCTGAAGATCAGAAGTGGGAAAGGGCCCTCTTAGGTCATTCATTTTGTTGGCTCTTGGCAGGATTAGTCCTGGTGCCGTGCTCTCCCAGGAGCCTGGTCCTGTCTAGTTTTGAACAACTCAAGCCCTGGTGCTCCAGCTACCTTTTACCTGGAAAAACCATTCCAGTGTCTAAAGAGACCTCCTGGGTAGGAAACTCAGACACAGTTGGGCCCAGTAAGTGATTCCTTGAACCCTCTGAAACCATTCCGCCTCTCTCTTGGGTGGCTGTGCCAGTGGAATCCCTCGAACCTGCTAAACTGAGCTTTAGTCACCGTTCTGGCCCCGCTCCTTCAGTGTTTGATCTTTTCCCGTGAACCTGCCCCTCTAGGCCCAGAGATTCCCACACAGCTGTCAGGAACGATCAGTCAAAAAATTATGCAGTGGGACTGGTCTGCATTTGCCCTAAGCCCTTTTTAATAGTTGACTGACTATGTAAAGGGTCCTTAAAAATGAGTGTTTTGTGCTGTTTGTTTAATTTCAATTTATAAAGGGAGTATTTTCACAAAGTACAGTAAGCACCACTTCATCAAAATTACGGCTTAATTCCCCATTTCCTGGATTCATGTGTTTATCAACAAATCTCTCTTTTTCTTTTTTTCCTAACATACGTATTCCCATTCCTCATTGCTGTAAAGGAAAGTTTTAAAGAGAAGAAAAAAAAATTAGGTCTTGAAAGCTCAGAGACCATTAGAAAAAAAAATAATAAAAATGTTGGGTTTTGCTCTTTTCTCTCTTCTATATTTCATCTGTCACAAGCTCTCCGCAGCCTGGGCTCTCGAGGCTGGCAGCACTCACTGCTTTTGCCATGATGGGGCTATGGTGCTGCAGCTTGTCCCAAAAAATTAATAAGGAGCGAGTTAGTGATAAACATGGAGGGGAGTGAACCACAGGTACTTGTCTCTGGTCAGAAATTCATCTTCATCTCTGTGCAGGGCCTTGGAAGAGTGTGAAACTCCCATCCCAGGCACTTTCATCCAGGAAAGTCCCACTGCCCTTTCTGCTTCTTGTGTTCCTCACAGTCAGCTCTGGACGTCACTTCTGGAGCCCTGGCACAGAAAGTCCTAAAGGAGTTCTGCCATGAAGCCAGGCTGGGCTGGAGGAGTGTCTTGGGCAGTCCCAAGCACAAATCCAGCCTGGGATGAGCAGCTGGAGCAGCCCCGGGAGAAGGAGCTGGGGGTGCTGGGGGTGAGAGCTGCACCTGCCCCAGCCCAGAGCCCCCTGCCCTGGGCTGAGCCCCAGCGTGGGCAGCAGAGGAGGGGGGAATCAAACTGACAGAGAGTAGGTCAAGTTTAGATATTAAGAAGAAATTCTGTATTATAAGGGTGGGGAGGCCCTGGCACAGGGTGCCCAGAGCAGCTGTGGCTGCCCCTGGATCCCTGGCAGTGCCCAAGGCCAGGCTGGACACTGGGGCTTGGAGAACCCTGGTCTGTGGAAAGTGTCCCTGCCCATGGAAGGGGGATTGAAAAGAGATGAGCTTTAATGTCCCTTCCAACCCAAACCAGATTCCATGATTAGGGATTTAGCAGTTGCTCTTAGCAGAAAAACAGCATCATATTACACAATGCCTCTCAGGTGGCAGGTACAACTGTATCTTAAATATTCAAATGTAATTTTTTT
>VXAZ01002267.1:0-92881 GCA_013399875.1 Gymnorhina tibicen
GAGCCGGGAGTGCTGGGGGACCCCGGGGGAAGCCCTGTGGGGATGCCCCTGGTCCCATTGTAAGGTTGGAGTGAGGTGTGGCGGCGTGAGGGGCCGCAGTCAGAGTGGGGGTGGGGGTCCTGTGTGTGTGGGTGTGTGCTTGAGAGAGTCACGGCTGTAGGTCGGACACTTGGGGCCTCCAGGAGGCCCCCCTTTTCTGTCCATGTGGGAGGCGACAGTGCCGCCCTAGTCGGGAGTAGGGAGGATTTTGATGGCTGAACCCTCTAATGTGACTTTTTGGCACTCCTGCTCTCACTGTACCTGCTCCCTCCTCTGCTTTTGGTAATACTTCAGGTATGTGGTGGGAACTGCCAGGCTGGCAGCGGTGGGCTGGGACAGAGGGCGTCCCCCAGGCTGTGCTCAGCCCTGGGTCTCCATGGTCCTCTCCCAGCCCTTGGTTCCCATGGCCCTCTCCCAGCCCTCAGTCTCCGCTGGGACTGCCAGCAAAGAGCCAGTTATTATCAGGTGTTTCAGGTTCTTTCTGCGGCGTGGATGGCTGCCTGTAGAAAACCACCGAAGCCACTGAACTGCCAGCTGAACGAGAGTCAAGTGGTGACTTAAAAGTCACTGTCTCCTAACTCCTGTACCAGTTGTTCACCCGTATATGCTCTAGAATAACTTTGTGCCATTTTCTGCTTGGAGGAGGCAGCTGCGCTGAAAGCCGGCTGTGAGGGGAGTTGGTTTTCAGCTTTCACTGAATTACAGTGGAGTGAAAACAAATCCACATCTGCCCTGTTCACAACAAATTTATCTTGTGGAAGATCATTTCAGTTAGGATAATTACATTAAATAATTGTTTTCTATGGTTTTCTAGCTTGCTGCGTGCCCTTCAATCTAGAGCTGCTGTGTGACAGTCGAAACTCCAACTCTGCCAGGCGTGTGTGTATTAAACGCAGCGGCCAATCAGCAGTGCCTGAAACTAAAGGCGATTTGCCTCAACGCTTTGTAGTGTAAATATTCCTGCTATGAACAAAGGAGGGTGTGCCGTTGGGTTTGTTTCATTTGTACTTCCATGTGCTTCCTCATCTGTGGCCAGTCAATGATTCTGTGTAGGTTCTGAAACAGTAGCAATTTCACTTTGTTGTGAATTGTGCATTTGTGCTGTCTTGGGCATTTTACTGAGCTGGGATGCTCAGAAGCTTGGTGCTACATTAGGGATTTTTGTTATGTTCTTTTTAATAGTTGTGCTGTGAAGTGACTTAGTTTTGCTCCTTTTTAACTTTTGTTGTTTCTGATTATAACTTTTAAGTTAATTCAGCAGAGATGCAGTGTAAAATTAGTATTTAGTAAAACTGCCTTTTAACCAGCTGTTCCTCTGCCCTCTGATTATACAGCACAGAAACCACCAATTTCAGACTTAATGTTCTGCCAGCCAGCTCTCTGTGCAACTCTTAAATATAGCGCTTCTGAAATCTCTGTTTTCTGTGAGGGGCCGTAGCGTTTGGTTTAAAGAAGACGGTAAATGACACTAAAATACTGATTTGTGCGAGGCAGGCTGTCTTTAGACTGCTTTGTCTTTGTGTATTTAAGCAGTGCAGTTGCATGCTGCTCCTGTGATTCCTGGTTCTTGGGAACTGGGGATATAAATTCTTAATGTTAACTCCTTAGCATCTCTGCTAAACAGATACTACAGTAACACACACACAGAGGCTAGATGTGAACCTTTAATTGCCAACTTAAAGGAAAATCTTTTCTCTAGGTAGAGTCATACTGCATAGAATTACAATATGCTGTAATTTGCTTGCAATCTGGCTCCTGCTAATTATCCTGAAACGGAGTATTGGGTAAAAAAAGAGACCTGGCACCGGCTATGGAAACAGGTAATTGAATATATTATGAGCGTGTGTGAATTTGAAGTTGCAAAGAGCTTCACTCACTGCAGGTATTCCTTTCAAGTCTCAGCTAAAATGCCAGTAGTTTCACAGCTACTGAAGGTGATACACCCAAGAGAGAGTAGATGTGTGTCAGTAGAGGAGACACGGGATGGAATACAAGGGTTAGCTCTTCAGGAAAAGACAGAGATCAAAGGTATGTGTGGGTGGGTTGGTGGTTGGTGTTTTTTTTATTATACCCTTGTTGTTTGCAAGGGAAAGCAGAAAGAGTGTCAGGCACGGTTTTGAATTAAAAGTTTTTCCAAGATGGTGTCTTTCAGAAAGACACTCAACAAGTGATATACTCTTTCTTTCTGTTTTGCAGTAGTTGGTAGTGCTTCTGTACAGGAGAGAACCCTGCAAGCATTGAAATAAACCAGGTTGGCTGAGAAAGCAAAGTGAAAACAGTTTGGTTTCTAACACGCATCTGCAGGAAAAGGTGTTGGTATTGCAATGCAATAGAAACCATGGGCTATCTGGTATTTGTAGTGTTGACTTTCAATACTGCTTGCTATTGCTATGATCAAAATTACAGATGAAAGACAAAAATTTGCACTTTTTAAAAGAGTTATTTACAAGGGAAATGACATAAAACACACATGTAATGTTATTTCAGAGAAGAACCAGAATTTACCAGAAGTCTGCATTGTTTGGTAAACAGATGTTAGCAATAGCTAAACAAAATATTTAGACACTGAAGGCAATACAGAAGTGGCCCTTTATGGCTGGGAGTCGGAGGTCAGGTTGCTGTGGTGCACTGGAACATTCACTTTTCACACGTTTAGGTGGAACAGAGCTTCTGTATCATCCGCATTTCATTTCCTCAGTGTTACGTGACAAGATTTTTATAAGCGATGAGGGTGCATAATTAAGCTATTATTAGCCTTAAGTGGTTTTCAGAGCTGCTGTTTTGTTTTTTCCTAATGAACAGCCTTTTCCTGTACATATACACAATAAAATGTTGTGTAACACGATGTCTCAGAGACAAAGTATTGTTAGTTCGTATTTACAAAACTAAGGTGAGATAATGCCTTTGGAAAATCAAGTTGAATGGGAGACTCTGGTCTTCCAGTTGATTATGATTAAGATTCAAGAAGAATTTGGGCCCAAAGGTAGTGTGAAACTGGTCACAAAGTGCTTGGGACCTGGTTTGAGGTCTGTCTGTTTGATCCATTTGATGTTCTTAACATAATGGGTGTTATTAGCCCAGTAAATAATTAAATATCATGAAGGTTATATTTGCTAATTTTGACACCCGTAATCAAGAGGAAGCTGACAAGGCTGCAGTTCTAATGATATGTTTTCACAGACACTTCATTTTTGATTGGGCTGTGTGTGCTTAAATATTTAATTTAGCAGACATTCATGGAAAGTTGACAGGACTTGCAGTTAAAACTGTTCTTTTTCACTGATTGTAGCGTATCATGGCTTTGTGTTCATCTCTGCTTGTTTAGAATGTTTGTGTGTGAATTTTTTCAGCTGTTTTCTTCCCCTGCTGAGTCTCTTCCCTGTTTCACTTTTTCAGTGCAAAAAAGTTGGTTGTAATTTTCAGTCTACAGCTTTACCAAAGGCTTCCTTCTGGCAGCTGGATTTCTTTTTTTCATGGTGTGTGTGGTTTTGATGTTTATTCTATGTATTTTTTTAAACTGTTTTAGCAGTTGATAAAGGATTCTTCTTGTGGTGTCCTGGGGTAGTTCCTGTACTACTTTGCCATGTGCTGTAGATCTGTAAATGTTATGCGAAGTAATAATTTAGGAAAAGTTGGATCTCTTCTTTTGTCTTTTTGCATTTTGCTATGGTTTTTTTTTTAAGCATGAAGAGATCAGGAGAGTTGAGACTTGAAATCTGAGTCAGCACAAGATATTATCTGGCTGGATTAGCACAGGTGGTGAGGTTCAGCAGGTTCTAATTGGTTTTAAAAAATGGAAATATATCACATAATATTCCTTAATTTACAGGTAGTCTCTATTTGTGCAGGTATTAGATGAAAACTGTTTATATCTTAGTAGATATGCTGGATTTTGTCTTTTCATCTCAGCTGTGAGTTGAAGTTGCTTTCGTTTAACTATTCTATCAGACTTGTATAAACTTGCTTTTAGCAGCGGGAGGGAGATTATATAATAAATTTTTCAAAATGTACTTGCTGTGCTGTCATTGTTGGAGATTAAGTCCTCTATATTTGGCTTCAGGGAGGGCCAGGCATACTGTTAGTGAATCCATATCTGCCCTACTTGAGTATCCTTTTTTGAAATCTATGAGGAATTAATGGAACTGTAGGTTTATAGTTGCTGGAAAGGGTAACTTTCTCAAGTTTTGTTTCTGAGGAGGAAGTGTTGGATGTCCATGCCAACTTGTTCAGTAATCTTAATTGCATTTCTTGTGTTTTAAAGAGTGGTTTTATGCATCCTCTTGCTAGTTGAGGTTGCTGAAGGAAAATACTACATTGGAATTTTCAGTTACTATATCCATCTTGGAGTCTTGTACTTTTAACTTTTTAACTGTTCCCAAGAGATAAAAAGACATTATGTATTATTGCACATTTTTTGTAGCACATGCACACAAGTTTATAATGTGATTGTTAGAAGAAGGTGCACGTTTTGAGTCGATAAAGTGCAAAATATATCCATAAGCAGTAAAGCTCCTCAGTCATAACAAACACATCTTTGTGTTCCTTTTACAAAGAGGATGGAAAGATAGTAGGAAAGACAGTTTATATGTAAACATATATTCTAGTGATTTGAAGTTGAAAAATTTATTTGTATTTTTATTTTCCTTCCACCTTCAGGACATGTATACCTCTGAGAAACCTTCTCCAACAAAATACCTTGCTTCAAGACCTGTCTTGGATTATATACAAAGAAGTTTCCAGTCATGAGTAAGTAGATTTCCTTTTTCAGAAAAAAAGAAACCCTTAGTTTGTGGTTTAGAAGAACTTCTCAAGAAGTTTAGTTTAGAAGTACTTCAGTACTAGGTTTTGGAAGGTGGTTATTCCTCAAAAATATACATACTGAGTTTTGTGTCTTCAGTCCTGTAAAAATAACCAAATAAAGCTGAGATTTGGCAGATGCCATTTTCAATCTGCAAATTTTTGATCAGTATGTGCTCTGTAAGAGTTCTCTGTTTGTAATCTGGTCTCATTTTCAAGAAGTTGAGTTCTGTAACAAGCTGATGTTTGTTTTATTCCGTATAAATAAAACATGTAACTCTGAGGGGAAAATGCCTTGGGTTTGCTAAGAACTCCAAAATTTGTGACTGCCTAGTGAATTAAAATAACTGGTAAAAATCCGACATAAAATGAATGGACTTCATTTTATAGGAAAAAAATAAGTATGTTATTCAAATTCCAGTGTAGAGGTTTGATCCCAAAGGAGTTTTGGCACGTGTTGGAATGATCTGAACCGTACAAAACTGTGACTTAATATCTGTTACTGTGGAAAAAACCAGATTAAAGACACCGGAAGTTTTGGTTAAGTCCTATCTGATGGGTAAGATAACCTCTTTTTAGTGAACTCTTTTGAGTATTTAAAGGTCTCATAAGTTTTGCAGATGTGAGACTTCTTAATGCACCTTTTGTCAGCAATGTTGCTGGGCCTTGCCTCATGTAGAAGTAAGGATAAAACTTCATTTGCACAGGAGCTGTATTTGTAATGTAGCTCAGCTTCAACACAACTGTACTGAATGTGCTGAAGAAAAAGCATCTTGTTCATAGGATAATTATATCCTGTGTTAGTAAAATAAGACCATTTGAGTTTCTGGGAGGAAGTGAGTAAAGAAAATTGTTGGTTAAATTTCTTGTCAAACTAAATGAAAAATGGTTGTTCTTGACAACTGGAAATAAAAAAGAATGATGAAGGAAATGCTTGCTAAATGCAGCAGAGGAAAAATTACACCGAAAAAAGGACTGAAAGAATTGCTGAACTATAGGGTTCATGCTAGTGTAGATAGAACTATTTTAGTTTTTATACAGATGTATCTTTACTTTTTTTCATATGCTGTTAACACTTGTTTACTTTCTGATGTTTAAACCTATTTGCTGTATTGCATAGAGGACAATTTTCCGGGCAGTTATTCAAGTACCAGAATATCCTGATTTGTCAAACACTGTATATGAATCTTCATTTGTTTTATAGAGCTTTTCGTGTGCTGTCATTGCTTTATGTACAGTCTTAAACATAACAAATAAGTGACTCATAGTTGCTGAGTTAAGTGTGACTTCCGGGATGCTGCTGTGGTGATGTTGGTTTGGGTACAGCACATACAGACAGAGCGAAACACGCTTGGTTTTGGTCAGATTTTGAGCTGATTCCAGACTGGAGGGTTCAGCTGTTGATTAGGAAGAATGAAGACCCTTATTCAAATGCAAGACAACATTTTGGCAGTACTTTTTGTGGTGGTCAGAAATGGTGTTCTTCAATGCAGGACACTGCATTCCTGTGGTAGAGTGGATGCTTAAGCCTGTGCTAAGTGATGGGCTTCAAGGGCACAACACAAAGTGCCACTTCTTTAAAAATACAGTTTAGGGAAGAGTAGATGTTTTATATTTGGCTGATGTTGAATTTCTTAGTTTATGGTTTACTTGAGAGAAACTTGAACTATAAGCACAGTCCTTAGTTTTATGCTCCTCTTTCCTAAATATCTCAGTCAATAAGGTATGTATCATATCTTATGAAGCTGCATTTATTTGCATAGTTCTGTACATATGAGCTTATTCACAAAATCTGTGGGCAGCTGGAATAGGTGAATGTAGTAAAAATGGTGGGAGTCTCTCGTATTCCTAACTTGTGCATCACCTAGTGTCATTCAAACCAAAAATCTATCTAAAGTGAGGTAATCTCAGCCTTCAGAAGGTCAATAAAACTCCAGAATGCTGTTATGTACAGGCTACATGAGTGAATCCTGCTTTTTCTTGTGATGTACTTGATGCAATACATATTTCCATTGCTCTTTGTGAAGAACTGTGCTAGACTCTTAAATGGATTAAATCCATTTTCCAATATCTGTCCTAAATTTATTCACAGGCAGATCATATCTATTTGGGTTTTTTGCCAACTTTATTCACTAGCTGAAGTAATTTTTACCATATAATATTTGTTGTTTACTATATAAAATTAGTTGCATAAAGCTTATTATTTTATTGAAATAGCTTGTAGAAGTAAATTTGTTAATATTCTGGTACTTATGAAGCATACACATGCTTATTTTTAAGCCAAAGATCAGTTAATTTTTTTTTTGAAGGTGAATAAAAGAACTACTTTTTTTGTTTAACTTTTTAAATAGTTACCAGGTGTGTAAGTGCATGGTTGGATCCGTTGTACTGGATTTTCCCCTGTGTTGGGGAAGAGCATTGACAGAATTGCGAAGGTCACCATTCACGGTGGTAGTTTGTTGTAGGACAATACAAAAAATCTGTTAAAACTGAGGCTTTTACTTCTGTGGAATAGCTTTATCAATGTCTGTTTTCATAAATAAGGCTAAGACAGATTTGTATTTGAAATTCTGCTTTTCCATTGTGTGCCTTGTAGGACACTGAGGTCATATCCTTAAAGGGTTTGTAATAGTATCAAATGTAGCTAAGTGAAGTTGATTATTGATTTGTTTTGTATTTAAAGATAACTTTTCAGAGAAATCCTGGTGGATGCAATCTGCCTAGAATGTCCCACCACAGAAAGAATTGGTTTAATCTACATTTTCTCCAGATATTAACATTTAGTGGCCAGAAAATGTGTAGTGTCATGGTAAATTCTTAATATTATGAACTCTGCTCTTTTATTTTTGGGAATTTTCCTGTGCTTTTCTCCTTTGAGGAAAAGTCAGTACAGTGAAATTATTTGAGCTGCTGCAGTGAAACTAAATGTTACTGCACACTATTGCAACTATTGCAATGACATCTTCATTTTTTTCCCCTTAAATGTATAAGATGCAGCACCAACTTATAATACAGAGTATTTCTTTCCTGACTTTGTCTTTCTGCTTTTAGTTTTGTTTCTCACGCACTAAAGACTTAATGCTGGATACAGTTGGGAAAGTCACCTGCTTCTTTGGGCTTCGTTCTCATCAGTTCGTGTTTTCTTTCTGTTTCACTGAGGGTAGGAACACATTTTGTGTGTTTTGAGAGATGCTGTGCAATGTAATCTTACATTCTGCAAATGGTTGGTGTGGCCTGGTAATGATAGGGGAAGTTTTTGCTTCTCCAGTTCAAATCAAGCCCATGATGGTGTGATTAAAGGCTGCTTCTGTTTGATGGTGGGTTACATACCTTGACCTCTCATTACAGCTCTGGCTTTCTAGTCTTTCAGAGGAACCTTATGGTTTTGGGATTTCTAAAAAATAGAATTTTTCTTTCCTTCTGTGTTCTTGTGGTGTATGTAAAGAAACACTTTTGGCTGTCAATCTCCCTGTTCATGAACAATGAACTTGGGAATTAAAACTAATGTTAAGGTCAGCTGTAACAGATAAAGATGCGGTGCAGTAGCGAGTCCCTGAAGGCTGGGTTGGATGGGCCTTGGAGCAGCCTGGTCTAGTGGAAGGTGTCCCTCTCCATGGCAGGGGGTTGGAACTGGATGATCTTAAGGTCCCTTCCAACCCAAACCATTCTACACATTACTATTTCTGTGCTTGCAGCTGAGGAAAGTGTGTGCTGGGCATCTGTTGAGCTTCCTGTGTTAAGGAAAGTCTGTGAGTTAAAGCTGGCTCAGTTTTTCTCCTTCACCCCCAATCTCCCCTCTGGTGTGTCAGAATGAGTCTGTAGTGAACTGAGGACCAAGTCAAACTGTTCATAAAATAAATACTGGGAAATAGACTTTGTTTGTTCTACCCAAAGTGTAGGTGGCAGTGCATTTTATGTATTGTGGGTAAAGTGTTGCAAGTCATTTTAAAGCTGAATGATTTGGTGTAAGAGGCTTTGTAGTCATCACTTCTTTGCAGTGAACTGAGATGGAATGAAAGAAAGGAAGAAGTCTAGGTTCTGATTCACTGAGACAACTGCATGCTGGGGAAGGAAAGCTTAGAAGTAAACTAAAATACTTCTGCGATATATAATAATGAATAGCTAAAGGATGTCAGATTATTATGTTACATGCTAGGTTTTTGTTTTATTTTTGAACCATGAACCCTGAAAGCCCAGTCATAAAATGCAAGTTTGAAGCTACAGTTTGTGAAGTGTTTTCACAGTTGTTGTTGTGACTTCACAGCACAGTTGTCTTCTAATCTTTACAAATACTGTGACTTGAGAAATAGAGAAGAAGCTATTGTGTCTCCTGGGTTATCTTTCCTGAAACTTGAAATAGTAATTCTCTATGAAAAACTGAAACTCTGAATAATAAAGAATTGTAGAATGCAGGGGATAAAGAGCCATAATGCAGACTTGAAAGAGGTTGCTTTGAAGACTTGTGATATGTTTATAAAAAGTTGTAAGAGTTAATAGTAACCCCCCTGCAACTTAGCTATGTGGAAAAGAAGGAAACCCACAAGACTCGTAAATAGTAACCTACCGGGTATTAGTGACCCCCTAAAAATTGCTTAATTGATAATCTCAGTGTTTATTTAATGTTACCTCTTTTTTTATTGGAGCTGTCAAGGGAATTTACCACTGTAACTGTAGTGACAGATGAGAATTTGGATCGGTAGTAGTACACTATTAACTTTTTTATAGTGGGATGTTGAAGCATGAAAAATACACGTTGTTATTTGGCTCTGGAATCTTGTAGTAGGAGAACTTGCCACTCGGTCTTGCTTCACTGGTACTCCTCTGTGTTTTCTTAACTTTTCAGATCTGCCCCTTGCTGTTCTGTCTCCTCTTTATATAGTGCAGCTTATACATGGTGACACTGTCAGCAACTGGACTGGAGATAATTTTCTGACTCAAAATACAGAATCAGAGGTCAGAATTAATGAGTTACAGAAACTTGTATGGTCTTGACAAAGAACTTTTGAATGAAGTTTCATTAGAAAGGTCTGGGCTGTAAGAGCCAAGGCTGAACTCAGGATCTTAAAATTTCATACCCTCTTTAAAACATTGCCCATGCCAGTAGTGGGGGTGGTGTCCTTTGCCTGCCTGAATTCCTGCATTCTTCCTTGCTTCGGGAGCATTCATGAGGCTGATGGGAATTGGGTGGGCTCCCTAAGCTCTTGCCTAGGTAGCTGCATCCATGGGTGCACTGCTGCCACGCAGGGAGAGCAGTACAGGGGTGGGGATCAGTGGTCCGTGGGTGAGATTCTGGTAAATGCTGTTTGTCCCTCTATGGAAGTGTGCATGGAACTATAGCTTAAGTGGTTCAGGAATGTAGTAATCTTGGGCTTCCTCTACTCTAAGCAAGCAGAGGCATCTCCAGAGGGCTAATCAGATCTTGGATGACCCAGTTTCTCACCAATACTGTAATTAAACTGCTCCTCTGAATACACAGGGTACATCAGTACCAATAAAATATAAACCCAAATACTTTTGCACAGAACGGATACATCACATGGGGGAAATGCAGGCATGTTAGTAGAAAATTACTTGTTGTTTTAGCATTCACATTTTATTATGTTAGATTTCTTATTTATTCAATTGATGTAATGATGCAGCTTCTCAGACTCTGTGGATTTTTTTTTCTCATAGTACAGCTATTTAAATATATTAGAACACAAATGAAAGCTTTTTGAAATTCGTCTGTATTTAAACAGATTTTAAATTAATTTTAAAATTTGTTTTCATGATCCTTCCTTTATTTTTGGTCACTTTTTAGGGTATTTCGGGCTGGTGAGTTGTAGCTTCCCTTGCAGTTAAAATTTACTTTTAGCTCAAAAAGGTAGATAAACAGTTTTTGAATTTTATTCTGTCATGTATTTACTTGAATGAAGTAAGTGTTCAATGTCTATAGTCTGAAGTGAAGCTGCATCTTTGCAGGAGGTTGCAGTTAGCAAAAATGTATTCATCACATCCAGAAGCTGTGTTTGCAGGTGTTAGATTCAAGTTCAGTAGTGTCACTTTTTATAGGGCTTTGCTAACAGAGGTATTATATAATATTTACTGCTTACTTTAAATTAGTTAATGTATAGTAAAGTTAAATTTGTAAAATCCTTTGCATACATTTCAGATACATTTACTGAACATTTTTTAAAAGGTGTTCTATTTATTTTTAAATCTGTTTTTCCATAAAGGGAACTTCAAATCTATCTTCTTTCATTTGGGTTTTTTCCTGGCAGGTTGATGTGGCTACTCTAAATAAGTTAGTGCAACATGACACCTACTTTTCGAGGGATGTAATTTCTGTTTGTAGACCAAGATGTTGGCACTGGCAGGAAACTATTGTTAGTTTTGAGCTGATGTGAGAGCTGTGGCAGGAAAATTGCTATCAATAATGTTGTTGGAATTCCAGTCTTTTTGTATACACACACTGTTCCCCAAATGTGTCCTTTTTAGGCACTTCACATTTATTCTGCCATGTTTGTACTGGAAATTAAGGTTGGATTGTTTACAAATTACTTACTTTATGATACTCTAGCTGTGTGTGTCCAAAACAACAAGGATGATAGAAAGATGGTTACGATAATAATTTATGTATATTTAAACATCCATTACATGTTTTGTGGTATATATTCTATGTAATTATTTTATCCTTATATTATAAATTATATATCTACATAAAATATATTAAAGTTCTTTTATTTATGTGTTTATAAATAAAACATTTGTCTGCCTCAGTGTTTTGATTGATGGCCAGTAAGGAGTGCTGAATTATTATGACTAATTGGCATACACAGGAGTACATGCCTTTGGCATGATAATATTCTCCCATTACATAGTTTTTTATTTAAATCTTAGTCTTTGGGCCTCTCTCTGTGCTCCTTTATATAGAACATTGCACAATGATGCCTTTATCGTGGGTCTTTGGTGCTCCTGCAGCAGAAGGAGTGAGTAGCACAAGAACACTGCAACCTTGTTCTGTGGAGTGAGTATCAAGTATCTGCCACTATGTAGGCAATTCATATTTCTGGGATCCTATTCATCCTCTGATAAGTTGAGGGTGGTGTTCAAGTACATTCCAAAGGGGGAAGAATGCAGAATTTCCCAACTAAAATACAGATGAAAAGCAAGTTGTAAATGCAGATGTTTGGGTGGGCACCCCATTCTCTGCATAAGGCACTGTGCAGTCACAGAACGATGTTGAAGTTACTGCAGGAGGACTTTTAGAGGCTGCAGTTTTAAGCTCCCTAATGGTGGTGTTATTTCCTGTTGAATCAAAGAATTCACAAAACAGCTGAATCAGAGGAAGGATTAGAAGTGGACTAAAGAAGAACTTTCCCAACAGCAGCGTTAGGTGAGGTGTTCACAGGACTTTCCTTGCCTGTCGTGAGTCATGTTGATTCTCACTTTCCATACAAACGATTGAATAATATGCACCACTGTGTAGGAAAGGTGAAGCACTGCTGCTCATTGATGTAACTTTATCACAGATAAGAAAAATAATTGAGCTGCAGTCTCATTTTATGTCGTTATTCATGTTCCTTTTCGAGAAACAAAACGCCTGATTTAAAAGATGTGTGGTTATTTTAAGCTAAATTGACTGTGTTTCAAGAAAAACTATTGACATGCTTTACCCAACTTCTGATAGGAAACAACTTCTTTGATTTGTAACACAGTTGGAAAATATTTGGGGTTGTTGCCAGAAGTGGGGTTATGCAAGTAATGTCAGCAAGATTATTGGTTCCATATTTATTTAAGATCTTTTCTTTACTTAAAGTATCCAGCCTGTTATCCTTTCACTATTTGCAAGGATGGTTGCTGATGTTTGTGGTAACCAAGCAGCTGCACTTGGGTGATGCCCTATCAATCAGCTGATTATAAGGCTTGTTTAAGCTCTCATTGCAAAGGACCTTCTCCCCTATAATTAAGATACTTTAATTCCTAAAATTATGTGGGAGACTGGCAAGATAGCACTGGAATTTTTTCAAGGCTGTTGGTAAACCTGGACCAATTCTGCTCAAAATTTCTGAAGCAAGCACAAAGCTGTGTAGAACTCCCAAGTTCTTCTGGTTTGGGAAGTTGGTGTGATGTGTTGTTTTCTTTCTTTTTCTTCTCTTCCTTTTTTTCCCAGTTTTATTTTGTGTAACGTAATGGTCTCCAGAATGGAAGGCATACCAACACACTGTAGAACCTCAGTGCTTTTGGCCAGGGCAGCCATTAAATCTAACAGATCACTAACGTAAAAGGGCACTTTGTTTTAATAAAGCACTTTGGTTTGACATAGGAGAGGATTCTTGAATGCGGTCTTTCTGTTTTAGCCTTGAAAAGCTCTTTGAAAACCTGCCTAATTCTGTGGTGGAGTGCTGAAAGCCTTACTCAGAGCTCTTTTGAGCACAAGTCAGACTTGCCAGAATTTTTAGGGACATAGGGAAGTAAGTCTCTCACCAGAATGTTCTGTTGCATTCAATATAAAGCTTTTTGCTTCTTCTTCTTTTTTTTTTTTTTTTGTAGTAGAATTTTGTACAGCATTATACGAGGAGTTTTATTTTGTGATGCTACTGTGTCCAAGTTGTACAAACAGTACAATGGCAAAACCTTCCTTACCTGCTGTCCCCCAAATTTAGGTTTGGAGGTGACAGTTGTGGGCTGCAGCTCTGAGTTCTTGAAGTGATGCTGTGCTACAGCCATGCTTGTGTTCAGGCTGCTCAACAGATCCTGCTTGCCTTGTGAGCTTCAGAGCAGTTACAGTTCATATTATTTTATATTTGGTTGCAAAAACTACACAAGCTTTTAGCTTCCTCTCCTCCCCAGTTACAGCAAATTACTGTAAGAAAGTTGGAAGGATGTCAGGGTTGGTCTTGGAGAACAGGAGAGAAAATATTTGTTCTATTGCTTGCTGTAAAAAGATGAGGCATAAATTGAAAAGTGACAATTTTGCTTTTTATTTCCTCCTCACTTGCATCCCTGCCTCCCCCTTTTCTATGTCAGAAGCAGTGACAAAAATATTTGTAGGTTTTGCTTTATGTATGTGGTAGGAAAGTTTTTTTTTTTAGAGCAAAGGCTAATGAATCACTTTTAGTGACATTTCAATATTTTTTATTCCTCATGCATTAAAACAAACTAAAAGAAATAATATTTATGTGAAACTCACTGTAATGCTCTTGAGTGGTTTTTTCCCCTCTTCTTAATGCAGTCAATCATTAAGTGGAACATCCATTTAGGAGAACTAACACAATCTGTGTTTTTGTTTAACACTGTACATTCAGTGGTCTTACAGGATGATATAGCAAGGCCATGTTACCTGGGTGTCATTCAGTGAAACTTGACTGGTCAAGTTCAAGGATAAATCCACTGCAAGGGGGGACGATGGCAGTTCTGTCCCTTCAGCACTGGTGTAGTGCCAGTGGGAGTTAAAATGCTGGGTTGCAGTGCCTGAATGTAGTACTGGGAAGAGTGATGACCCTTCTTGTCTGGACCATGGCAGTTGTTGGCTGAAACTTTGCATGATTTTAAATTCTCTACAGCTACCGAGAACATAGAGAACAGTAAATACACTACAGTTTTCCATCTGCCAGAACCGGTACAGTGTTAGTAGGTTCCTCTGTTCTTGCTCATGGAATAAGTAGGTAAGGCATTCTTCATTTAGATAAAGTGTTTGTCTTAAGGTGAAGCTGACTAAAGAAGTCTCAGATGCCCAGGTGTTTCTACCATTTTTTCATTGATGAGGAAATAGGAGAACTCTTCAATAGTGGAAGCATGTGTATGTTTTTATGGGAAATAGGATTGGATATGAAGGAAGTGGGACCTGCTCATTACAAATTTGCACTAAATAAATCCAGTTACAAGAACAGAGGCCAAACAGAGATAACCATAAAGGTAGCCACAACCAAGCACTTAGAAAACATCTCAAATACAGCTCTAGCATTAATCTTAAGTAGTCAGAGTTAACATGACTGTCATATTCCAGTGCTAAGCTTGGATTTTTAAAATACGTTATTTAAAATCTGCTTAGAAAGACTGCATTTTCTGAGTGAACGTAGAAGGAGAGCGGGAGGCAGAAGTCTAAAAGTGAACAGGTAATGGTGTTTCCCATTAGAACACAACTGCAGGAAGCAAACAGACCCAGGTACGCTTCCTTTTAAAGGAGGGTGGGTCCCTTCTGCTCTGTGTGACCTCTGGGTTAATTTCCATTGGCTACTTTTGAAATGTTGAATTTGTTCTTCCTTTGAATGTGTCTCTTCATAATAGTTTTTTCATCACTAAGGTAGGCTGCATTTCTGGGATTAGATGCTACCTTAGTGTTAGATTAGCCTATTACAGAGTATTCAAGAACTTTTAAAAGTTTTGATTTTTCTTGCAGAGACAGAAAGCCACACCATGTACTATTTGCTGCACAAACTGTGCCTGCAAATACATGGGCTTAATAAAAGTAGTGTGTATTTTGCAGTGGACTAATAAGGTTTGATGTTCTTCCTGGTGCCTCTCTACAGCTGCATTTTATTACTTGGATTAAATATCAGCGTAGAAATGTACGTGGAGTGACGGATTTAATCACACTAACACATAACAGTGCATAGAATTTTCTAGTTTTTCTTTGCCTCGGGGAGGTACAAGATTATTAGCCCCATTTATATCCTCTTCAAAAGGAAACCAAATAAGGGTTTAAATTAAAAGCAAAGTTTTTATTTTTCTTCTTTCTTTGAATTGAACACACATTCCCTTTTATCAGTCTTTGCCTGATTAAACTAATGAATGTACTTTGACTTCAGTATTAGCCCATGTAGGATAGTAATAGTTTTGATTTTTAATACTGCAAAACCAAAAAAAGTCTTTAATGACTAGTGTGGCTTCTTTCTTAGGTTTGAGAGAACATTTAATAATATCCTTTAGCTTAAGATAAATTTGTCGATTAGCACTACAGCCATGACCCAAATCCAGGTAGTGTAAAATTGCTGCATATTCTGTTTGAAATGCTGTAAGTGCAGGAAATGCTGCATATTACTGGGTAATATATTTTAAATAGTTTTTGTTATTGTAATTGCAACTTCATTGATGTCTGATTTCTTTTTGAGACTTCTGTCTCAAAAAAGTATGGAACTTTTTTTTCTCAGAAAAATCTTCAGTTGCACCTAAAGGTATATGAAAACTTGCTATCTAATATGAGGAAGACTGAGAAATTCTGTGGGGTGTGAGCATTCACTGAGATGAGATCTTGTACTACCATCCTCTTTCTTCCTCCTGTTAAAAAAAACCCCTTCAGACCTTATTTTATCAATTATTTTAAATGGAATGCTTAGCTACAGCCTTTTTTTTCAGGGGTGTGGGGGTGAGGGTGGGGTGGTGGAATTCCATTGGCTTTGTTGGTGCTTTCTTGACCAGTTCCTTCCTATGAGCCTTATAAAGTGACCATTTGGCCTTTGATGGGCATGGTGTGAGGGGGAGGAGAAAGCAATGGAACTAATTTGTGATTCTAGTCTTACTCAGTTTCATAACACTTTGTAGCTTGCTTAACACCATCCTAATCACATAGATTCAAAAGACGTGAGTACCTCTGTATCCAAGGAGTTCTGCAGTGCAGCCTGAGCTATTCCTTTTGCCAGGAATAGCTGGCTTTTTTTTTTTTTTCTTTGCCTTTCCTTTTTATAGGTTAAATATCTAACAGCTTTTGGAACCCTTTGAACTGTTGCCAAACTGTGTAGTTTAGATGCACTTGTATGTCTAAATCTGACTGTACAGTTCTATAGAAAATAGCAAAGATGAAGCAGTACCCTTACTTTTCTCCCGGAGGTGACAAGTATAAAACACATTTATTGGGAAGAAGAAATAAATTGTACATGTACACATGCTTTTTTCCTTTTCGTAGATTTTTTTGGGGGGGGCGGGAGAGTGCATCAAGACTTACGTGAACACAAATTTCTGATACTGATCTCCATTAGTGTCTGGTGTCTGTTATCAGGGTGATAAAAGTGATCTACATGGGCAGTTCCCTTGGCTTCATTGTGGCCCTCTGGGAAACTTGCTGTCTTATCTTGTTATAGTCTAGATCTGCTTGCAGAATGTGTTGTAGCGAGAGCTGAGGGGGTGAAAACTGATGCAAGCAGGGTAACAGTGAGAGCATTGAGCAGGGATGGGATTGTGCAATGTGTACTTTTCCTTCACTGTGTTTAGTAAGGTGTGCAGAACGTGGCCCTGTGTTTTCCTGTCTTCTTTTTTTCCCAGTTACAGCATTTGTTTTTCTAGTTTGGGTTTATAGGGTTTTTTTCCTGGAATAGGTAGAATTAATTTCATTGACCATTTATTGAAGTTTTCCATCATCTGAATTTAATGAACAGCTTTCTTGTACGTTTAAAGTGTAAAGAAAAAGAGACTTTAAAAAAAAGCTTTCTCTTGAAATTATTACTTTTCCAGCCTTTAGATCAAGCTACTTTCTGCTTCCAAGAAGATGCCTTCTAAATAAGGCTCATAGGTCTACATCAGTTTCTTTCAAAAACTGCAGCCGTAGTTTCATGCTTTAAAATTGGTAGTAAACCTGCTAGAAATGAAGAAAAAATATTCCTAAGTGGATGCAAACTGTGTTGGATTAAGCAGTTACTGACTCTGAAGGACCATTGAGAAGACGGTTGAGGATGTTTATTTATTTTTATGGACGCTTTGCAAAATGCGTGGCCAAAAGCAGTCATTTTTGAAAAATGAGCCCCTGAATATTAAATGGAGTTGTATCACTGATGCAAACATTTTTACAAGAAAGGCTATCACAATTTCACATAGGAATTCTTGAGAGCATTAGGTTTTCTTTTTTTTGCCTCTTTCATGCTTCAAAGAATCATCTGTAGAAAATAATGAAGATTAAGAATTTAAAGTTTCAGAGATTTATGGGGACAGTTAGTTATTGATCTGGAACTCTAGAATTCTCTTCCAACTACAATAGATTATTTAAAACTTAATGAAAACTGTAGGCTTCAGTTCAGAGATTGGAAAATTAATTCAAAATATTAGTGAGAAACAGTAGATAACCTACTTTATAGCAGCTGTAGTAATAATTTGTATTATGATATATTGCCTGTCTTAGAGCTCAATACCTAATTGTTTTGAGATAATAATTTGAAGACCAGTTGTGACAGGAAAAGTCAGAGAGGAGTATCATAAAATGTTTCTGTGGATAGGTAAGGTATTTGCCTTAGCTACTGGATAGACTTTATCTGAATTTATTGTTTTTGCAAGAAATAAGCTGTTTTTTTGGAAGGAACTATGCAAATGTTCTTATAATATACTCTTTCTTCTATTTGGTATTTAAAGAATCTTTTTTCCCAGCTAATATGCCTGACTTGTATTTCCTTAATCATTTTATCTATTCTTGAAAACTTTTATCCCACATATGAGATAGTTGATCCTGACAGGAAAATCGTCTTCGTTTTCTGAGTCCCTTTGCTGAGATGGGAGGGACGATGAAGCAGTTGTACCATGTGCGATTTCTGGAACTGCAGCTTTTAAAGCAAACATTCTAATGGGTCATTAAGAGCAGCTGCCCTCACTTTCGATGGCACTGGAGTTTTTACAGCCCCTGTTCAGACAGCCCTGCTGACTCGTGCCATGCCGAAACAGCTTCCGGGTGTTACAGCCTAGAAAGGAGGGTCCAAAGAGCAAATGCACCCTCCTCTTTTGTAAATCCTTTTCTCCTTCCTCTAATGTCAGACTTTGCTCTATCACAGAACTAGAGACACCAGAACAAGTGTTTCTTGTATTTATTTGCTTTCTAGAGGACTTAAGGCTTGATCCTGCTGCCATTGAAACATTAGTGACAGAACTGCCCTGGGCTGGGACCTTTCTGGCCATTTTGTTACTCTGCATTCCCTGGGGTGTCAGGCCTGAAAGCTTGGCATCTTAACCATGTGTGGAGTCTAGCAGGTAGGGAAAAGGACATAGTTCTGGCTATGGGGAACATAGGGTAGAATAACGAAGCCAGACCTGCACAGGTGTCTGCAGAGATGTGGGGAATAATCTCTGTGCAGAATATCTGAATTCTGGACAGTTCAGATTGATATGAGATTGAAAAAGAACAGTGACAGTAACTTTATATCAGCTCAAATGTGTGCAGGGCTATTGTTCTTATGAATGAAAGCCCTCAAGCCATTGCAGTGGGTTGGGGTTTTCTTCTGTCAGTAGCTTGTACGTCTTTCTGTAAATGAGGACACAACAAGCAGGCGCTTTTTGGGTAGCTGCAACACTGCCTGGGAAAACCCTGAGGGTCCTTGATGGTTTTTTAATAGCCTAGACAGAATGCTGTGAATATATAAACATTACAGATTAGAAGAGAGTGAAAGAGAAAATAGTAAGTCTTCCTCAGACTTAAATTCTAATCTTCCCCACCCCCTGTCAAATACCTTTGACAAATACCCACTGAGCCATCCTTCTGCAGCATCACTTGTGCTGTAAATGTGTTATCTCCTGGCAATATGCTTCATGAAAAAGAACTGCTTCCAAAGATCAGTTAATTATAATTATGTTAATGGAAGCATTTTTATTCTGAATTGTGATAGCTGACTAATCAGGATGCAGGTCATTTTTTCTATTATGCTTAGGAGAGATCAAGGGGTGTACGCAGTGATCCATCCCATCCTGTTAAGTGCTCCTTCCAATACCAGTGTATTTCATCAGGTTGATAACATGTGCATGATTTCTGTATTCCCTACAATTTTGAAGTCAAGGAAGAAAAACAAAATCCAAGAACAACATCAAACACATATTGCTTAGAAAGCTTGCTGTTGAAGAGGAAAAATGCTTGGCAGAGATCCATGTTGTATGCATTGAATATGTAGCATTACTTTTTTTCCTCAAACAGAATCTTCTCAAATTGTTATACTAAATTTATGACATGTTTTCTTTGTGGTTCACCTTGTGTATCTGTGTCAGAATTGCTGTGAACTTCCATCTGGTGTATCTCTGTCCAGAGTGGGTGTTTTGTCAGGATGTGTGGTCTGAGAGGTGGCAGTTGCAGTGACAGATTGTATGGAAGTATCAGTTGGTTCAGTATCAGTCAAAGATAAGAGTGAACTATAACCAAGTTCTGACTCATGAGTAACAGATGAAATTATACAATTTAACTAGTTAGTGTGTTTTATTTCTAGAAGTCTTTTTGGTACTGCCTCTATCCTAAAGCAGGTTTAGTGTTCCTGTCTGGGTGTATAAATTGATTTGAGGAAAGACAAATAGCAGCCACCAAACTTACTGTGTAATTCTTCAAAGTTTCAGTGATTTGTTGAAATTTTTTGTTTATCATGCCTGCTTCAGACTTGCACCATTTTCTTTACATTGCACATGGAATGTTGTTTACATTTTCCTGAATTAATTTTAAGGCTTTGCTTGTTTTTTCAGTTTTTTTTCTACACACTAATTGTCACAACAAGGAAGAGAGGGAAACTACTGTGCATACCAACTTTGGAAACTGTTTGATGTTGAAGAAGGCAGGTGTGGGTGAAAATGGCTTGTAGTCTTGAAGTTCTTGTGTCTCTCTTTAAAAGGGAGGACAGGGACCTGTACCAGCAGGATAAGGGATAGTTTGGAAGAAAAAGGAACAACTTCCTTTTTGCAGTTGGGAATAGGTACTGAAGTGCTCAATTTCTTTGTTTTTAAGCAATTTTCATGCACAAGTCAAGCCTTTTAGTCCTTTCATCCTTTGCTGCCTCTTCTCAACTGTTAATCTTTGTCAGTCTACCGTCCTCTCCTTGTACACTTGAGAACGTTGCTGTAGAAAGGATATAATCGAGTTTATTTAAAAATCAGTTGTAGGATCTGCAAGGTATATTCTTGCTTTGGAAGGCCAAGTGGATGTCATTACTGACTATTTTATTCAACCTTACTCTCCTTTTTTTTTTTTTCCTTCCTATCCATGATATGTTTATATAAGGACCATTGAAAGTTTAGTAGTTCTGTAGTAGTTGTGTTTTGTGCACTATGAACTTAGAAGTCAGTTTTTTAGAGAAAATTTGCAATGTAATATAGTTGCAAGTAATGATATTCCTTTGGTTTCATATCTGTGACTTGAAGATAAACTGTTTGATTACCCAACTAAATAAAGAACAAACACATCATGGCGAGATAATAATGGAAAAAGTTCTTCCAACAGCAGTTTTGAGCACTGGATTATTAAATAACGGACCTCCAGGTAAACCTTACTGCACAACCCTGCATTTTACATCTTATTTAAATGTTCTGAAATTACAGTTGTTCTGGAAGGGTCTGTTTGTAGTAATCTTCTCCAAACCTCTCTAGGTGTAAAGTCATTGGTCTTAAACCTGGAATTTAACTTTAGGTCCAGGAGTTTGAGATTATTCTTAATATAGAAAAGTTGAGGATTCTGTCTGTAACATTTTGAAGAATCCTTTTTCAGGAGGAGGATAAGTCATAGTGGCACAGTGTGTCTACAAGCTTCCTCTTGGGTGGACGCTTGAATGTTTGCAGAGTGGGAGAAGAAATTAGACAGCTTGGCAGGGAGAAGGATTTTACTTGTCTTTGTTTTGCCTAACCATATACGATAGAACTTTGGGTTGCTCTTCCTTCTGGCGGAGATTAATGGGCAGGCTGCGAATCAGACTGACATAACAGACATAGTTTGTCGTTCCTGTGCTCTGTGTGAGTCAAGAGACTGACATGGACATGGATAAATATGGCAGTAAATCTTAAAATCTGAAATGCTTGTGATGAGCAGCTGGAAATGGAAAAATGGAAAGAGATGACCTCTTCCTCCCCCCTCCCCATCTAACACTTAAGCAATGGGAACAGAAGGTCTAAAGGCCAGAGAGTGTGGCCTGTGGTTTGTTTTAATGTTACGGTTTTCAGAACATGTAGTTGGCTTCCTAAATCGATCTCTGTGTGTGCGAGGCCTCGCAGTGCTGCACAGGAATTTGGTTTTCTGAAGTGTTCACAGAGCCTCTTCAGGCCTGACAGTTATTTAAAGTGATCACATAAAACATGATTCCTCATGACTGTTTTTTTTTGGGGGTTAGCTCTGAAGAGGCTTTGACAAAAGCCTCTTCTGAAGGGCCTTTGTACGTTTTCCAAATGGCATTAAAAGTGTTGCGGGGCACATACAGCAATCTGTCTGCCTAAAATTACCTGACAGAAGTAATAACAATACCTTTGCTGAAATAGTTCTCTGGGCCTCTGGTGGTGGGTGAGAGAACGCCTGAAATGCTCCCAGGATTTCCAGCGTGCCTCCCGATGTGTGAGAATTCCTGTCACGTACAAGGGTGTCAGAGGTTTCTGTTCGAGGGGGGAGAAAAGGAACCCAAAGACTGTCTTTAGCAGGAGCTTGCTTGTGCCTGATGGAGTTTTTGCAGGCTGGGTTTAATTTTAGTTCTGTTGGTGGGTCTGACGCTGGCTCTGCACTGCACCGGAGCCTTTCTTTAAGCAGTACGTGAAATTTCATGAATTGAGACGGACTTGAAAAGAGGATGCAGCCACACTTCGTAGTTACTGAGCCTAGGGGAGCACGCTGCATCTGTCAGCAGTCGTTTCAAGGGGGATTTTTTTTCTTTAACTACTTTGTGAATGTTTCCTTTAAACTTTATTTAGCGAAATCAGTATGCGTTCTCTGCAGTAAATAATTCTAAAATGTTCTGTAGAAATACATTTAGGACTGCTTGCGTTTTTTTGCCTCCTTGTGCTGAAGTCACTTTAAATCCATCACCTCAGCCTGTAGAGTCATCAGGCAGAAATCTTCCTGTGAAGGTAGATGAGTTCTTCCTGCATCAGTTTTGCTTGAGCATACTGAGGACAGCCATGTAATAAGATTTAGTAATGAAACCTGTTGGAATTTTAGAGGAGCACCTTGTTCCTTTGATCTTGCTAACGAGCAATGATTCAAGTGCTACAGATTGTAAAGGATCTGGTGTCGCCAGCAAGACGGAGAACAGATGCTGCCAGGAAAGGTAAGAGCAGCTCTGGGATATATTCACTGTTCTCAGTAACTTGCTGTGAATCAGAAATATTTTGGAGTTTGGTTGTAGTTAAATTGCATACTTGATACTTAAAAATGTTCTTTGTTGTGGCATGTACAGCTGCCATAATTTGGGGTAGAACTATATTAAGCCTAATTATTATCATTTTTGCAACTGCAGCTTTCCCAAAGAGAATCCCAGTGACGTTTATTATGGTGAAAACTGAATTTGTCAGCATCTGTAACTATTACTGTTGTACTAAAGATTTTCCTTTTTTTTTTTTTTTTTTTTTTTTGGTGGTAAAAACATTTTTGTTGTCAGGAGAGCTCAGGTTGTGAAAATAGCAGCTGTATTCTGTGTAATCCCATCAAAATAGTTTTTATAGTCTTAATGCTCTAAATGAGAATAAGAACAAAAATAGGCTTCTTTAGTGCTTATGGAAATAAGAGACTGAAAGTACACAGCTGCACTGCTGGTTAGGTTTTACAATTAGATTATTTCTAGATGACAACTAACTTCAAAATCCAAAATGCCTCTTGCAGGTGTACGAAAAACTACTTGAAATAATCAATGATTGTTTGAAAATAATTGATGCTAAATGCTGTTCTTGTTTACTTAAGTGTATTGAAAATTTGTTTTTTCTTTGCTAAAGCAGTGCCATCCTTTGTGGTATCTGGCACACATATCTAATTAGGAACTGATTAAACACTTCTTTTGTCTTTTACATCTTAATTATTTGCAACTGCTAAATACTTGGTTTTTAGAGGAACTAAATAATTTGTGGGGATAACTTAAAAATGGAATTCCTTTCTTATTAGAATTAATTGTCTAGGACCAGTTTATGTTGTATTGAATAGGTTGTGAATAATTTAGGATTTACAGCATCTGCCTGTTACTGTGTCATTTTTCTGTTCTGCCCTTATGTATAATGTGTGGCAATAGGCAAGTACCTTTATTTCAAACCGTTCATCAATAACATCAGGCTGCTCTAACTGTAACACGTCAGTTAATGAAACACCTCTGTAAGTAAGCAAAAGGAGTGAGGGTGGAACTGGGCTCAGCTGTTACCCTCTTATTCTGAAAGAAAAAAAAGGCAAGCTTCCTAATTACTTGCTTAGATTCTGCAGTGATTGGTTGAACATCCCCCCCCAAGAGTTGTATAATTTCATCCCAGTGAATTACTCGACCTCAGCACTGCTCACTGTTCATTTTTGATTTGTGCTGCTTCCAGAGAAGGACGAAGGGGCGGAAGTTCTACTTGTCTGTTCTGCACGTACCTCACTAGTCAGGCAGGATTTTTATAGAACTACTGTAAGAACTGTTTAAAAAGATGTGACACCAAAACCCTTAAAAATATATATAGGAACAGATTCAATGGAATTGAAAGGGAAAGCTTTGAAAAACATGAGGAAATGCTCCTTCTCAGTTCTAAAGCTTTGAGGTTTTTTTCCTGTTTGTTTTACTCCCTTGTTAAAAGACATTAATTTTGGTCATTGTTTGGGTGGTATTCTCAAGCTGCTACTAACTGAGCTATTTAGCTGTTAGCTCTTCTAGAACCTGGTAGTGCATTTTGACAAGCAGTATTAAGATCTTAATATTAAAAACCATTTGAGTATTCTGAAGAAAACATTCACAAAAGACGCAAAATGCTGACAGTTTTTGCTGATAAATACAGTAATTTGAGTAGACATTAGGTTTTTTCTTCACAGCATGCAACATTAGGCGTCTGGTGTACATGAAGGGCTGTATTCTGCAGAAGTGACTCATTCTCAGTATTGTTTTCAGTAAATAGAAAAATGGACTTGTAAAAGGAGTTACTGGGAAGCCCACTGTGAATGTGAGGTGAATCCATTGAGACATGGGGGATGATGTGTGAAGTGCTTACCAAAGTACTTTCAAATTGGTGTTACTAAACTGTAAAGATTTTAAATCCCACTCCTCAAGTGCATCCTCCTCTTTCCCTTTAAAGAGTGTTTTCGTTAGAATATAGTTTCTTGGGAGGTAAATGTTACAAAGGAGCACAGTGTATTAATTGCATATTTCATATGCAGTATCAATTAAGACTGAAGGTCCTAACCATGTAACTATTTTTATAAATAGTACATAAGGTTGTGGGGGAAAGGATTCCTCTCCCCTCCAATTTTCCCAAGATTTATTTTCAGACTGAGGCTTAGAAGCACAGTTAATAGCCAAGAGAGTGTCTTTTTGCATACATCATTCAATATCAGAAGCTTGTTAAAAGGTCTGCAATAAGCACAGCTACTATGGAGATGAAAATTCAATCCCTGCAGAAGAATTTCCTGCAAAATGCCATTTAAAAGAACCCCATTACTAATGCTTCATGGGTTGAAATGTGGATTTACTGGGATAGCTGAACAGCCTGGCAGAGTTGTGGAGTTTAATTTTGTTTTTTTATGGGCCAGTCTGTTTTCATTGTGGCTGTGACCTATGCCACAAGTTAAATTAAATTTAATTTTCTGTATCATAAGAGGTTGATAAATAGATGGTTTACAAGACTAAATCCTGTAAAGGGTTAGGCAGTGTGAGCGTGAGTATCCACCTTGTCTCCCAGTGCAAGACCTGCAGTTCTGGTTTTGTCTTCAGTCTGACTGTTGAGGCTAACGTCAGAAAATCCTTCAGCAGGCCTGGGAGGCTTGCTTAGTGAATACATGAAGTGAGCTGAACAGTAAGTTTTGATTTATAATGTGTCATGTTTCCATACTTTTTTTAATCTTGTGCTGTTTAAAAATTGAATTACTCAGTTTTTTTAGGAAAAAAGTTCTATAGTTGTTTTCCCTAGTCTTCCAATTGCAGTGAAGCTGAGTGTGTAGAGTTTATTGTTTGGTTTTTATGGGTTTAGTTTTTGGGAAACTAAGGGAAACTTTAGACCCTTACCATATTTAGATAATACCCGATCCGTTAGAGGAAAAAATTACCACTAGTCATTTATTGTCAGAGGGGTAACAGTTTACAGGCCCTGTAAGTTTGAAGGTGAACATGAAGTTGTGAAGAAATTTAAAAGGTTGCCATTATTTTATTTATGAAACTGAAGTCTGCATTGAATACAATGATAAATCATGCCAGTATAAAATTCTCTTGACAGGCATTCCAGTTTGAAGCCAAACATTTCATGAGATGTGAAACCTTTCTGAATTTTAAAAAATAGTTCAGATGTTACTTTTCCTAGAGAAATCCATGTAGAATATAAATCTACTAATTATTTTCTTTTTTTTCCATCACTAAAATCCTGGTTGCAATCCAAGTTGTTTAAAATTAATGAAGACATGTGCATGTTTACTTCTTTCCTCCCTTCTTCCTCTTACAGATGGCTACAGCAGAACTTAATTGGCAACATCACCTTGATGTTAGGATATAAAAAGAGATGCTGTATTAAAACACTTCTAGCAGATGGGACAACTAAATTGAAATCACAGAATTAAAAAGGATTGCAGTATTTCAGTGTGAGGGAGAGAAACCTGAGAGAAGACTTTGGTTTGATACTTATTTTTTTTTTTATGGCATGCAAGAGGAGGCATATGTTTGGTCACTGCACTGTTTGGGCCTACGAGATGTGTAAATTTTGGGCGAGCCAAGGAGACTATGTTTAAATTCTCCAGCAATAAATGACACTTGGGAAGTTACTGCCTGGATTCACTGCAGACAGTACCGTGGTGGCACCTTGTATTTCAGACTTAGACTTGACAAAGAATGGACAGTGTTTTTTTGGTTTGTTTCTCTGGGCATGGACTAAGATGATTAGTTGCAAGATGGAGAAAATAAAATAATGGTCCCACATCAAATAGTCGTGGTGTTTTCTCTTTACCTTTGATGATAGCAGGGGAAAAGTGTACTCAAATCAAATGCGTTCCCTTGAGGCATCTAGGGAAATACAGGAAACTTTCTTCAATCCCTTGGTTTTTCTGTTTGTTGTAACATCTTTGCTTGGAAGGCTGAGAATTTTGCCCCTTATGAGAGGCTCCAGGGTTACCTGAATTTCTTATTTTATTTCTTCATATAATACCGTTATAATCCAGGTTGAGTATTTTAACTGATAAATGCTGGATTAGAAGTAAAGGTTTCTCTAGACTCGTATACCTGTCCTTGAATTACTTCATTTTTTAAAGGACACTGGCCAGAAGAGCCAAGTTAATAAAAATTAACAAGCTGTTCAGTGAGCTGCAAGCAGGGAGTTAAATCTCTTTTTTTTTGTCATTAAATATGAAATTCTGCCCACAGCAGCCAAGATAATGTAATGTAGTCTGCAGCTCATCAGTACACATACACAGCTTCATAATTTACCATGGCTAAGTTTCTACCACTGTGACAGAATTTAACTGTGTTTCAGCAGTTCTTCTGACATTATTTGTGCTAAAGTTTCATCTGTGGTTTCACAAATAATTAATGCTGGCAGAAATGATTCCTCGTGCCTTGCGTCTGCTGCTCGCTTTTCCTCTTCATCTCAGTTCAAATCCCCACAGTGCTTCACCTGCGTTTGTGTAGCCATGCAGTGGTTTGGAGTGGGAAATGGTACTTTTTGTTCTTGCTGAGTTCCTGTAACCTTGATCAGTTTAAATAATCCACCTGCTGGTGCAGTTCCACAGAGGTGCTTGTGAGCTCCAAGGAGGAGCCAGCAGTGGATGTGGCTGAATCTATGGGGACAGCCTTCTTTCAGGGTTCCCACTGGCTGAGGCTAGTGGGAAATGCTGGTGGGGCTTCCTTCTGCTGGAGTGTGAGGAATTCACCTCAGGATGGTACAGACACGAGCAAGTAATAATACAGTTGGATCACTGCACAGCTGGACACACAGTGATTCCTCTGGAGTGTTTTTACCTAAAAGACTCTATTTCTGTGGCTGCCATTTGCTATGTCTCACTTTAAATAGTAGTAACTTCCATGGGTTACACATAATGTTGTGGCTTGTCTATTGAATTTCTTGTCCTGACATTTTATTGCCTTTGTACTTCGTTTGAAATTTTATTCTTCTCCTTTCTGTGATGCCAGCTGCAGTGATTAAGAAAGGTCCTGGTGCTGCTTCACCATATGTAGCTGTTAATGGCTTACTTTAGTGTCTGTGTATTTGGTTATTAGGTAGGTAGCATCATTAAACAAAGTCTGTAGATGTTGTATCTTGGGAATTGGTCTGTGGCATAACAAAATTAATACAGACAGCTAGAAATCATTTACCTATGGAGGAACTACAGAGAAAAGAAGCACTACTTGTTCTCTAATTGTGCAGTAATGTTAGTCACCTGAAATAAGCTGATTTACAAGCAGGTAAGCACAGCAGAGGCAACTCGTCTTCAGCTTCCTGCCATGCTTTGTTATTCCACTATGTCTTGGGGTTATTTTTGTGAAGGTGTGACCCTAACCCCATGAATTCTCAACTGTAATATTCTCAATATTCCTGAAATAAAATTTTAGCGTTCTAATTTGTAACACATGGGAAATGTGAGAGCTTAACATAAAATATTCCTATACAAGTCTTTTTCCTTGAAAAAGAAGGAAAAGTAGGGAACAGTGCAGTTAGTGTAATAGGGAAGAGCACAACAGGTTTGCAGTGAAGTTTCTGCTAGATGGGACAGAAATTCAGTTCTGTATACATCAGCACAGCTGTTTTGGCATCAGTGAAGCTGATCTGATTTGCTGTGTGTGGGGATCTGCAAACTCTGGCCTGGTTTCTTTGCAGCAGGAGGGACCTGGCAGCTAGGTGGAAAGGACAACTGAAAACAAGGTGAATCTGCTAGGTTCCTTGAAAGAAGAGAACAGTTAATGATTCATTCAAGTTTTTGCTTAACATTTGGGAAGATTAATGGGTTACATGGTTTTGAGCTCAAGCTGGTAGGATGAGTATATTTGACTTTCTGGTTTCAGTGATACTCCATCTGTGACAAAGATTCTGTGTTGCCTGAGGCATTTGCCCACTATGTTTGCAGTAGAGGCAAGATCTCAAGCCTGGATCTGAATATGGCAAAAAGGTGTTTGTGTCCTGTGCCTTTCCTTCTCTACTGGCTCTTGTGCTTCTATCAGTGTGTGAATTTTACAACTAAGACGTTTTGGTTTTCATTTGGAGACTTCTGAGAAAAGTCTGGGAAGCTCTGCCTGAAGGATCTAGAAAAACAAACCTCATTCTCTCTCTTCCATTTTCATAATTCAGGCAAACAGACTTTTCTGATCTTGATTTTTGGTGGGATGGCAGTTGTGCATGTGCTGTTTCAAGCATGTACATCTTTCTTCTTATTGACTGTCAAAGGGTAATGCTGATGTGATTTTACACAAGAAAGTATATTCCTTTCCTTGAAGAAAAGCTTGTGCTCTTGAGGTGTGCATGCTTCAAGCGGTGCGAGATCATCTAATTTTTCTTAATGCGTTAAGTTCTTAAGTTTTCAGTATTTTATCCTCATGCTTATGGAATTTGGAATCCAGTGTTAAATATGAATGCTAATGTCCATGCTTGTTAATTGGGAAGCTTGTACAGAATTTATTTAAAAAGCTTAAAAAGGTGACAGTTTTGTTTGTTAAATTGCAGTGGATATGATTAAGCAGTGATGCAGAGATAAATGCTAATAACTTTGCCTGTTTGTTTTCAATAACTTAAAATGTGGTGAATATTTCAAAGTGATAGGGTCCCAGCTGGACATTTTCTACAACAGACAATTATAGCAGTTGGGTGGCTTAGACAGTGCTTTGGTGTATATTGACATTTCACAACTTCCCTGGACATCTTATCTGGCTTCTTCAAAGTATTTTTGTCCTGTTGAGCTTTTAGATCTTTTGGTATAGTTAAGGAAAGCATCCGGACTTCTCTAATCAGCTATCAAAACAACTTTTTTTTAGTTAATCTTGTCTAACAGCAAATAAAAATACTGGTTTTTCAGTGGATTAGTTTCCACTATTTCATCCTTCTGATAGTAAGTCCAAGCAGTTTCTTCTAAAGGAAATTCTGTCAGCATTAGTATTACACTAGCCATAAAAATGTTAATTTGAACTGAATTTCCAGATCAAACAGAAAACTTAATTCATGTCAGTTAATTAAATTCTGGTGGAAATGAGAAAATAAGTACACAGATGCCCAAGACTGCTGCTGTCTCCTTGATAATAAAGAAGCTAACGAAGCATTTTTAGCAGTACCTGGAGAGGGCAGGTCCTTGGTGAAAATGAATTCCTCAAGGAACAGATTTTACTCCCTTCTGCATCATGTCCCAGGTGGTGCAGGTTTTTTCCCCTACTGTTATTTTCTGTAGCATTATTACATGTCAACACACTCAAATAAAAGGAAAGAGATGTGCAGGCACTTGATTACGCACACTTCTCTCCACCCGTGTCATGGTCGCTTAACTCGGCCCTCCAAGCTGGGGTATAAATCCTGGGACCTGCCAGCCACGAGGGCTCCGTGTGTGCAAGCGGGCTTTGGTGTAAAATGACTCTGGGCTGACTGGCCATAGCTCCTGTGAGCAGGTCCTGTTCTCGTAGGGAATCTCATGGATATTCAGCTCACGGACTCTGGATACTCTTGTTTGCCCGATACCTCTGCTGCGTTGAAGGTGTTCTCTACCACCACTGGGAGCAGCTCGAGTGTACACTTCACATGGAATTGGCAGTTTGGGCAATAACTCTGCAAGATACGATTTAACTGTTCCTTTAGTCTCAGGGTGTTCTGAAGACCTTGGGGAGTTCGTAGCTTTTAAGCCAGGTGTCAGCCTGATTCACACAGTTGAAACCATACGTCCTTGGGGAGTGAAAGTTGTGTGCTGCAGTTGATATTTTTCCCTCCCTTCCCACTGTGTGTGTGGTAGTTGGTTTTGTTGTTTGTTTGGTGTGTTGTTTTTTCTTTTTTTAACAGTGATTTTTTTGTCTGGCACTGTTGTGCTTTCCAAACAACTCATTATCACAATCTGGATACTCCACTCCTATGGCACATTAGCCATAGGACTATTACAGTCTAATGCAGATATTAATGAAATGTAAGTGGAATACTAGGAAAAGCAGTCTCCTTATTTTCCTGTGGTTTAATTCATCATTGAAAAATAGGTTTCTATTAAAGGATCTAAAAATCAAATGTCTCTTTCTTAGCATTCACGTTACAGTGGTGCAAGTGATGGCTGCACCTTCCCCTCCCTGCAGCACTGCAGGCACCAGTTATATCTGAACAGGAAGCATTCAAATGTATCCTTTCTGCCTATTTTTTTTCCAAAAGTTAATAGCAAAGTCGTGTAAATTTTGTGGGCAAATCAGATTGCACAAAGCTTTCTGCATTTATCGACGGGCAAATATTTTTATTCCCTGGAAGCTGAAGGGGAAATCAGTTGTTTTTCCTTTTTCTTGTTTTTAGATGAGACATTTTTCTTTTAAGATTTACCTAATAGACCAAGCAAGATGAATATGTAAGCATATGGATGGGAACATGGATGTGAATAGACAAGTTTCACCATATCAATATGTGCTAATTTTTTCCTGGAAATATTTTGATTACAGGGCACTCTCCAAGCCCTTTTTTATCTCCAGTTAGTCAGAAGTATCTTACAGAGGTTAAGGCTGAGTTTCAGGCTTATTTTTTAGAAATAGATCCTTCAAAGTTTTAATTAATAATTTTGGTTTACTGATTACTGTCACAGTTAGAATGGAAGTGAAGCTTTTGTTGCTAAACATCATTTTTGAGTGGGAAATAGCAGGAGTCTGAAGGACGTGGTTATAGTGTAGTTCACAGGTCTCAACTGGAATGTGAGAAATTGCCTTGATCTGAGACTTCCTCTTGCTGATAGAAAAGGAAGTACTGTTTGTGCTAATGAAGGGACTTTGGTAACTTGAATATGCTGTGATCTCTCCTAGAGAAATATTTTCTGTTTCATTTAAAGTCACATTGTTTGGATTGGTGGGACAATTCTTCATCACTTTCAAGTGTTGGGTGTTTCTGGGATGCTTCCAGGGCTCCCCAGTGTGCAATATAGTGCTGATTTCAGGCATTGCACTTTGCTGTGTGATGTATAAATGGCTGCACTGTTGCTCTGTGTCCTAATTTTTCTCCTTCTATAAAGAAAAAACCTGACTAATCCTTTCCTTTTTCTGATGACAGCTGTCCATTGAAAAGACTTTTAAATGTTTTGAAAAATTTCCCCATCTATGCTGCAGCTGCATCAAGTCTTGAAGCCACCATGTCACATCACTGGGTAAAAGAAAATGTTGTGTTCGCAGAAGTATGGATAACACATTGCACAAATCAAAGATCTGTTTTTGTCAGTTCTGTGCCGTGAATTAGTACCCTGGCTAGGTTTTGAAATACGTGGGATGAATGCTAGTCTGGAGCTTGCCAAGTCTATAGGTGAAAAAGAAAATAAGCTACACAGACTCCAATTCCCACTACTATTTAGTTTATAGGCATTGGAATGACCTTCTAATCTGTGCAGTGATAATTGCCTGTTTTACATAATGTGTAAAGCTTTGCAGAGGAGTGTTTGTAGTGATGGAACATGTATTAAAAAGCATTGTCGGGCACCTAATAAGAATGTAAAGCCATTCTATAAATAGTGCAGATAAGCTCTAAAAGGAGGAATGAGCAAATATACTTAGGCAAATCAAAGGACAACTGTGCTGGGGCCCAGGCCGGGCATTTAACACAGCAGTGGCTCATGGACTGTGTCCATGCTGGCGGGGAGTGTGGCACTGGAGGCAGAGATGGAGAGAGGAAAGCTGGGAATTCAACATTCCTCTGCATTTCGGCCGTTTATTCCAGGCTAGATCAAACCTTGGCCTTATCCTTTGGGTAGAACATAACTTGGAGTTAGGAGTGCATCCTCCAGATAGTTGAACCTGGAAGGAATCCAGCTTTGCATACTTCCTAGCCACTTCCCAGCACAAACTGGAGAACAGTAAATAGAGATGATCTGGAGCTTTGCTCCAAAGCGCTCTTCCAATTTAGACTCAAATGCTATTTATAGAATTGTGTGGAACATCAGGAGTCTTTTGTCCCAGATTTATGATCTTGGCATTGGTTAGAATAGCCTAATGAGGTTTTTCTTGGAAATAACTGGAATTTCTGGTAGGCTTGATATTTCAGGGGCAGAAAGGAGATCAAGAGATTGCATGCTAAAGCATTGAAGACTGACATTTATGACTTGGGTTTTTATAAGCTCTGCATCTTGAGATTAAGTGCTAAGTTAATGGCAGAGTTTCTGTTTGGCCACTGTATTGGGTTACAGGTTTTGGTAGCTGTGGCTGCAGAGGTGGCCTGTGTGAGAAGAGGCCAGGGGCTGCCCCCTGAGTTGGACACAGCCAGACCCAGCTTGCTCCAAAACAGGCCCATCCTTGGCCAAAGCTTAGCTCATCAGTGAAGCTGGTGGCACCTCTGAGATAAGATAGTTAAGAAATGCTAAAAACCACAGTGCAGCAGTTGTGAGAGAGGAGAGAGAGAAAAATATGTGGGAATCAACTCTGCAGACCCCAAGGTCAGGGGAGGAGCAGGAGGAGGTTTTTAAGCACCAGAGCAGAGATTCATTGGCAGCCTCTGGAGAAGACCATGGTGAGGCAGCTGTGCCCCTGCAGCCCATGGAGGTCCATGGAGGGAGCAGAGATCCACCTGCAGCCCCTGGAGTCTCCCACACTGAGGGTGTCAGGGAGGATGTGCCCTGAAGGAAGTTGCAGCCTGTGGAGAGCCGTGCTGGAGCCCATGCTGGAGCAGAAACAGAAACGTGGGCCCTGGAAGAGGAGTCCACACCAGGAGCAGGTTTTCTGGCAGGAACAGCACCTCATGGGAAAGGCCCACACTGGAACAGTTTGTGAAGGACTGTATCCCTTCGGATGGACTCCATGCTGAAGCATAGAAGAGTGTCAGGATTAAGGAGCAGCAAAAACCAAGTGTTACGAGCTGACTTATACTATTTTTAATTGCCAATAGTTTCCCCAAGCCAAGTAGGTTTTTCTCATGAGGGTAATTTGTGAGTGACCTCCCTGTTTATCTTGATCCATGAGCTTTTTCTTCTTTTCTTCTCCACCTGTCCTGTTGAATAGGAGGAATGAGAGCTGGTCAGTGGGCACCTGGCAGCCAGCCAAGGGTCAATCCACTACAGCAACACTGAAGATGTGGACAGACTTAAACTTTGCGGGCCTCTGTTCCTGCAAGTTCTCCCCAGTCCAGGTTCTCTGGAGCTGCCGGTGACAGCAGCGTGAGCAAATTCAGCAGTTGGGCTTTTCTGCTGTGGGTTGCAGTGCACTCACATGATCCTGTTTACCAGCTCTGCCCAGAACAGTAACTTCCAGCAGGGCTGGAGACAAAGAGCAATGATGTGGTCAACAAGCACTGTAAATCCAGGACTGGATGTCTGAATGATGTCCTCCTGCATTTTCCTTTATGCTCCCTTAATGTACTCCTAGGTAAAATCTGTCTGTGTTAAAAAAACCTAAAAAATGTAATAAGCTTTGTAACATTTCCAGATACTGGTGTGTAGCAATTGGTTTTGAAACAGTATTTATTGGTGTGCCAGTGGACTTCTTTTGAGCAATTTTGGCTCACGTTAGAAATTCTGAAGTCATTGCTACCATTAGGAAACCTCAACAAATTATCCCTTGCATCATAGCTATGATATAATTTCAAGATATAAGGAGCTTGGAGAAGAGATAATCTAATTAGGACTAATAAGAATACACTTGACTGTGAGGTGATTGCAGGGGGCAGGTGGACAAGGGGACACAACATTTATTTGACATATCTGAATTGTTCCTGCTTCTGTAGAATTGTTACTTAATAGTTTGGTCTGGGCTTTGTTTATTTGACTAAGCTGCCTTGGCAATTTCTGATTCCTTTTTAATTTAAAACAACTTTTCTGCAGTATTTTTTATTTTTCCTCTCAAACCTATTTTTCCTGCCTTTTATCTGTTACGCAGCTTTTATCAGTTGAGTTCATAGATTTCTGATTAGTGGGAAAACATTCGTTTCCAATTAAAAACTAAAAAAAAAAAAAGTCTTAGAGCTTCATAGTTGGGAGTAATTTATTTTAATAGAAAGACATTACAGAATTGCTGTAACGTGAACACTATTTCAGCTCTTTTATAACTTCAAATTATTTTTTTCCTCCACAATTAAAAAAAGCTGCAGATGAGCTTGTTTCCCAAGCATTCTTCATTCTGAGCCAAATATGAAAAGTCCTTCAATTAAAATTTGGGCTAAATCCTACAGTTTCATGTGAAAGGCTGTAAATATTTGATATTCTAATTATATGAGCTAAGAAGCTTGAACTTAAAATACTGATGGCTGAATGATGTATCAGGGAACTGCCTGATACTGGACTAGAAATGACATACTAGTAATGACGTATCATTTCACTGGGTTACTTCTGAGGTGTAAGAATAAGAAATTTGCCTTGCTTGCCTTGAAGGGGCCATGTAGCAGCTGTTATCAGCAGTCAGACCATCCCAGTAGCTTATGAATACAGCAGTTCCCTGTGTCATATCCTCATATCCTTACAACTTGGAACTACCTCAGAGGTGACTATGAAGTTTTTAAAAAGAAGCTAATACCTTATTTGTATTCCTTTTGTGCTGATAAGTTTTTTTCACAACTCTCAGTTGTGTGTTGGATAATAACTGTGCTTTTCAGAGTTACTTATAGTTCATAGACCCTTCATACTAACTTGTGCCACAGCCTACTCTTCTCCAATTTCTTCTATTTCTTCTTCATCTTTCTAAAAATGTGCAGTTATTTTGCATCCATATTTTGCCTCCATGAGTTTTCCTTTAGGCTTTTGATTTTTAAACATTTTTTTCTTTCATTTCAGCGTTGCTTGTGTAAGCAGAGAGATATCAAATAGTGTTGATGTAATATACAGGTGCAAAGGAGGAAAACAGGTGCAAGGTGGTGGGAAAATTGGTACTCAGATTTGATGGAATGTTGTAATCCCATGCCCCCCTTACTGATGATCACCCCTGCACGCTTTGACTTGACAGCTAATTGTATTCTAGCAATTTTGTACATCACCCTCTTAGAATGTTATTCCTTAGCTAAAACATCACACTTCCTCCCCACCTCTACCCCTGCTTTCTCTTTTCTTATTGTTTGCATTTGTACTGTCATTAGGTGTGACTTCTAAATTCTCACTGCTCTTTTTCTCAAGTCTCAGAAGGTGTTACATTACCAGAAAACAATTACACAGGTCACTGCCTCGCTGTGTGTCAGGGTAAAGGTTGAAGTGTCCAAGCTGAGCAGCAGTGCTTGGGCTGTACTTCCATCAGCCCTGGAGCTCTGAGTGCTGCAGCCTTCACCTGCAGCCACAGCATCGCAATAGATTTGGACCTCTCAAACAGGGGGAGCCTCTCATTGTATTTCCACCAAAGATTTTTTTATTTAGTAAAGCCTGATTAGCTGAGTTGCAAATCCATGTTTTTGTCTTGTGCCTTTGCTTAAAATCCTGTTTGCTTATCTGAAAAAAAAGTGACTTAGTCTGTGTTGGAGCTGGTGATTCAGTGAAACACCACCTGGGCTCAATAGCACCTGAAGAATAATGGCTGTTTTTGATACTGTTTTAATTGAGAGAGAACCTCCCCAGGGCGTGCAGCTGACTCATTTTTCAGAGAAACCTGTCAACAACATGTCTGAGGTGGCCTGACTGTTACCCTGGGATTAAGCAGCCTCTTGTACCTCAGGTACAAAGTACTCTTTGATGCTTTTGTTTTTCTACATTTATGGCACATGTTATCACAATAATGTGAACCACTGGTTCCTGTTGTCAGTGCTTAGGTTTCGTGTGCTCTTCCAAAAGAGTGGGTGTTGGAAATAAGAGTATGTGTGAGTAATTTTTTAGTGTTCAGTAGTTACACCCCTGGGTTTTTCTCTGCCAGGGAATAAAGTGAGCTAGAGAAGGAGAAAGTGTAGAAATTCTGCTCACTGTTCATGTGGAGTAAAGTTTGTACTGATGCTTAATGCACCCTAAAAGGTGTTGTCTTTAATGTGGATTATAATAAAACAAGTCGAAAATGACATTTCTTTTTTTTCCCCAGCCTTAAGGGATACTGAGTTGTTTGTAAATTCTTTCAAGAACTTGCTGTCATAAGAAGAAGTTTATTGTTAAATTTAACAATTGCAGAAAACTCTAAAACAGGAGAAATATTCGGTACTTTTCATTCACTTTTAGACTTGTGTGACAGCAGATGACAACTGTACTTCTGCTGAAGAGGTAAGCGTTGATGAGAGGCTGTTGAATTTTCATCCAGTTTGAAGCCCTTGGAGTGATAGCTCATTATCCTCCCAAAATTCTGTAATTGAAGGAGCATTCATTATGTTCATCCTCTTCATTTCCCATCCCATTGCTAGACCTTTTGGGAGTACCTTTGCAGAGAACTGCATTACAGTTCCTCGCTACAAGAAGAGGCTTTGGCTTTGTAGTGACATCAGAAATGCGAAGTTGTCATTTGAACATGTACTGAAGAAATGTCTTCGGTGCTAAGAGGGAACCACAATTCACAACCAAAATATGTTTTCTCCCTTACAAGTAATTTTGGGTTTAACTTCACTGATTAAAATTTCACTGATGAATTTGCTGAACTTTCATGTGAGGTCGATGGATTTCAGAATGAGTGCTACACCTCATGGGAACGTTTCCTGCCTGACCACTGTGTCTACCTCTCCAAGTCAAAAAGAGGATTTAAAGGCCATGTAGGCATATGTAGAGCTTTGACCTCTACGTTTTCTCTCTGCAGCTGCTGGTTTTAGTTAGAGCTCAAAGCTGTTGTCTTTTGAAGGTTGTGATCTTTGGTTCATGCCTGGGTAACCAGTCAGCCCGGTTGCTCCTGGTCTGTCCAAGCTGCACAAATGAGAACTTGAACCCTCCCCAAAGTGCTCAATATCTTAATTGCTTGTCTACAGGCACAGCAGACAGTGGGTGGATCTGTGTTTAAATCCCAGCTGGTGCTGTTCCTCCTTCTCTCTGATGGAGAGGACAGCTCATGTCTGCCCTAGGGGAGGGTTCTGCAGTGGGTCTGCTTTTCCCAGGGAACAGGATCCTGTTTGCCAGATGCAGCTCTACAGGCTCAACCAAGTCATGACTCTTCCTGTGGATTTTGATTCTGTGAGGGATATAAAATTCGCAGAGGTTGAGAGTGATCTGTTGGGGATGGAATAGGTTATATGGGCTGGACTGGAATCCATAAAAGGCTTTATTTGTGTATTGTCCTAGAGCTAATGCTTGTAACCTGGAATAGAGATTTCCAAAGTACTGCATCAGTGTTTGTCTTAGCTGAAGTAGACTTTCTCAGTGTACTGAGTTTAAAACTGCTTTTTTAGTTTCAGGTAATTTTCTGCTGAGATACGAGAATCTGTGACAAATAGATTTTTCTGGGTTATGGGTGGTTTTGTTTGGCTTTTTTCTTTAACAGAGTGTAGTGGTTATAAAGCAGATCTTCATTAGTAGGTTCAGTGCATTATTGACTTCGGCATAAACAAATGGATTTTTTTGCTTGATGTCTGTGTGTAAGGCTTAGACTAGAATTAACCTCATGTTTGTTTTGCAGTAGGAACTTGTTAAGGTGTTCACAGCATTTGTTTGTAGTTCTTCATTTTGCATTGGTATTGAAATACAAGTACTGATTTTGAGAGAAGTAGCATTGAAAACTATGGTGTGTTTGTGTCACTGAAGTACCTCAGTGTTACCTTCCTCTAAGCCAATACAAAGAAAGTGTTACTGATAGGCCTGTTAATGCACTGATTATTAAAGCTGTTGTTCCTGTGAAACAGCAGTATAAATTAATAATTGTCATCTTACATCAACACTGGATATTGTAAAATGTTTTCAGAGTATCCACACAACGAGCCAAATGGTGCCTCTTTCTGTGCTCTCTTACTTGAAGGAGATTTATAACCTCTTTGGAAAATTCTGGTTAACCTGTGCCGTCCTTTAAAATCAACTATTCAAACAAATGCCTTTTCATTTTTCTTTTGTGGTCCTTTTCTCCTACGGCTTTGTGCCTACCTCTCAGTGGTGCTGACATCTCAGTGTTGTCTGTACTTAACTGGTCTCAAAGGATGGGGGGAAAACAACCCCTGACCTTTCTTGTCACACTCTCCTAAGTTTTAGGGATAGATTACATCTAAAATCTAATTTGGTGTTTCCTCTAGTAAAAAAAACAAAGTTTATGGATATAATGTAGGCAGAAGGTTTTTCTGACTGGTACAGTGTTCCATAGATAAACAGCCAGAAAGTTTGTGATCTTTTTTTCTTCCCCCCTTCTCCCCTCCTTTGGGTTGTTTTATCCAAACTCTGAAGTTGTTTTATATTGACAAAGGTTTTAACTAGGTGGAGGCAAACAAATTCATACTGGTATTGCTAGTTAGCAGTATGAATGTAACCTGATAGTGATTTGGTGGGTATGGCACTGGGATTTACTGCAGCCGCTCCGCTGGGTTTTCCCCTAGCTTGGGGCTGGGACCAGACACACAGGACAGCCTTGGAGGCCCTAATTCCTGTTTCGCATGGGAAATGCCGTGGCTGTTTACTTTGTTTTGTTTACCAGCCCTCAGTCAGTGAAACTGAAAACAACAGAACCTTCTTGTCTACCACTAACTTCCTTTTCTTGTAGCAAAGATGAAGAAACTTCCCCTGTTTCTGCCGTTTGACAAACTTGTTTACCCTTCATCTGGTTGTCTCTTACTCCTCCAGCCTTTCCTATAACCGCTTTATAAACATAAAAACCATGGATCTACTGCTGCCTGACACTTTGGATGATTTCAAATGTTCAGAGGGGATTTCAACATTTTTCCGCTCTCTTAAATGTCATTTTAGTTTTTAATTAAATGAATGACAGATATTGTAAGTAGTCAGTTATTCAGGTTTTTTTCAAAGCATCTCTGTGCTGTGTAGGCATGACTGATACAAGCAGGCAGGCATCTAAATTTGCCTTGATGTCTTTCCGTGGACTTACTCAAACTTACCATAGAGCCACCAAGAGAAGGTTTAGTGTCATATGAGCTTCTTGGTGCCATTCAGACTTTTCAGAGGATTTCCTTAGAGGATCCTGTTTGTACTTAAGGTATTACTGCAGTTAAAATGTTTATCTTCTCAAAGATGAATAGCTGAGACAGAGTAATTGAAGAAAGCTGTTCAGCTACGGTGAACTGAGCTGTGGCATGTAACTCAGTATTTTTTTTTTTTTTTGTGAAATGCTTTAAGTATGTTAAGATGATAGTTAAAGTTGAACAGAGAAGGGCCTTGCAGTTCCTCTCACTGTTACTGTTGTTTTTGACGGTTCCTTCTGTGTATCCCAGTGGTAGATGGAGAGATCCACACTCTTAGGTGTGGATCACACACAGTCTGTCCAGCAGCCTGTAGTAACTAGTGTAACTCATGTAACATGCTGTTACTGGAATAAAGCAAGAAATGCTTTTTCACCCTGCCACAACTTCCACAATATTTAAGATTTTATTTTCCTGTTGTGTATTGGGGTGAAGCTGAACTTAAAACGTGAAAATGAATCCCGAGGTCTCCCCATAGGCAGAGGCTGGGCCCAGATAGGCAGAGCAGTAGCTCGGCACCTGGGAGGCTCAAGTTCAGGTGCGAATAGAGGCAGCAGGGAGGTTTTCTCACGCTTTTGGGCAAGGACTCATCCCCGTGCGCTTCTGCTGTCTCTTCCAGGAGAAGGCAGAAAAGTGAAGACCAGGAGTACATGCGCAGCTGGGGAGTAAAAGCTGGTGGTTTCAGCAGCTGCTCATCCGTTGCTTGTTTGTGAACGCTTCCTTTTCCCTCTCACGCAGGGGCCAGTGAGTTTGGGCAATGTCTGTTCAGCTGAGCAACAGCCCTGAGGTGCCAGCCCTGAGGATGTGGGCGCTGGGCAGGTCGGGGGAGCTGCTGATTCGTCCCCATGATGCTGTTCCAAGTTCTACTCCTGCCACCTTGAGTCAGAGCTGGTGTTTTTCTGAGCTGGCTTGGAGCTCTTTAGTCTTGTTAAGTGGCGGAATAGCATCTATTACAAAAACAAACCCTCCTTTTCTTCCTGTTGTAATCAGTTAAATCAGCTGTGTAATTAAATGATGAGCTGGACTGTGGGTATGTCAGTGTATTCAAAGCTCGTCTGCGTAGAAGAACAAACCTCTTTATTTCAGCCAGTATAAAATGATACCAATATAGATGAAATTTTATAACTGGAAAACTGTTGTAGTTTCTCTAACCCTACAGAATAAATAAACTGGCTTCCTCAAAAATTAAGAACCACCTCCTTTTAAAAGACTTTATCCAGAGTCTGTATGAGTGTTGTCTTGGTGATGTTTTAAACTGGGAAAAGACTTCACATCATTAATGCTGAATTTTAAAATATAAGTATTTTTTGCTTCATTAATTTTGACTAATGCAGAGAGAAAAATGATTTATCAGGAGACTTAACATGATTAGTGCAGTGTGGCAACTGACTACTTAAATATAAGTCTGTTAACATGGGAAGCATAGTTCTTGTTATGAAATGTTCTGCTTTGTGTCAGAATCTAAAATATTAGAACCATTTTACTCTTTAAATTGATACTGCAAATCTTACTGCTGTGAAAACATTCATATTCTAATTATGATGTTCAAAACAGGAAATCTGAAATTATGTCGGAAATAATGTCAGAATTTCAGAGAATTTTTAATGGTCTTTTGATTTATGTTGCTGGTAAAAAAATTATTTTTATATGTCATCCTGATATATGGCATTGGGAAAACAAAGAAGAAATTTATTGCAGAGAACTGCTATGTTCAATCTTACTGAAGGATCGTTTTGCTTGAGTGTTCAGTAGCCTGTCATGGTTAAAAGAAGTATGAGCAGTGTCAGTGTACACAAGGGGTATTTTAGTTCTTAAAAGTCTCTGGGAACTGCAGGCATAATATACTTTTAAAGTACAAAGGATCAAAAAAAAAGGCATTTTCAGCTAAATTTGCTTATAAAATCATAACCAGTACCTGAAAAGCCACTGGTGTGAAAGGATGCCTTGACTTATGTTAGGTTGAGGGTAAAATTCCTGAAATATTTCTGCTTTTTATCTGTCAATACTGCTTCTGAGGTCAAGTGTCCGATCTAACCATTTAATGCAGCAGCTGATTAGCAGCATATTTTATTAAGACATAATTGTAAAGGCTAGGGCTGGTGCTGGGAAAGGTCATGGATTTCAGGGGGAGTGTGGGAGTAATACTCATGAGCCGTAGATGAAACAGATTGTATGTTGCAGCGGGATCAGTTCTAGCCACAGTAGGAGTTCTAAGAAATGTAATCTTGTGGTGGAAAACCATAAAATGATTTCCATGTAGTAGAAAACCTCCTGTGTTTTCCCATGAAGGCTGTCTCTCTTGTTCCACGGCTGCTGGGTTATAACGTGTTACGGACACAAGGCTCGCTGTGTCCCCTGGAACAGCGGGATGCGGATCTGCTCCCATCGCCACTGGAACAGCTGCTTGGAGGGCTGACTTGGCTGAGCTCAGCACAGTGTTTGCTTCTCCTGAAAGACAAATGTGTAGGTGAGCAACCACTTCATCGTGGCCACAATGCTGCTCTTTCATAGCAGTGAGAAAACAGAAAAATTGTAATGAAAAGGCCGGATACCAACTACACCCTTGGGAAGAGAAGAACAAAGGGTGACTTAAGCTTAGACATAAGACATTAGCTAGTTGTGGCACAAGTCAGACCAGTCTTTACATACTGGCAAGCCCCAAATTATACCCAGCCTGAGTTTTTACATTTAAGTCTATTAAGAGCTGCCATAAATGTTTCAGGTTGTGTTGACAGAGTTCTGACCGGCTCTGGCGTTGGTTTTGTCATCTTTTTCTTTCAAGAAAGGAGCATTGTTCAAAATTGGGCTTACTCTTTTCAGTGTAGCTTGTTGCAAATTGGCAATTATGGTTTCTTCTGGCTTTGCAACTGATCATGTTAACCTTCAGCAAATTAATTATCTTCCGGCTCATGACTGCACACACAACACTTGGTAAAATGGAATTACAGTAGAACCTTGCCAGATCTTGTCACTCCACTTCGTAACCCTTGTGGGAACTTTCATAAGGCTCCGTAGTGAGGGGATGACATGAACGTTCCAAGTGCAGCTTCCAGCTGGTTAGGTGTAGGCATTGCTGATGGAGTGATCTAATTTTAAGGTATACTTATTTACGTGAAACACAGAAAAACAGATTGCAAATTAGGGCTAAGTAAATGGCCAAGTTGTATTTTATTAGAGTATGTTCTTTTTCTGTTTTATTGATGGTTTATTCTGAGTTTTGTGCTTTCATTGCTCCATTAGTTAAGAGTGTTAGTAAGGCTATTATTAAAAATAAAATGATAGACATATTGCAATAAATGATTAATATTGGTAGAATTTCTCTAAGTCCTTTAGTCCATTGTTGCTTAAAAGTGAGATAGAGTATTTGATTTAAATTATATGCAATACATAGACTCCTAAATTCTCATTTCGTGTTTTGACACAGGCTTCCTCTGTAGAATATTGCTTAGCAAGGCTGCCTGGATTTCCCTGCTTTTGCTTTGAGTCCTTTGGGGATCGCCTGAAAATTGATTTGAGAGGGTTTTTAGTAGCAGTTAATTCTACTAATTTCCAAAGTGACCATTTTCCATTGGTGACTGTGCAGTGTCTCATAGGGGATGTTGCAAAACTGCAAGAGTTCTGCCATAGTGAAACTTGATTTTTCATTAAGATAAGAGTTCAGTCACGTTTCTTCAGGGAAGTTAAATCTTAACTTTCCTATTTTTCACCTATTACTCCCCATGCTGTAGAACTACATATAGGGTCTACTCTGAATGCTGATTATTAAGAGGGGGAGGGTGCATGTGTTTTGCTGTTGTAATGGGCTTTTTTTGGTGCAATATATTGATTTTCAGATGCATAGTGCAATATATTGATTTTCAAAGAGTTTTACTCTATCTTTTAGCTTTTTTCTTTTCTTTGAAATAGAATTTTCAGTTAAGCCAAAATCTTACCTTTTCTCTGTGTAAGTCTGCTTGAAAACACCCACAAAACCAGACATGCTAAACTTGAGAGATACAAGAGAAATACCAGTATAGATATCTCTAGTATAGCTGTAGTGTGTATCTGTCTGTCTGTCCATCCANCCATCCATCCATCCATACTGTGGCTTATTGCTGCCTGGGAGTAGTGTGTGGTAGAAGAGCAGCAGTGATGTTAAAAAGCAGATTGTTTTCAAGTGGTGAAGGGGTGAGAGAGTTAACCTGGAACACAAGTGCTTGTGTTCATTGTGTGTGAGTTCTTTTCATCCTCACCACAAATCTGCTCACAGATAAGGAAACAGAAAGGAGTTGGTTTTGCAAAACCAGTTCAGTAGTTCTGTTATGAGCAAAGTGGAAGATTATGTCTGTGTAGCAAGAGGATTGCTGTTGTGTGTGTCAGCAGTAAGAAAATGCTGCTTCTGAGGGAAATGTGCCTGGTGGTAGATATGGCACTGGCTTAGTCTAAACTCATACTAATTCCAGAGACTAAACTATTGACACCTGGGCTTGGGTGGGATCCATGAGCAGTAATCAGTGGTAAAGACAAAGGAGCTGCTGCTCATTTCCAGGCTTGGTGCTCTGCCAGACGATATGGGGAGGAAGGTTAAAACAATTGAAGGAACTGCTCTTTTTTCAGTCTCTGGGGGAAAAAAGAATAGTCCGACACACTTGATCAGATCTCCTGTTCCTGGCATTTTAACACTTCTCTGAGTGCAAGAAAACCACAAAAGAGTTGAGGCTGGAACAGATCTCTGAAAGTCATCTGGTCCAACCCCCTGCTCAAGCAGGGCTGCGCAGAGCTGGTTGCCTAGGATCATGCCCAGCTTATGAACATCTCCAAGGATGGAGATTCCACAGCTTCCCTGAGTAACCTGTGCCAGTGCCACTGATCGTCTTTCAGCTGGCTTCACAAAGTGTCTGGTAGTGTATATGCCCTGCCTCGCTTAGGTTAGGATATGGAATTGGCTGGTTTTGGCTGCAGGCATCACATAGCAGCAGAATGTCTGTGTGGGAGAGCATGTGTGAGGGCTAAAGTCTGTGCAGGAGAATGGCTTTGTGTGTTTGTCCTGGGATACTTGGTATGGAGATCTGGTTTTCAGGTTTTCAGGATGCAGATGATTTCTACCAATTTTAGTCCTGAATTTTTGTCGACAAAAGTGTTCTTGGCAAGTCCTGTTGGCCTAGATGTTTCGGGTCCCCAAGATATCTTGAACAATAAAGGAGTTTTGATCAGAAAATAGGTAAAATCTCCATCCTGCAAGTAGGGAATGCCAGTTGCAGAAATCTAAACTGTATTTTTAGAGTTACCTAATTTTGTGGTTTCTTAAGTCAGAAAGAGGGTACTTCAAGCCCCATTTCAAGTAAGTCCTTTCAGTAAGATGCTTTTCCTGCAGCACTTGGAAAACACCAATAAGAATTCTTGCCCAAGAGTATAAGAGTTATGTGTTACAGGAGCCCTGGCCTCTGAGGCTGTTTGTTCAAATCCTTTTGTTTATTATAAGCTGGAATGCAGGGCTGTGGGCTGGGCTGGAGAACACCAGTGTGGTGCCTTTGTGACACTTGGCATTAACAAATGGCATCTTTGTTCGAGCCTCTGCAGCTCGTGGAGCTGTAGAGGGGCTGTGTCTGGAAAAAGGAACACGTGTCAAGTGGCTCAGTTGTGTGGAGCAATTGCAGCAAGTGGAGGAGGAGAACTTTTCCCCTGGTCATTTTTGATAAGCTGATTTAGAATATGATCTAGAACCAAACAGATTTACTTCATGAAGACTAAAACAGAGCTCTACAAGGACTGGGAAGAAAATGACAGTCTAAAGACTGGTAAAGTGTAAAATTTTATGTACCATTCTTTAGTTGTTTATATTGTGCTGTTTTACTTCTCTCTCATTTCAAATTAGTGATAACTGAGTTTTAAATAAGTAATACTACTAAAGTATATAATTATGTGTAATGGTGGAAGAAATGTAGCTCAGTTAACTTCCGGAAATATGTATTTTTGAGGAAGTGTTGCTATGTAAAAGGGATTGCTTTTCTAACTAACAAGTTCACTTTATGTTAAAAGTTCTCTGTGTTAGAAGTTCTCTCTGCATGAAGAGAAAGAGAAAGTATAACAAATGACGCTTAATCCCTTTTGTTCAGAGCGGGTTTAGTATCAATGTGCAGGTACTTAACAAGAGTCTTCCTTTTGAACATTGTGTACCCACAACAAAATACTATTAAGTGTACGTCATGGCTTTTATTTCGTTGTTTATGGGAATGAACTGGAAGTAAAATAAACAGCCTGAGTATTTAAGGGACTTTCTGCTATGACCAGAGACTTTGTTTATTGCTCTGATGTGTGCTTTGAATGTGTAGATGCATAGCAGCTGGTGGTAGTGCCTGCAGACAGGAGTTTGTGCCAGTGCAGCTCTTTGTGCAGTGGAGTGTGTAATGTACAAACAAGCAAGAATTTTAGTAAAGTAATGGGAAACAAATTAATGTCTTTCAATTTTTTGGGGGGCTTTTAGAGCGCTCTGCAGTTAGAGAGACAATGATGGTGGGTCAAAGGAGAAAAAAAGGGACAAGTCTCTTTTCAGAATTTGGGATAAGGTTGCATGGGACGCTGTTAGTATATTGAGCCTCAGCCCCGTGGAAAGAGGCATTGGTTCTGGGAGCGCTGGTCCACAGTGACTGAATGTGAGCCAGTATGGGCCCAGATGGCCAGGAAGGCCAATGGCATCCTGGGCTGTACCAGCAATAGTGTGGCCAGCAGGACCAGGGCTGTGATTGTTCCTCTGTACTCAACACTGATGAGACCACACCTTGAATCCTGGAATGAGTTTTGGCCCCCTTATGACAAAAAGGACATTTTGATGCTAAAGCATGTCCAGAGAAGGGAATGGAGCTGTGACAAGGGTCTGGAGCACAAATCCTATGAAGAGTGACTGAGGGAGCTGGGGATGTTTATCCTGGGGAAAAGGAGGCTCAAGGGGAAAACTTACTACTCTGTACAACTCCCTGACAGGAGGCTGTAGCCAGGTGGGGGTCAGGCTCCTCTCCCAAGTAAAAAATGACAGAATGAGATGAAATAACTTCAAATTGCATCGGGTCGGTTTAGATTGGATATTAGGAAAGATTTGTTTCCTGAAAGGGTTGTCAAGCACTGGGACAGGCTGCCCAGGGAAATGGTGGATTCACCATCCCTTGAGGTATTTAAAAGATGTGTAGATGTGGCACTTGGGGCATTGTTTCGTGGTGGACTTGGCACTGATGGGTTAATGGTTGGACTCAATGATCTTAAAAGTCTTTTCCTACCTAAACAAATCTATGATTCTTCTTAAATTTATGGCACATCTGCAAGAGGCAGTTTATTATGCTGCTGCTGATACACGAGCACTGCAGTGTATCTTGTACCTCCTCCTCCTTCAGTGTAAGGAACTCACTCAGGGTCTCGGTGGTACTCATTTCATACTACCTCGATGAGGGAACTAGTCCTTGGCTGCTGTTACCTTTTCCAGGTGAGATACTGTCTAGTCATTTTTTAGACTGTTTTGGAGAGATTATCACTAGTGAGCGTGAGTAACCCCAAAGCCCATTTCTGTAAGTCGTATGACTACTTTTGCAGGGACTAGAGATGTGTGCTCAGTGGATTGCACATGGAGATCACTTTAAAAAAAGCTGTGCCGTACTAGTTTGCAGTTCCGTAGCTGAACAGGATGCAGGATTAGACAAACAATTCAAATTACAGGTACTTAGTAAACCTTGTAGACCAGCAGCTTTTCTTTTTGTGGGAAAGACCAGTGTTTTACTGTCTTCTGGCTGTTCCTCCCTTGGCAGCAGCTCAGTTCTGCCAGGCTGTGATAAAAGCCAGGTGTAACTATGGGCTCTGTGTTAGCCACCCCAATCAGGAGCAGCCAAGGTGCTGCCCGGCTGTCACAGGCTGTTCAGCTCCTCTTTGACTGCTGGAAACACAAGGGATAGTGCTGCCAGTTCCCCCTCCTTTATTTTGGAAAACTGAATTACTGCAGGGACTGCAAGAGGGATCCTCAGTGTTCAGCTCAGTGATTTAAATGAATACTAAATTACATTATGGTCAATTTTTTCCCCCTACTTTCTCCCTACCTCCACCTATGGATTTTAGGTGGATTGTAGGGGGTCCTTGGGTTGAGATTCTCTGCTGTCTGGGGGTGCCTACGTAGACACCTGCTGTTCCTCCCTGGGGAACAGAAGGTAGAAGATGGCACAAAAGCAAGGCAGGAGCCCTCAGAAGTTTTGCTAATAGTCAGAATTTAACTTCTATGTCTATTTGTAGGCCATAACCTTATGTTTTCATTACAAGTGTTTATTTTTACTTGAATCTGTTGTTTTGCTGTTAAATGTCACTTATGGCAGTTGGTGTCTTCCAGGTAGTCTAGCATTCATTAATAGGGCATAGTGTTACATATTTTTAGTTTGCATTATGTGTGTTGCTCCTGAGGAGATTCAGGACACTTGGAAATTTTTGCAGTGAGAGCAGCCATTGGAATAATCTCCTCAGGGAAGTGGTGGATTCGCAGATTGGACACTTAAGATTCAGCTGAACAGGGTGCTGGACCATCTTGTCTAGCCTGTGCTTTTGCCAAGAAAGCTTGGACTGGATGGTCCTTGAGGTCCCTTCCAGCCTGTCATTCTATGATTGCTGCTGGGCAGGTTTTAACCACTGCTTGTGCCTTATAAGCCTGACTGATTTTTGAGGGGACTTGAAAGTGCTGTGTAGCATGCTATCATTGACAGATTTTATCATCAGGTCATTGCTAATGTATTTCCCCATTTTTTAGTTCAAATCAGTTCTCCATACTATTTAATTGACTATATATTAATGTCAACTTCATCTGAGATGGCATTGTTTCCTGTATAATCTGTAATGCGAACTTTTAATTAGTAAATTTAATCATACTTGTGTCGTATCTTTAACTGCTTTCACTGAGATAACACCGAATAAAACTGACAAGACTTTAGGATAGCAGTTATTTGTCTTCAATTTCATAGTGATGTATTTTTGTGCTGAAGAATTTTTCTTCTTCCCATATTTAGCTTTTACTTTATCAGGAATCACTGTGTAATTTCTTAGTTGGAGATATTTAAATACTTCCTCTTACAAGAAAAATAATTTTTAATACTTATCTCCCAAAATAAAACCTCTTGTCTCTATCTCAGGCTGTTTTCTGGGGTTTCAGTATTGATGGATTAATGAAACATTGAACTATCTCAGTGCAGCTGGAAGGTTAAGATGACTCTGGCAGAAAGCAAAGAGGATTACTTTAAAGGCAATGAATATGATAATTTACACGCTAAATGTAATGAATTGTCATGAGACAGAGAACATGCCAAATTTTGGTTCACACATTGCTTGTGTGATGGTAAGCCATGGCCATGTTTTCAGCATAAATCAGAAACTTGCTTTCTGGTGCAAATTCAGTTTGGCATTCTTTTAAGCAGAGGTTTAAACTTCTTTTCAGCTTACACTGTTATTCTGTCTGTGTTGTTGAAGATCTGTGCATGTCCTTTTGAGCACATTTCAAAATAAAAATATAAACCATTTTTAGTTCTGTTAAAAAAATGTATCAACTACATACTATGTGAATGTACTGACTACTGTGTATTATAATATTGTCCACTTATGTTCAGCCACTTTTTCACTCTATCTCAAATCTAATCTCTCTTTTACTTGGAAATTAGTGATAGGACTTTTCCCCTATTTCTAGAAGCTCAGCATCAGGTGTACGTGAAACAAGGGAGCTTTTCCCCCACATCTGTCTATTGGAGAATTGGAGATCAGGGTCAAGCAGTACTTAAATTTGCTGAAGGAATGTCAGATTTCTAAGGAATTTAAAAGTTTACGTTTTAAAAACCCGTAATTGGTCTTCTGTAAAGACCTGTTATAACCACAGCTCTGTCTTACAGAAGAAAACACAATTTAATTTTGGTTACAGTTCCTTTGTCTTCTCACTTTGAAAGTAAAACCACTTTTCCAGGGTTCATCCACTGCTTTTTGTCAGTGTTGATTTGGTAGCTTTAGTGGACACTGTCAGTTTAGTAGGCACGCTATGCCAGCTAGTAAAGATTAGGAGCCAGATTGTTGTAATTGTGCTGGGGGAGTAGACAGTGCTGGAATGCCCTGGCAGGGGTGTGAAGTTGTGTCTGTGCCCTTTCGTGTGACAGGGCTGGGGAGGGGCTCTGCAGGGCTGCGGGGGGTGTGGGAGCTGTGTCTCGATCAGAGCTCACATGGGCAGCCGGGGTCACAGAGCCCTGCAATGGCTGTAAAGCTGTGTCAGAGAAAAGCAAACCTGAGACCAAACTGCTTTGTGTCTTGAGTCCTCTTCAGGCTTAGGAATAAACGTGGGTCCAGCACCTGAAAGCACAGGAGGAGCAGTGCCCTGCTTGGACACACCAAAGTCTGAGCAATATGAAATGATTCTACTCACTCCTTATCTTACAGGGAGGAAATTATTTATCAGTGTGGTGGCTCAGAGATGTAAAGCTTCCAAATACAGCAGATTGAATTATTTATTAATTTTTTCTCCCTCAAATAACTGTGTAAATACATGTATGCTGGTTCTGCTGCACACTGGAAAAAATGATAGAGCTCTATGTCCTTGCTAATAAACAGGAGTAATATGATTGGGAAATGATGGGGGGAAGTGGAAGGGGGGCCAAGTGAGGGTAACCAAGTGTGACTTCTGGGGATCATAAATGAAAGCTTTAAAGAAGCAGCCAGACTTTCCCTTAGGGGAAGCTTGGGACAAGCAGTGCTGTTGTCTGAATGCTGGTGCTTGTGTCTGTGGTGGGTCATACTGAGGTTCTCTTTGCATTCCCCTGGAGAAACTTGGAGTGAAAACAAGCAGAGACCATACTAAATCTCTAACAGATGGCTTAGAAGGCCACCTTGGCACAACTTCTTGTCTAAATGTTGAGAAATACCTAGGTAAACTTTATTAAAGGAACGCTAGCTTTGAACAAATAATTGTCTTAATGTCATACAATAGAAAACTGTAATATCTGATCTGTTTTTCTACTTCATGGCCCAGATGGCTGGTATGTACAATTCCTGAAGTTCATTATGTTGCCATGAACTAGATAGTGAAGAAAAAACACATGCTTGGAGTTATTTTTATAACAGTGTTAGGTTGAAATATATTTTAAACCTTTTTAAAGCCTTGCTTTGTCTGTAGTTCATTGCTTTTTATTAATCAAAAGAAATCAACTCTTGGATCTTTCACAAACTTATTAATTAAAGCTGACTTACCTCATTGGTTTGATATAATTACATTTGGGATATTGAAGTACATTCTGTTGTTGGATATTCAAAACAGCAACTTTTCCTTTCTTGGTGCTCTCTGTTCCTGCCCATGTTCTACAGATGGTCTCTGCTCAGGGAACAGGACTTAGCAAAACTTGAACTCCACTCATGTACTAAATGCTGCATCTGCAGTGTCTTCATGTCCAATGCTTACTCATACATTGTTTTTTTTCTTGCCTGTCAACCTTCCTGTTGTCATATCCTTACACTTCTCCAGCTCTGGGTTGCCCAAGTTGCAGTTCTGACACTGTAACAACATCCTTCCCTGTCTTCTGAGAAAAAAGTTTTGGGCAATTTCTAAGAAGAAGCCATACAGTATTTCCTCAGTATTCCAATATCTCTATAAATCCTGTAAATAGTTCACACTTTTGTTTTAAGCCAGTAGTGAATGTTTCAGCTTTCTTGGACTATTAGAATGTTTGTGGAATTGCCAACCAGTGGCTTTTAGTACTTTCTTCAGTCCTTCATTTAGTGGATTGTGCAGAATTTTTTTTTTACTGTATTTAATATCTGCATTGGTGGAAAATCAGGAATATTCTAAACTCAGCAATTAAGATACTGTGCAGTAACTGTACTTTGCTTTGAGCAGTATTCAAGACATGCACCAAGGTCATATTTTGCTTTGACACAATAGTTTCGGCGTTTCTCCACTGAAGTAGTTTCCCTGAAGTCGAAGTTTATTTTCCAAGTATTTGGCTGCAGTTCTTTGTTCACATGGGAGAAAATCTGAACAGCATTATTTTAATTCCTCTACAGGTGCAGATGCTGAGCAGGATGCTGCTATCAAACTTGCCCAGGAACGAGCAGAGATAGTTGCCAAGTATGACAGAGTAAGTGAACTTGTTAATAATTTAAAAGACATTTTATAATGAATCTTAGCAATATGTCTGTTTAAAAACTGAATCATGATTCCAGCTAGCTGTTGTTTAAAATACTCTGTCGAGTACTAATCTGATGTTTAATGATACACCAGCCTCTGGGTGAATTAAATTCTCCCTCCACGAGGGATATTCTGGATAATGACTCAATCAACTAATTTTTCAGGTGCATAGCAAGTTACTTTGGGACTACGTCAGGGAGGGTATTGTGTTAGAAGTAGTGAAAATGGGGTGTTTGAGAATGCTCAGTGTACCTATTAGATCAGAAAGACTCTCATTTTACTTTTTATTTATTTAATCTTTGGTTATAGTAGTAGAAACACTGAAATCATTGCAGAAAAAGTAAAAGATGAGTGAGTTGTATTGTTTCTAATATTGTTGTGGGGAACTAATGAAATGCCCTGGTTATATCATGTTTGTTCTTGGACCCCTTGTCAGGACAAGCCTGGCACAGAGTATATACCTAGAGTGCTTACACTGTAGTCAGGTATTTTTGTACCACTTACAGACTTCTTAAGTGTCATTGGAGTACTGAGCAATACTTCTGTTTGTAGAGTTCATGAAATGTTTTATATGCCAGACTTACTGGTGGTTTGCACGGTATGTGCAGGTGAGTGAGTGGATCACCTTGGAATAAGGAAAACATGCTCCTGTCTGGCTGGTTGGCACCAGGTGCCCCTCAAAGCTGCTCTGTCACTGCTATCCTCAGCTGTGCGGGGGAGAGAAAATATAACAAGAGGCTCATGGGTTGGGATAAGGGCAGGGGAGAGATCCTTCACCAATGACTGTCATGGGCAAAGCAGACCTGCCTTGAGGAAATCTGTTTATTACCAATCAGATCAGAGTAGGATAATAAGAAAATAAAAACTGAATCTAAGACATTTTTTCCCCACCCCTCCCTTCTTCCTGGGCTTAACTTTGCTCCCAATTTTCTCTACCTCCTCCACCCGAGCAGCGCAGGAGGATGGGGAACGGGGTCCATGGTCAGTTCATCCCACATTGTTTTTGCAGCTCCTTCCTGCTTGGGGCTTTGTCTCCTTAAACTCTTCCCTTTTTCCGGTGCGGGGTCCTTCCCACAGGCTGAAGTTCTCCATGAACTTCTCTAGTGTGGGTCCTTCCCATGGGCTGCAGTTCCTCATGAGCTGTTCCAGTACTGGTCCCTCCCACAGGCTCAGTCCTTCAGGCACAGGCGTTCCAGTGTGAGTCCCCCATGGGGTCACAAGTCCTGCCACCAAACCTGCTCCAGTGATGGGCTGGGCCGTGGCCAGCACCAGGTCCATTTTGGAGCTGGCTGACTTTGTCTCTGTTGGATGTGGGGAAGGCTTCCAGCAGCTTCTCTGAGAAACCACCCCTGGAGCCCCCTGCTACTAAAACCTGGCCACACAAACCCAATACACTTTGTGTTCTGAGTGGTAGCCTGGTTCCATACCCAGTAACTTGTGCATAGCCCATCCCAGAAGTAGATAGGGCTGAAATGTAGTTCAGCTTCTGCAAACCTTTTGCAAGATTGGCAATTGGAGTAGAAGAGTGGGACATGAATGAAGGCATCATTGAGGGAAAACTCAGTGCTGCATTGTTTGACTGCTGCTGCAAGTCAGCATGGACGTTAATTCGGGACTGTCCGCAGCATGTGCTCTTGCAGGTGATTGTTCAGGAAAGATGGACTTTGGAAATGAAACTAGTAGAAGGCACTCTGTGGGGACCTTGATGGATTATTGTGGAGTTTAATAACAGGTGTGGGATTACTATGACTCTGGTTGAAATGTATTCTGTGTACAGCAGTGACCAAAAGAGATTTCCTGTGATGAAAATACTGTTCTTAAGGGCTGGGAGAGGTGTGCTGCTCTCCTTTTCCTTGGCTGATCAGTTCAGGACTGGTGTTCTTCTCCCCCTCCTCTAACCTCCTGCCACTGTGTCCCAAAGTTATGCTTTGAGTGGTCGAATGCTGTCTTATGTGTCTTAATTTATCGTGTCATAAAACATAATTTGGCTTTTTATTTTTTTCCTTTCCCTTTAGGGACGTGAGGGTGCTCAGATTGAACCGTGGGAGGATGCTGACTACCGTCTTTACAAAGTCACAGATAGATTTGGGTTTCTACAGTAAGTAGCAAGCTGGTAAAGAAAATGAGATTAAAGTTTGCTACTATTAATATTCAGGCTCTTTATTGTATTACCTATTTGGTGAAAGTATTATTATGCCTTTTAATAGATATTTTGGAAACTGCTGTGTAAGTGTTACTACTGGCTAATCTTTCACTGTGCTTTTCAGTTCAGTTTCTATCTGGTTTTTTATTTCTGTAATTTGATCCTGCATAGGGAGTGAAATGTTTTGACATATTTTATTTGGGAATGAAAATTGATAGTCTACAAAAAAGATATTTCAAGCTGAATTGCAGATAAATTTTGGTTGTGAATAACTTAGTTGGATGTAAACAAACTTGAAGTTCTTGGAAGGATTTATAAAAATTTTGTTAAAATGTTCATTTTTAAAAAGATCCCAACACATTAAGGGAATTCAGCAGTTCTATAGAGTATCTCAGTCCTTCAAAGATTAGTATCTTTTGGCCTCATATATTTTTTAACCTTACTGAAATCTCTGCTGATTGGGACCTAATGTTGAATCTTATCTTTAAGTCAGAAAATGCTGGAGTCCAGATGCAGTTCCCCTATAGGTGCCTCCTTTGTAACATAATCTGTGCCTTTCTGGCAAATAGAAGATTAGAGTATTAAATTATATTAGGGTTTTTGTGGTTGGCAGATGCAAATATCCAGCTTGCAGAAATTGAACACAGACTGACTTGCTACTTTTGATAATGTCAGGACTCTCTGATGTTCTTGGTGTTTGGCATTTTTGTTTGAATACGTGAAATGCAGTTTAAATCCAGAAAAATCAGTGATAAGTGGAAAACTTAGTAATACCTATGTAATTTATAGTATTGAGAAGGGGGATGTGTATGTTCTGTTTCTTGGGGGACTTCTTTTCCCTCTCTTCCTTCCCTTTTGCAATGTCATTGTTTTTACAAGCTGTTGGTTAAAAAGTGATCTTTACCTGCAAACTGCTTGTGCTTCATTGGGGTGAGTTAATTTGATGTGTGACATCATCAGAGAGATCTGTTCTACACAAAGAGGTCCTTGTGCTGGTGAACCACAGCTGCAGCACCACGTGCTTGGTGTTGTAGCTGCAGTTGTGGCATTCCTAATGGAGAATGGATGTCAGAGTTATTTTATTTCTTGGGCAGAAGTAATGGAAGCCACTGCAGGGTTCACCTCTGACTTCGGTATCCTTGTGAACTCCTCAGCTTTTCATGTTACTTGTATTGCGATACTTGCATTTTGATGTGTTAGGCATAGAAGATTGTTACTCAAGTCCTCTCCAGTTGCTGCTGCTGTCAGTCATTACCCCAGACCTCTTCCCCAGGAACATCTTTACTCACCAATGCAGAATTAATTCTCTATATAGTCAACTTCAAGGGATGAAAGCTGAAAGATTTAAATTACATAAAGACTGCACAGGTTAATGGTGTATGCAGATAATCTCTTCACTAATGGTGTCTATTTGTAGCTTATCCACATCTTGTTACAGGGCAGATTTCACCTGGGAGTGTTCTCAAGGCTGCTTTATGATTGTTTAAGATAAATTAATTGCAAATGATGTTTTTATTTTCCTGAGAAGCAAAATCTCTCCTTATAGAAGAAATATAATTAGGATAAACATATCAACTGTCTTGCCCTGAAATTACAATTTATATTGTGCTATAGATTTTAACTGTGGTCTGGGTCATGTGTGCTGTCATACTGGGCCTGCTGTGTCTGAAGGAAACTCCTGTTCTATGAGAGTTTCAAATGCAGCAGGTTGTACCAAAAGCCTCAAAAGGTTATCATCCCTGAGAGCCATAATTCCCAACGACCTATCAGGTGTTTACAGTGTAAATTAGCAAACAGGCTGATGCACATGGAAAACAAAATCTGGGGGCAGTACCAAGTTTACAGTGCCCTAGTTAATGTCTACAGGGATTTGTAATCTTGCTTGTATTGACATCTTAAATACTAAGTAGCTGAGAGATGTCTTTTGTATCAGAAGGGTGTTGGGTGTGAGGAACCTGATAGAAAATTAGGGCTTGTTTTCTCAAGTACAATAGGCTTTGATTACTATCAGTAATTTTCTCTTTTTCCTTGTCTGTGTCCTGTTTGCAGCTTTCCTTGGCTTTGTGAAGGGGCATTCAAAGTTCAGTTGATTGCTGATAGGGCAGAAAAGGTAATTTTGAGGGAATGAAGCACTCAGGCTGCCTGTGTAACTTGCCACTGGGTAGAGGATGGGAGAATGTAAAGACTAGAGACATTAAAAGATTAGTTTTGGTCTAGATCTGCAGTTCTTCTGGTGTCCCAGTGTCCTTGTTTGTGTGTTAAACTGGGAATTTGTAAACTTGAGGAACCTAAAGACTTAACACTTGTCTTCCTGCCATACCTGTAGAAGTGGGTTCAGGTTTTCTTCAGAGAACAGACTGAGAGGTAGAGGAAAGGTGCCTTTTTATTTAATAGTGGAGAAATGTGATTGTGATTGGAAACAGATATGGCATTTCCCTTCAAGTAAAATATGTCACTTTAACCTTCTTTTAAGACCCTCCGTTGATGTATCTGGCATCTTTGATTGGTTCTAAGTGTTGTAGTATTTATGGTTTACGATAGTTAGGATCATCTTTACCCAATACTGCCTTAAATTTTTAGTGGCTGCTGCCTGCAGAACACAATTTGTTTGTTGCAGTACTTTATTTTGCAGTTCTGCAAATGAATGTGAATGTTCTAGTTAACTTTGGATATTAAAAGGAAATCGGTGTGGACAGGTTATTAAGACAGCTATTTAAAACAAAAAAAAATAGCTGAGTTAATATCTAATGAATTTAAGGAACAATAAAGTACATTCAGTGAGAAGTACCAGAGCATTATAATAATGAGACTTGTTTGAAATGAATAAAGGGAAGTTTTAGAGGGAAGTTAGATGTGGGACAAAGGTTTTCAGCAAAGCTAAGCTGTGAAATAACCTGTGGGGAGCCCAGGGGGCCTGTCTCTTGAGATGTTTAACACCAAAGTGTACAAAACATAAATGCAGCTATGAGGAGTTTGTTTGTTCACTGGCACTGACTAAATTGTAGCAGGTATGAGATTCTCTACTGAAAACATAAATTGTACAGCAGGGGCATGCAGGAACTAGGAGGAGTGAAACTCATTACTGGTGAAAATGTAGAAAATTTGGCCTTTACCAACTACTGTTGTTATAATACTATAAGGAAGTGGTGGGTTGTGGTTTATTTAAGCCAGGTGGTGTTGCAGGCAAACCAGACTCCACTCGGGGATTTTTCGTAATTTACTGCCAAGTAACATGACATTCTGATTGCTGATTTGGGTGCTGGGTAGGAACACTCCAAACCATAACACTCTAACAGGCATCCAGAGGAAACACCTGTCTCCCCTCTGCCTCCAGGACAAACTTTCCTTGCTTTTTGTCATGGTTACCCTTGGATCGCCCCAGTTCCTTCGGTGAGGTGGCAGGCAGTGCAGGAGCTCCTGCACATAATGACTTCTTTCTGCTGCTCCTGGTTTCTTACTTATTTTCACCTTCTGCTCCTTGTCTTATGTGTCTTCCCCCACCCTGAAGCGGTGTGCCTCCCACTGGGAGTACATCCCAGCCATGTTCTCAACATCCCCGTCCATGTGTCTCTTCTGTCTCTCCAATTAGTGTTGTTCCTCCTAATTAATACAGACTTTTTTCTGCCAAGTGCTGTTGGTCTTCCTCAATGTCACATCGTATACATGGCATAGTATATTGAATTAGTACATCAATTGAGTAAGTCAAATATTCCTATTACATGGAATAGCCTATTAAAACTTCACTCTTCACTTTCATAATGTTTCTTTCAGAGAATCCCATGTCAGCGAGCTTGTCTTAGTCATGACCACGAGTATTGACAGAGCAGACCAGTATATTTTATACATGTGCAATGTGGTTACCAATAAACCTAAAAATATTTAAAGGAAAAAAAAAAAAAGGCACCAATATCCCTTCTCCAGAAAACCTCAGGCATGGCTCTTATTCAATGCAATTTATTTTCCAGGAAAAATCCTGCTGCTGATTTCATGTGATAGGGCAGGAATGCTGAGCAGTCAGGCTGATGTGAAAAGTGCCATTCAATTTTAAAAGGAACATTTTTTCCTCTGAAGTCTAGCACCACTGTCTGTATATACAATCTGCCAGTGTTTTGATAAGACTGGATATTTTTTAGAAAGTGCAGGAGATGGGTGCTTCGTGGTGCCTGTAGCTGATGGAAGTCCAGCAGACCATCTTGGGGGACTCCCGTAGGGCTCAGATAAGCCTTAGCCTGTAATAGATGACTTTTGCAATCAAGTATTTTAGGAATGGGAGAAATGCCTAAGATCTCTTCACAGATAGTCATAACAAACACTGTTTTAGCTGTTTTTGGAAATGAAAAAGGCAGAATGTGTTTGGTATTCATAAAAAACAAGGGGTTTGTTTGCTCAGTTTTTTCTTTTTTTCCCTCTTCTTGGATATGTTGTATCTTTTTGGTCAGCATTGTGTGAATGTTGACCCTGCACCCAACAACAAAGCAGTTCCTCTTTGTCCTATCTTGGAACATGGCTAAATTTTAGAGTAAATGCCCTCAGTATTTTCACTGTGGACTGCTCTTTCGTCAGCCCTTTTCTTTACCTTGTACATACTTCTATTTGCATTTTTTCTAGCAGTCATTGATAAGGGAATAACTTCAGGGAAAAAAAACCTAAAGGAGTTTCTGAGTGTCTTGAAGCTCATAGCAGGCATTCCAGTAATGCCTCAGGATCTGGGATTTCCCCCTTCCCCCTCCTTGAATTCTTTAGTTGATTTGGTGCTGCTTTGGAATGGTTAAAAAAGCTACTAAAATAAATACCTTACTCCTTGGGTGGTGACAAGTTCCCTGCTACAACTGGGAATGTATTAAAAAGTATTTTATTTCTTTAAATTGACAGTTTATGTAATATCTATATTGATTTGTCTATCTAGAAGTGACAATTTTATGAGCTATTTTTATAGCTCAAAAGTTATTAAAGGTCTTAAGACTGTAAAAGAAAGGAAGAAATTCAAATGACAGTCAATATTTTTGTAAGTAAATAAGAATTTAAGCTTTAACTGACTGTCATCGAAGCACATACTTAAAGATATATTTTTCATAAATATATCCTTGTATTTATTTTTTGTGAAACTCTCCAGTTATCTACAAGGGCAAAACAGCTTTATTCCCTCCCCTTCCTCCCTGCCCCACATAATGTTAAGGTTGAATGGTCTCAAGAGCATTGGCTGATTGAAGTTTGTAAAACAGCCCAAACTTTGTACATGATCCTGAAGTAGGGTAGAAGCTGAGAACAGCATTTTGCAACTGTAAAGGTCAACACCAGTTTAAAGAGCTGATCCTCTCTGGGGCCTCTCAACACCAGGCCAAAAGTCAGAGCAGGATAAGCCAGACGGCCTCGGTGTCTTCCTAGGATGGCACAGAAAGCTAAAGTTTGAGCAAATCTGAACAGCATCTTCCTGCACTTAGGTCAGCGCACCAATACACCCCTGGTCAATGTACTCCAGCTCCTGAGGGGCTTTGTACTGAAATCTGAAAAGCATTGAACAACATCTCCCTGAGGAACAAACATCAGCCAGGTTCATTTGTTTGGTACCTGTTGAAATTACTGATTTCAGTCCATCAATCAGATGGTGGCCAGGCAAAAGTATTTAAAAAAAATAAAATGTCCCACACTTTTCATTTTTAGCTGGCAGTTAGGATTTATATTCTCTGGTCTTTTATAAGCATCCTTGTTTGTGTATATTCTTGATGATTCTTTTATATTTCTCTCTCTGTATATCACCCAGCTCTGAGGGAGGTGTTCAGTTTTCTTTTATAACAAAACTGTTCAAGACCACAGTTTTGCTTTTCTAAGTAAAATAAAAATAATACTGGTTTTTGGAATTTCGGGCAGGTACAGTTAAAGTCCAAATTTTACTACTCCTCATTGGGAAATACGGATTCTGACTTAAATACTCTGACTGATATATTGCGGAAAGTGTTTTAAGTGTTCAGACCTTAACAGTTATGAAGTAGAAATGGCAGAAGAAACTGCAGTTTATTTACTGCAACTTTCCAAGAACTTTTTTCTTTCCATTGTTCCCTGATGAATGCCAGTAACAGAATTGTTCTGATAACTTCGTTGATGAGCTGTGAAAATCAATGCAGCCACGACATGATTCAAAAAATTAAAAAGTACTTTTATTTCTTCAGCCTGCACTGTATGAGTTCTTTTCAGGCTTTGTTATTATCAAGGTTTGTGTTAACCTTTATTAATAATCGTTATCTTATAGCAATAACCAGTATTGTCAGATTTTGTGGTCTGACTTGGGTGATTAAATTTAAACATGTTTTTCCTTTTACTACCTGCTCAGTGAATGGAAACTGGGGATGTACATTTACTGTGGCAGATGCTCTTATGGTGATAAATATTCCAGGATCAGCAGAGTGAGATTGGGCAGATTGGAGGTTTATTTTGTTTATGTGGGTTTTTATCCCCTAGAGAACAGAGAGTGGTACAATAGAAGTACTAGTGGTAGAAAATAGATGTGGTCTGCTCCTCACCCCATTCATGAGGCTCTCTCCAGAATTTGGGTTAGATTCTTGTGCTGTTCTTACAGTAGCTCTGTGCTGATTCTGATGGAATTGTATCAATTCACAGCAGCTGAGAATGACTCATACCCTTAGTCTTTATCCCATGAGCCTGTTAAAGCAGTGAACATGCTTTGAGAATAGTTTGCTAATGATGAAGATTATCCCATTGCCAGAGGCGCTTTTCAAATAGCAGAATTTATTATTTCTTTTGCTGAGATAGAGACCTACCTGCTCTTCTCCATCAAACTTCACTCTTTAAAAAACCTGCATTTTTATTAGCTCTAATGCATTTCTACAGCATGCTCCAAAAATGAGTTAGGGGAGCAAAGAAGCGGAGAGCTCAATCAAGGATTGAGATACTCCATTAAATGTCTCCAAATAAAACTACTGATTTCTTTTTTCCTCCAGTATTATTATTTTACCCTGAACTTCTTGATAGGGAGCAATATGATGAGCAACCGGTTATCCCCTCTTGGATTCTATTTCTTGGTAATTTGTATCTAGCCTTGCTAGAAAATAGTCCTTGTCTCTAAGTATTTTGTGTGCATTCCTTAGTATTTTCTCCCATGTGCCTCTTGAACCACATGTCCAAGAGCAGTAGCTCTTGCACAGCACTCCCTGCTGATTTGGGTGGGTACACGAGTGAGTTCTCTCCAGATAAGAGCTGTAAGGACAGGTCTCTGAGGGTTCTTGGCAGCAGAAGTTATGCTGAGATTTTGGGTAACAGCAGGTAAAGAAAGCATGGTTAATGTAATTTGGTAATAATCAAAGTAGCATTCAAAAAACAGGGATTTTATATAATTTTAGTTTCAAATTTTTAGTAGGAGAGTCATAGAATCATCAGGGTTGGAAGAGACTTAAGATCATTAAGTCGAGCAGTAAACCTAGCACCATCACCGTAACCCCTAAACCACATCACCCAGTGCCAGATCCAGAAGCCTCTCAAACACCTCCAGGGATGGTGACTCCACCACCTCCCTGGGCAACCTGTTCCAATGCCTGACCACCCTAAGAGTGAAAGACTTTTTTCTAATATCTAATCTTACCTCCTCTGTCTCAGTTTAAGGCCATTTCCTTTTAAGGCCATTAAATCTGCACTTAGGAGTTTAAGGAGAGAGCTCCAAGGCTACTAGAAGAGTTGCAGAGTTACTATTCACAGTGACATGGAGCCACGATTCTTAATTTTCTAGGCACAGTAAATATTGCCAAACATGTTAAGTGATGTGGTGATGTGCTAAAATAGCAATGAAATGTTTATTCTTAAGAGTTCAATTATAAATGTGAATCTTACTGCTTTTTACTTATCCTGCTCATTCAGCAGGGACTTGCTGTCATTTTCCTCTTCTCAGCTTTGTGAGACAGGGTCAGACCTTCTTGTCGGGAGAGTGGCTAAACTCTTCCCTCCCTTGGGAAGAAGTGTGCCAAGTTCAGCCTCTGTCAGCTGCCAAAGTCAAATATTTATTAAAAAAAAAGTTCAGATCTCTCTTATTAGAGAAAAGTTGTGTTTCTCTTCATATATTTCTCCTAAATATATGAATATGCCTCATTTTGACTGTCTAGAAGTTTTATGTGGCATTATAAAGATTTACCACGGGAACCTCCACTGAGTTCTCTTCTCTCCACTGGAGTCTTGCTTTATGTGCCATGGATTCTACCTTCTAATGTGTGATACACTTGCCTTTACTGATTTTGCTGCGAAATATTCATTGCTAATCATATTGAGGAACTGCTGTTAAAAAAAAAACAACCCGGCCACAAATTTCGGCTCCATTTAACATTCTTTTCTTTTGCCCTAATATACCCTGAGGATATTATCTTTATTTAAGGAGAGAAGTGGTAGTTTTCTTGGGTTAGTAATTGAGATTCAGAATGCTTTTTTTAGGTCCATCCTCCTGGCATTAGACAAATCCTTTCTTTTTTTTTTTTTTTTCCTTTGCATGCTTCCACGGGAACTACTTTTAAAATAATATTTTAATTGCATTTCTGTATGACAGAACCTGTTTTGAAAACACAGCAAACCCACTGTTTATCAGTTATGGAATTCCTGATAAGCTGAAATGAATCCCTGCTTACTATGCAGTTGTGAAGCAGTGAGGCTGTGTCAGAGACCAGGGTAAATAGGTAATTTTATTTAAACATTCCTGACAGTGGAAGAGTACATTGGACCTGCTGTAAAATTTGCTTAGTCCTGGCCATTCTGACTGAGTTTACAGCTCTGCTTCCTTGATGGACAATGAACGTTTTTGCAGAATCTGACTGCACTCATGATAGTGGTTGCGTTGTGAGTCTTCTCTTTGCATGAATGCATTTGAACTTGTGTTCAAAAGCATGAGATGGCTGTGGCAATTTGCAGTATTTTCTTCCTTAAAGCGAGGTCTTATTTTGCAAGAGCATGTGGTCAGAAGTGTTGCTTTAGAAGGTGTTTTGTTTACCATGAGGAACTCTTCAGTGCCTTTGTTGTTCAGTTTTTCTCATACTTGCTACTTTAACAAGTATTCTTTGTCAGCCTGATGGTGAAAATTGGTTGTTTATTCAAAGCTGTGTCAGGAAAATTGTATAAACCAGACCTAGCAAAGGGAGAGGAATCAGCCCTTCTCTCAGATAGTCACGTATGAGCTTTACAGTTGTATATATTTGCACATCACTTGTGGATTTAATGGTAGGACTTCACCAGGAGGAGGAGGAAGTGCCTAGAAGTTACGTGTCTAGAAGTTACCAATGAATTTTTCTGTGACTTGGACTGTGAATTTAATTTTTTTTTCAACAGTATTTAAGATGGTGTTCCCTTTTAATTTTTTGTCTTCCCTTTCCACTTGTGTTATCATGGTGATCTAGTATGTGGTTCTTCTCTTATTCTCACTTCATGCAGGTCCCTCCTGTGGAAGGAAGAAATGTTCTGTTGTTATTTGCTGTAATTCAGAATGATATGGTCTTTTTTTCCTTTCTAAAACCGTGTCACAGTGTTACCCATTTCTTTGGCGGAGCTTTATTCTAAGCTTATTCTTGGGACTAGAGTTGAAATTTGAATTTTAAATCCGTTCTTTCAGCTGAGTTAGTCCAGGCTGTCACTTCAGCAATCCTCTGCAGATACAGAAGGAAATGAGGTGAATGCAATCCTGCAGATTTGATGGCAAACACAAAAATAAGCTGCAGGATAATTCTGCCAACTAAGGACAAATAATGTGGTTTTTTGTTAACAGCTGCTGCTACTTGATTTGAGTAAAAGATCACCCACTGTGTACTAGGAATTCATAAAGTACTTCCTTGTATGAAAAGAGCTATTAGGTAGCAGAACTGAAAAAAATGATTGAGTATGTTAATATGGTTTAATTTATACAACATTCATAAAGCGATATGCACTGGTTTTGAGTTGCTGCTTAAGCTCTAAAACGTTAAGTATTTAGCATAATCATTATTACCTCATATATTTCCTACTAAATTTAGCATTTATAGAAGATGAAAGTAACTAAATGTAGGGAATGGCCAGAGTGTGTTTCACTGGCACAGATTGTTAAGGATGCTGAAAGGGGGGACAGATTTTAGAAGTGCAAAAATGCTGCTACTCTCGACCCAATGAAGGACCCACCAAAACAGGATTTGAGACCACTGGAGTTTATTTCCTCAAAGAAACAAGTGTAGGTCCGTAATGCTTTGAGCTTCAGCGGTGAACAAGTTTCTACTGCTGGAACAATACCATCTTACTTAATTCATGTTGAAATATGCTTTAGCATAGCTCATGAATTTTAATGCAGATGAAGCTGCCAACATGCAAACCATGGATCACTATTAATTTATGGTGTAAGTGATCTGCACAGGAACTAACCTTTGAGCAGTACTTCAAAGCAGGAGATAGGTGTTTAAGGAAAAAATCCTAGGTGTTTTAGACATTTATCAAATGTAAATTAGAAGCAAGGCATTCTCTTTCATTTGCCTTTTAGACTCTTGAGAATTTTAAGGTAGCTTAGACTACTTTTTTTAAAAACATGATTCTGAGAAGACATTTTTAACCTCAGTGTTCATTTATGTACAATTAAAGTGACATCAAAAATCACTAGATATGCTGATGTGCTCAATTAAGCAAATTACAGATTTTTCTCAAAGGTTTTCTGATTTCAAACTGGGTAACACACCTTTTCACTAAAAACACAGGAGAGCACATATTTTTAGCATTTGGTAGTGAAAACAGTTATATGCTTTTTGCTATGAATTTCTTGATAATTTTTCATATTGGCAATAAAAACTCTACAGCAAAGTACTTTACTAAAAAGTCACCGTTTTGAGATTTAATTGAATTTGATAAAACTTTTGATTTTATCTCATCTCTCACAGTGAGACTTTCTGGACAGGAGCTACATGTTCATGGCACTGTGCTGTGCAAATTGGCAGCAACATCCACAGAATCCACAAATAATAATTGCATATAAAACCTAGTCACAAAGTCACACGTGGTCCAACCTTTTGCCAGCATTAAATTCTTTCTTGCAGCATGTTTCCTGATAATTATATTGTGGAATATCACATCGGCTTATCCCATATGTTAATTAATTGCTTTGGCTTGCTTATGAATTTTAACAAAACTTCTGAAAGCTGTTTTTTAATCTGCTGTAGTCACTACCCCATACTGTGCAGAGGTTGTTCGGTGAAAATTCCAAGTGGATGATTACAGTAGCAGAGCTCCAATTATTTTGAGAGACAGACTCAATCAAAATTGTGAGTTTCTAAGTAAATTGTGAGAGAGAAAGAAGGAAGTGAGCCATAGAATTTTATCTGTGAAAAACAACAGCTTTCTTACCTTCTTCTTAATATTTTCAGAAATCTTTTCCATATATTACTGGTTTTGAAAATAACACTTTTGCTTTAATTTCCTTCAAAAGCTGGAAGATTAAAGCAATATTCACAGTCAGGATTTCTCTGAAAATTACCTTGAAGGTGTGATTCTGTTGCAAAGCACTGTTGTACATATCCATAATACCACATATTGCCCTGCCAGCTTTATGTGCCATGGATCAGACACTGCGGGGGAGACAGACCTAATAGAACACCTCGCTAGCGTGGTCATTGCTTTAGAATTGGTTTCCCCGTGTGAATATACTCATTTTTTTTGTGTCTAGTAAAGCCATAGACTCCTACAACTCACTCCTGACAAATCACACAATTTAGAACTGTACCTATTTGGGAAGATTTAATTTTTCCTAATACAGCTGGATACTGTAATGGTGCAAGTTGTTACTCAGCAATCTGAGTTTCATATTGTACAGCAAGACAACTCCATTTGTACTAAAGCTCTTTTTGTTCAGACCTGTCAAGTGAATTCTTCCCCTCATACCTTACCTGTGCATGATCACTCTTATGAATTTACTTCACATCACTTTTGGTTTTGACTTTTATACCTTACTAATGTTTTTGTGGATGTTTCACTCAAAAATTTCTTGATCATGAAAGCTTCAAAATTATACAAATAACTGTTTCTTAAATTTTTAAAATATTTCCTTCAAAGTAAGTCTCCTGGGTAATAGCAAATATGTTTTCCCCATGGATTTAAAAACTTAGCAGTGCATCACAAATGACAAGCTGAATGCACAGCATTTGTTTCTTTATGATTAACTCAGTGAGACCATGAAGATCAGTGTTCTGCAAGAAACTTACCCTACATTATATTTAAAATGTGACACCAGATATGATTTCATTTAAAATGAAACTCTGTGCAGTGTACAAGGTGCTGCTATTGCACTTAAGAGTACTTGGAGGAGAGCATGAGAAAATAATTGAGGAATAGTTTGAGAAAACTTTTTGCATAGACAGTGCTTTACAGGCTTTATGAGGATAAAACTTTCTTAGTGGTTGTTTTACACTGAGTTCAGTAATATAGAAATATTGAATGTAATTGACTTTTTTATTAGATGACTTGTGTGTATCACAGTTATTCCCACAACTGTTTCATGATAATGAGCCCCAAAGTTCTTCATAGTGCGCTGGCCAGTTGTGTCTGGGTTAGACAGACTAGAGCAAGTAGAGGGGGTTTTTAAGCAAGTGCTGTATTCTGAAACAGAAACTGAGAAATAAAAATTACAGCATACCAGAAGATTTTGAACCTTACAATTCCTTAGGCAATTAAGCTTTGTAGTATTTTTAGTCCTATTGGGCTCAATTTTTGTCACTTTTTTTTTTCCCCAATGAAAACTTTGTTGTCAGGCCTTGTCCAGCTTGTGACTATGAAGAAATGTGAATTGATCCTCTGGAATTCAGAGTTCTGGGGTGATCCGTGTTCCAAGGTTGCTGATTACTGCACTAAATATTTTCCACCCTCAACTGAAGCTGCAAAGGACAGAGGAGGCTTTACATTTCTTAAACTTAAGCCAAACTAGAAACAGGAAAATTCTGTGATTTGAGTCAGCAGGGAACATACTTGGGATTTAAATACAAATGTAGGAAAAGAATAAATCTGTTGAGTGTCTAATACAAAAAAGTCTTTCCTTGTGTTTGTATTGAACAAATACATCAAAGTGCTGTTGAAAGATGACTGATTTAAACAGCAGGAGTGGGTAGGGGACTGTAAGCTTGTTAAGTCTTAGACTTTTCAATTTATTTCAACTACCACTGTTACTCCAGGAGGCTAATTATAACATGTACTGTAATGGTCAAAACCATAGATCTGCATATTTAATATTCTGAAGTGACACATATTTATGCATTTGACATAGTTTCTTTTTTAAAGTTTCCTTGAAACATTAATGAAAACCTGTGTTAGCCGTTGTGGTGGATTTAAAGATTTAAGAGCCATTCATCCCTTACAGTATAATAAAAAAAGGCATTTTCAATCAAGTCCAACCTTTACAACGTAATAAAAAAAGGCATTTTCAGTCAAGTCCGATAAATGAAATCTTGTGTCTTTGAACTTAGAGACCTTCTCACCAGAAGGTGGAAGTAGTTCAGCCTGGAAGACGGGAAGATGGCTTTGGGCTGGTGCTGCAGATCACCACCAGTGAGGACCACGGGTGGAGATGCTAAGTTCCAGTCAAACCTTGGAATCCAGTATTTACTTTCTTCCAGTGAGAGGTCATTGAGGAGCCTCCTAATAGGATGACTATCAGGCAGCTTACTGTAGTTGGGATTTGATCTTGCGGTGTTTTGCAGCTCCCAGACCTGTAGACAGAATCTTCAGCCCTTTCTCTTAGTCCTGCAACGGGCAGAGCCCTGAGCTGCTCTTGGGATCCCGCGTGGCTGCAGCTGGGAGCTCTTGTCTTCATGGCAGGTGTGGTGATTCTTGCTTCCTGGCTCATTCAACAGCTGACTTAACACTCTGCTGTCCACACTAAAGTAAAATCTGAACTAGGTAAAGATCTCATTTCCGCTAAGTGAGACCTTATTTTCATGACTTCAGTTAAAAGCATCCCTGTGACTCCTCTTTTGGATATCTAGGATAGTGTGGTTCCAAGCTAATTACGTTAATGAGTTCTGTTCTCTGTGTATCCCCTAAATATATTACGTGAAAACAGTCATCTTAGGGAAGGATATGGCTATATTATGTTAATATTGTTTACTACTTCCCATTATTATTTGGTGAAGTATGCAGATAAACACCATGGAGAAATGCAAGTTTACATAGACTGGGAATTGTTGGAGAAGGTTCACTTTTAAAAGAAATAATTAAGGTGTAACAATATTAGATTGGCTTGACTGGGCTGGGAAGGGAAGGGCAAGATGCATCATTATAAAGAAAAAATAGAAGGCACAATAAAATAACAGATTCATAGACAATAATTGATTTTGTGTCTGTTCCTACCTAATAATGAAAAAGAACCTCTTAAGATTCTTTTGCATAGAAAATGCGTACACTAAATGGAACTGTATTTATTTAAAATACCTTTAGAGGCTTGAGAGAGTTTGTGTGCCTGCTCTTCCTTTTCTTCAGTCCTTGCAGGGTAGATTTTAATATTTACACGTGTGGGCATAGTTGATGCCATCTCGTTAATGGAGAAGGGAGATCTCCAGGAACTCCTGCATGTCCAGTGAGTTACTGAGTGGCCCAGGGTGATTCATTTGGTTTCTGTGCTGTTTGCCTGGTGCTCAGCAGCGTCTTGGGGAATAAAAACATGGGGCTGCCTTAATGTGCTGCTGTGGAATTTCACTGTAGCTCTGTCGTATCTGTGCAGCTCAAAAAATAATGAGCAATGTGGACATAAATTTGATGTGGGATTAATTTAGTGTCTGCTGCCCAGGACATGAGGGCTGCCTTTTCCTGTTCAGGAGGTTCAGCCATGCCTTTTCTTTGTACTTTGATGGTAACTCGTAAAATTAGCAGTGAGCAATTCCTTAATAAATCACTAAGACTCATTCTTCCTTTGTGAAAGATAAAATTTGATTAATCTTTCACGTGATCAGCTTCCATGCCAGAGTGTGCAGATAAGCTGTCAAGCGGTGCCAGTTCAGCAGAGGAGCTGCTGTGGCCGGCGTGAGTCCGCCGGGATGTGGAGCTGTCAGCTCCTTGCCTTGCCCGCTGCAGGCAGCACTGGAGGAAGAAGAGTTTGTTGTGCACAGGCAGCTGCTGGTGTGACCCCGCAGGGCTGCGAAGAACGAGGCTGCTGCGGGAGGCTCCTGGAGGGGAGGCAGGGCCTGCAACTGTCACTAAAGAATTGGAAATTTTAAGTGATGTGAGAAGGCCTAGCAGTCTTTTTATGTCAAACCAAACAACAACCGCCCCAAGCGGATTGTATTAAATTGAATTTTTTCTTCCCCTTTGCTTTTTCTTTCCACTTCATATAAGCTGAATTTCTACATGGTATTTGGCATACAAAGGGCCTGCTTTCAGTTACTTGATTTAGTTGTATAAGACCGTGCACAATACTGTAATTTTGTTAACATTTACAAATAGCACTGACTAGAGGTTATTTTTAGCGTGTTAGGTGTTGATCAGGAGTTTTTTTGATTTTGATGTTGTTCACCAAGAAAACTTTTAGGTGTTTGTTAAGTGCTTCTAAATGAATGAGTTATGCTTTTTGCAATGCTGCTCAAAAGCAACAGTCTTTTGGTTTTAAAATTAATTTCTGGGCTATGGACTGGAAACTTTGACTTGTGTTTGGTCTCTGTGAAGGTGTTGATGGGAGCAAGTTTTTCCATTAGATTAAGTGGTTCAAATGTATTTCTTTTTTCTGTTTTTTTTATTCAAATATAACTTCTGAATCTGAAACAGCATCTCATAAATGAAATGCGGTTGAATACAATTCAAGCATTTTGCATCAGAGTGTTGTTACACTGACTGCAGCATTAACTTCATAGCCTTCCCCAAGGTCACCCTTGCACAGAGTGGATACAGGTCTAAAATACTGGGGTTTAATGGCCTCGCTATAAAAAGCTATAATGATGTAGGTATGAGGGTTTTTTTCATAATATCAAGACTCAGTAGAAATTTTTAAAAGTATTTCCCATGCTTCCTGTGTTGTAGTCCCTTTTAAACATGGTTTTATTGGGTGTGTTATTTATCTGACCTCTAGAGCAGAAGGGAGTTGCTTCTTACAGTTGAGCTGCTGTGTTTTCAGAAGCTGCAGGGGAAGGCAGGCTCACTTGGCATCAAGGTGGTCCAGTTACTGTTGAGAGGAAAAACACATATTTCTTTGGTAAGAAAAACAGAAGTTAGAGACCTCAGAATGAAATGAAGGTAATGTAAAGTCTGAAGATGTATCTGGTCAAAGGTTGCTTTTCAAGCTTTCAATTCCTAAGCTGCCTTTTTAGGCTTAGGGTAAGAAGTGAAAAGACTTTAAATTTAGTATTAATTAGGTACCTAGTGACAAAACGGATTTTTTTTTCTGCTACTTCCTCCTTGTTACTTAGAGTGAGTTTTGTAGTTTTGAGAAAATGTGAGTTAACTCTCCTAAGTCACGCAAAGTCTCAGTGCCTTTCCTTGAGCACAGTGGTAAAGGAGGAAATCTTTTTTATTTTTTAATTGGTAAATCAGCTAACAATAGTATGGTCAAATAAAAAAAAAAAAACAAAAATAGTTTGGATTTCAGTTCAGTAATACAGCAGAGAGTGCTTTTACAGAAGAAAAAAAAGTTTTCTTAAGCTATGCAATGTTTTTCTTAAGTTATGCAACTACTTTGATTTAAAATCCTAGTTCTGTATTTAAAATATTAGTTCTTCTTTACGGTTCAGAATTCTTGTTCACTTGTTACTACAAATTGCTGCTGTAAATGATGACTTGTAAGAACCTCTGCAGAAATGATTTTGTGCCAAGATTAACCACCAAGACTAATATAAACTTTTTCTTTGTTTTCAGTCCAGAGGAGCTTCCTGTCCATGATGCGGTGATAGAAAAGGTAAGTTCACTGTCCTCCAGGTTTTTTTATTAGGAAGTAAACATTTACAGCTTTTAAAAATATAAATCACTGCGAAATAAGTAGATGAAGCATTTTAGTGATTTGCATTTCCAAAGAAGCACATTCTAAATCCCCTAAGAACTATCATCCTTGAGGCCACATTAACGCACCCACAGATCCCTTGGGGCCCACTTGTTCTTACATTTGCTCCTGTCAGTGAGATGTGAATATTCCTTGCCCATTATATGACCTAGTGAAGGAAATGGAGCTACTTAAGAGCTCACACCCAGCTTGCCCTGAACGAGTGAGAGCTGTGGTCCTGTGCCAGGAGCTGCCATCAGCTGTGCTGAGGGATGGCTGACGTGAGCGAGGTGGTGGCACTGACACTGAGGTGTGTGAGGTGTGCGCTGCCATCCTGAGGAGCGTGGGGTGCTTTGCTGCTTTGGGAAATGGTGACAAATGTCCTGCTGCCACTACAGTGTGGTGACCTCCCTTGTAACGCTGAGTTGCTGAGCCGGGTGTATTCTGGACGTGCAGGTCCTGTCGGCAGCTGGTACAGGTTCCTAGTCCAAAAATCCTTCTGCTGCTGGAGGGTACTGAAGAAGTAGTTTGACAACTGATGGGTTGGGAATGTGGAAAGCAATAAAAATAGTGGGGAACTGAATTTCTGCCTGTCTGGGCCTAGTTACTGTTGGTATTTCTCCTTGGTCAGTTGGGTCTGCTGCTGTCTCTAAGACCAAATCAGGTCAGAAAACTCAAGATGAAATAGTTAAAGCTGTAAGTTTAAGTTAGCCCTCTTGACTGCATAAACCAGTAGAATATATGGAAAAAGGAGGGAATGACTTATTCCAGCTCCTTGAGTGTTAAAGAGTAGCAGTGCTTCCGAAAATTAATTATTTTGAGCTTCAATTGTATACTGAAGCTTGTAAGAGATGTTTACTGTAAAAGAATAGAACTTGTAAGTCTCTTTTGTTTTGCCTTGGTTCGTGTGTGGTTTTGCATACACAGCCTGAAATAGTTGCATTTTCCTGCCATGTTTCATTACATTTAATAATACAGTGAGTGTATGTATAATTTCATTTCCATCAGAAGGACACAGCAGGGGGGTGAATCTCTGGGCAGAAATACTAGGCAGCTTGCAGCTACTGTGGTAGATGTGTTTTGAAGCTCTGATTCACTGTGGCTTTGTAGTTAGCCTTAAATTATTTGGTGGAAATAGTGTCTCAGTTTTCTGTCCCAAATTGTGTTCGTGCTGTCTCAAAGTGTCGGCATAGAAATTGTATTTATGGAGTCAGTGTTAAATTGCAAGTGTAGTGTGTTTTTATAATCATCCAGTGATGCTCCTGCATTAGACTCCTGGTAACACTCCTGATGGTATCCTGACCTCTGCTGGTGTGAGCTTTATCTGGCTCCTGTCAGCAGGGTTTGAATCTTTGCAATTTTCAAGATACCATTCATAAGGATTACTGTGTTATGTTAATGCAGGCTAAGATTATAAGCCTTCTGTGCAATGTCTTTTGAAGCCACTTACTTGGCAGAAGTATTTATGCTTTCCTTTTGCCTTGTGAGTTTAAAAGAATAGTCCTAACTCAAGTTTTCATTTCATTTGCAACTTATGTAGAAGGTTGATATCCTTGTGAGTTTGGAATCTGTTCTTCAGATACAAAAAAATCTTAGGCTGGTATTGGCTGGGATTTCTGCGTGTGTTTTTGTGTGTGTGTATTTTTGGTCATAATACCTTTACTCTGCATTAATAGTAATAATTACTGATTTTGGTGCTTCATTACTTTGCTGCACATTTGATGCCTTAAATGCATCAAATCATTGTCCCAAGTTATGAACTACTTAACCTTGAGATGAATCATCCAGCACATCTCAGATAAAACGAGGGGAGGAAAGGAGACAGAGAACTGACCTCAGGAAATCTGGAGTGCGTCTGACTCTGATTCTGAAGTTCTATGAAATGTTTTCTAAGTCATTTTCAGTTTGTTAGGTTTTTTCATCGGTTTACTTGATTGTAAATTCTCTGGGGAACAGTTCAGCAAGTTCTGGTTTTGTCTGAGGCTTCTGCTGAAGCGCTGCTTTAAGCCTCAGCCCCTGGCACACGTGCTCTCCAGGAAGGTGGAGTGCTGCACACAAGAGGGATGCTAGCCAACTTCATGATATTTTTGCTTTCACTGGTGCATTGTTTACTGACATGAGAGTAGGAAACCAGCTCTGCTTCAATTAGGGATTCTGTTACTCCCAATGGCAAAAATGCTTCAAAGTGTAAAATGTACTCAGAAGACAGATAAATGGATTTTTTTCTTCTTTTTTTGGTGACAACTACATGGAACTTGTCTGAAAGAGCAGCAGCAGTGTCCCCCTGCAATGAGCTGCCTCAGATCTGTCTGTGTTTTCAGTGTTGTACCTGTTAGACATGAAAGTGAACATAATTCAGACAGGGAAAGAAATAGCTCAAAGTTTTCAACAACTGAACACAGAAATAATTGCTATTTTGACTACAGTAGCATCACTTGAGAACAGGGATAAATTGACACAAAGACATAAAAGCTTGAACAAACATACAATTGAAGTGAGCTTCTGGCTCAAAGACCAAAAATCTTGAAAGCAGATCAAACATACAAACAAAAAGACTGTGGAAGCAGATAGGGTTTTATTTTTCTTACCAATTATCTGAACAACCTGTTGAGGGCAGAGACCTTTCCTGACTTCCTGTTATTCCTGCAGCCTAAACTGTGCCTAGAAAGAGAACAGCTGCTTTAAGAGATGTTGAAAATGCTGATTCCTTGAAGGGATTGCAAGTGTGAAAGAGAATCAGAAACAGAGTTGTGAAATCTGGGAAGCAATAGTTTTTGTAGCCTTCCCCTCTAACATAACTCTTAAGAAACGTCTTTTAAATTTTTTTTAAAAGGCAAGTATTTGAGATATTGGCCAATACAGCCAGCACCTGAACAGGAATGTGGGTAGTTGATTGCAACTTGAGTAGTTAGATAAGGTTGAAAGAGTAGAGGCACTTCTTTTCCCCATAATATTTTTATACTTGTGTCAGGCTTATATCATTTGAATTCAAACAAAAATAACTTGAAAACCCAAACCAACTCATTTCCTGGACATTTTGTGGACTTATCATAGTTGCGGTGGGCCTAAACATTTTCACGTTATACTTCTGCTAATGCAAGGCTTTGGGATCTTGGATTAAAGAAGTTCAGGAAGTTAAGGAAGCCCATTTTATTGCATTGATAGCCAAGAAAGAATGCACAAATCCTGACGGGTAAAAGCTAGAAGTAAATTTAGGATTCTGTTGGGACAATAAGTAATAATTTTCTTTTATATTTTCCCCCAACATTTTGGATGCAATTGACTTTATAAATACTTAATGAAAGTATTAATAACTTTTCAGTATCCTGCGGAGCTTTAAAATTAAACTTTTATGTTGTTACCAGATTGAATCACTAGCCATATGAATATCTTTCCTGTCTTTATTAATCCCTGGATTTGAAGTTGGAGGTAGAGGGGCTGTCCTTTACAATAAAACTAAATTCTTGTTTATATTCAGCTTTGAAGAGAAAACAGTAGCCACACACATACATTTTTCTGCTTTAACCTTTCCAGTCTGGATCTTCTGCTCCAAGGCTTTATGAGAGAGTTGAAGTAGTCTCATTAAAAAAATGTAAAAACACACAGCTAACTATTAACTTTGTAGTATAATCAGAGACACTTTGCAAAATATAAAACTGAGCTGTAAAAGTAAGTGCTAAAAGTCTTATCACTGGAGCTAACAAAATACAGATTTTTGGCCGTGTAGTGCCAGAGTGCCTTGAAATTCCATGGACTAAGATGGCTGATTCCTAGTGCTTGTTTGGTTCCCAAATTCGGGAGGTTGATGGCAACTGTAGCAATATTTTTATAGATAGAAGGATAATCTCTAAGGTAGTAGGACTGTACTTGCTAGACTACTTAATATAACTACTTATTTTGAGAAGATGGGGTGTGTTTTGGTTTGATTCTCATTCTGTCACCTTGTTACTGAAATATTCTTGTCAGTAATAAAATTTAAGCAGATAGATCTTCAGAAGAAATCCTTGATGTTAAGTTATGGGGTAATTCAGGTGAAAATATGCCATGCCAAGGAGGAGAATTATGGCAAGGATTTCTAGCTCTTAATGTCTAGAATTAAAGCTTATTCTCACTTCTGCTCCTGCACTGTCACTCTTGCATGCACTCATTTTTGTTCCTTTTTAACTTTGTGCCTTTTAAGAAGGGATGGTTTGTGTGATCATCGGCAAACAGAAGCTAATTATGTTTAGGGCAAGTCTGGGTAGAAAAGATCATTTCAGAGACAACTAAATTTTAAGTGGCTTGCAGCAGAAATTATTTGCCTGAAAACTTACTGAGTATAAAAACAAATTGAAGTTGTTTTTTTTTTTTAACTTGTCAAATGTGTAAAGAAGAAACTTCTAGAAATCTTGTCCTTTAACCTCCTCTTACAAAATACATTTCTTCCATAGTGCTGAAAATAAGAGTTTCTGCTTGGTTTTTGGTTGGCTGGTTTTTTGGATGTGTTAAATGAACTGGTGTTACTCTTTGCTGTTCTCAGATGACTGAATAAAAAGTTCATGATACTCTGTTAAACTTTTTCTTGTTATTTTTAGAAAAACATAAATAACTTCAAATGCATTTGTTCTGGAGATATTAAAAATTTCTAATTCCTTTTCAGCAAAAGCACCTTGAAATTGAAAGAACTACAAAATGGCTTAAGATGTTGAAAAGCTGGGAAAAATACAAGAATAGTGAAAAGGTAAAATTCTGCATTCTTTTGTCATTGGCTGTCACTTTTTGAAGGAATGTATACACTGAAATTAGGTTGCCTGTGTTTGATACTGGAAAAAAACCCAACCCCCACACTGAAAGAATAAGGTTTTCTGTTCTTCCAAAATGCAGTAATACCTAATAACCCAGTAGTAATTACCCAAGAAAATTGGTGCTCAAAAGCCAGGAATTGTGTTCAGTGTGTTCCCGTGTGCAAAATAATCTGTGGACAGAGTGGGTTATGTCAGGTGTGCCATTAAGTGCTAAGTACTTTTACTTGCTTTAAAAGCTAGGTAGGGACTTCCATGTGAACAGGTTTATTTGCTGGAATTGTAGTCTTGGTCATCTTAAAATTATGGAAGAATTTCAGCTGGAAAAGGACTTGCTGGAGAGGCTGTATTCCCAGCACTGGGTTCTTGGGGGGTTTCAGAGCTGGTCTTGTGGCTGTTTGGTGGATAATGCACAGAATCCCAAATTCAGATTCCTTCTTCTCTTCAAGACAGCTAAAGACTTGCATTTTCTGTTGGGGGGGGTTCTGTTGGTACTTTTGATGCTGCTGATTCCCCTGTACTGTGCAGAGGAACAAGGACAGCTGTTACACAGCCCAGGGTCCTGCCTGGATGACTGGCCTGGAATGTCACCTTACTCCCTTAATGGCTGTCTGCTTAAGTACATTATCTGTGCAAAGTTGAGACCTTTGAAGAGAGAGATTGAGACCAGAGTACTTGTTAGCCTGATGAGCAGAGAGCTGAGATGCTACAAATAAAGTAGAGGGAGAAATTTACTTGGCATGTCCCCTGCTCAACCTGTCTGCTCACTACCTGTGTTTTTGAGGCTGGTAGCTGTGTCTTGCACTTTGCTTTTGTTAAAAACCAAAGCCAGTGGTTGATCTCTTTCAGAGTATAGCTCAGAATCTACAAAGTCCATTTCCTTAAAATGTGATATGAATGCATGAAAAATAATTATTTGTTCCCAAAGTTTTTCTTATAATCCTACTTTCTGTCCTGCCATTTTCCCTGGAAGGAGAAACTAGAGGTCTTAACACTTGTGACTTTGTTTTGTTAATGTGGCAGTAAGGAGATTTTAAGACCAAGTATGTTCCCAAGTCAAAGGAACAATAAAAAAACCTCTGTAACAGCTACTTTGTTTGCAAAGAGAATGTTAAATATGACCTTTCAGGTAACACAATAACCATGTGTCATCTAAGCAGCAGTGGTTGTGCTCTTCAGCCATTGGTGACATCAGTCCACGAGACACTGACTTAAATAAATAATCCTCTGTTCAGCAGGCATGCAGAAGGTGTAGCAGATCAGCTGAGCAGAAAGAGTTTCAGTTCATGTAACAAATTATAGGCTGAACTATAAATAGTGGCTGGAATAATTCAATATGTTCATAAAGGGATGAACTTCGCTTGAGGCTAGGAAAAATATTCACTCATTGTTGAACTCTAGTGAAGCACATGAGATCTGAAAAAAAAGGGTGTTTTCCTTATTCTTTCTCACATCTTATGTGGTAAGTGAACCAGAAGATACAGAATAAAGAATCAGCCACCTCCTCCTCCTGAGCATGCAGTAGAAAGCCAGACAATATTTGTCACTGCTCTTCATTTAAAGCCTGGCCATGTTCTCAGAGTTGTGCAAAACTCACAGTTAAAGACAGTTCTTCTCTGGAAGTGTGTTGGAAGAATGCACTACCTTTCCATGCTCACATTCTTGAAGCATGGAAGGGAAGGAGTAGTTGCAGGAACAGTTCCTGACTCTTGTTTTCTGTCTTCACTTGACTGGATAAAGTGGTTAACGCTGGAGGAACAAATTGCTGAAGAAAATGAACAGCCTGTGTGTTACAAGACTCACTTCACCTGACACTGCCATGGTTTCTGTGCAGTCAGGCTGCTCCTGGAATGAGTGTTCTTTAGAAACAGCACTGAAGGGAACATTGCAGCAACAACAGTAATAATGTTGTAGGATTATAGATTATAATTGTAGTGATGGCTTAGTTTTGGGAAATGGCATATTTGAGACACGCTTGTGCCCTTCGATAGGAAGGGAGACTCAGAGAAAGTGATGGTCCCAGATATACAACAGGTATGTACAAAATACAGGACTTTGGACAGCCTGTTTATAAGGAACCTTCATAATATATACCGAAGAGAGCTTGCCTTGAAGGAGTCTGTTCATACTGTACACATACTGGAAATGAATCCATATATTTGATTCCATTATCCCAAACTGTCATATGCTTAATTGCAAACTACAGTTTTCATTCAGTACTCCTGCAGAGCTGCCTATAGGCTGCTTCTCAAGTTTTTTTTTCCTGTCATAACTTCACAAAGAAAATTAATGAGAAAACATTAACACACTGGTGGTGTGTGTGTGCATTTGAGATGCTTCAGTTTCCATCCTCCCCTGATACTGACTGCTGAAGAATATCTCAAGTAATAGATGAAGCCTCTGGGAACTTCACACTGTTTTCCTGTTAGAACTCTTGTGCTTAAACCTCGTAAAAAAGAGGGGGTTGGGAATAGAGATTAGGAATGTACCATGAGGAACTGGAAAAAGATGGAAGAATTGTCATATTGAGACCAGAAATGTGCCAGGCTCTACCATATTTGAGTAATAGTTAAGAGGTAATGAGGTACGACATAATAAAGTGAGCCCGTGTACAGCTTCATAATAGTGTAAATCACAGAAGCATAGAATGGCTGGGATGGAAGGGACCTTAATGATCGAGTTCCAACCCCCCGCCATGGACAAGGGACACCTTCCACTAGACTGTGTTCCTCAGAACCCCGTCCAGCCTGGCCTTGAACACTTCCAGGGAGGGGGCAGCCACAGCTTCTCTGGGCAGCCTGTGCCAGGGTCTCACCACCGTCACAGGAAAGAATTTCTTCTTTATGTGGGAGGTTTTCTTGCTGCCTTTATGTCCCTGGCCAGATTTAATCTTACCAGGGCTTTAGCTCTCTAACCCAATCCCTGGCTGCTCGGACACTCTCTCTGTATTCCTTCAAACTGCCTGTCCTTGCTTCCCCCCCGTAGGCTTCCTTTTTCTGTTTGAGATTGTCCAAGTGCTCCTGTTCATTCATAAAGGCCTCCTGGTGCTTTTGTCTGACTTGCTCTTTGTGTATAAAACTCCTTGATTCCTGTGTGGTTATTTAGGCATCTCTTTCAGTGGAGTTGTCGTGGTTCTTACAGATACCACTCTGAAGTGTGTAACTGCCCTTGTGTCTTTGCGTGATTGATACTTGTCAAAACAAAGCTTTCATCTCTCCATCAATTATTTCTTATGCAGGAGGTGTCACAGAGTGGCAAAGTTCGTGTTTCAGTTTATGCTTTTATTTCCTATTTGTATTCTACTGCTTAGTGGTTCAGGGTACAATCAACCACCCACAGATAGTAAATCTTTCCTGGCTTAGTATGATCATAACTTTCAGGAAAGATTAAATAAAACTGTTACATGTTGTATTCCCATTTGAGTATTTCCACCAAAGTATTTCTGTCTTTCCCTGTTTGCCTTCATCTATCTGTGATTGAAGTTGCCTAAATTGAAGGGGAAAGGAAGAAGAGAAACAATCAGGGTAGCTGCCATTTCCAGCTGTTCTGGCAGTCACACACAGTATAATAATCAAGTCTCCAGTTAGTTTGGAGTCTGAACACAGAGCCTTAACGAAGAACCCTCTTTGCATTCCTGAGATTTTTGAATGAGATGGAACAACTCTTCTATTTGCACTTTTCCTTCCTTTTATGCAACCCACAGAAGCTGAAGAACCTCTAAAGGCAGCAGGCTTTATAACTATATTTTCTTTTCATTATAAATACACTTTCTTGTGAGACTTCAGATTTTAATTCTTCTGCTTCTCATCACTGATTCTTTTTGAGGTGGCAGAGTCCCTCTGCTGCTTATGCAGCTCTTCCTGACACAGCTGAGAAAGTTTTATTTTCAAGAAAACCAGCTTTATATCTTGCAGGAGCAGTGATGCCAGTTGCCACTCTTCAGGCTGGTGCTGTGTGACAGTGGCCTCATTTCTTATCCAGAAACCAGTTGGGTTTATGAACTGGAGAGGTTGGGGCTGGGCAAAGGCAGGGGAGGTTGTATGTTTTCCAGGTGTTTTTGCATGTTGGACATTATGGACTTCATTGAGACGATAACTAATTTTTTTTGGTCTTCTTGCTTTATAAGGGTTTTAGTTCATTCTGTATATTCAGTGTATTTACAGGTGCAATTTTTTTTGCATGAGAAGCTCCTTTGAATTCCCAGTTGATAAGGCCTCATTTAGTGTCAGTTTCTCCTACTTCAGGATCAGCAATATTACTAGTAATTGCAAGAGTTTGACTGCTGTCCTTGGCTGAATATCAGCTTAGATGTGATATAGAACCTAAACCTGTATATTTATGTATGTTTATATATTTGTGTTTTGTTTTGAGCTATTATCTTAAGGAAGCCTTATTTTTAAATAATTTGTTGAAAATTAACTCAGTATTTCATCTTCCCTGAAGCAGATGAAAAAAGTAATTTCTTGAATTTTCTATTTTCTGTTTTAATTATTAATTCAGAGAGAGCAGAAAAGTAGATGAGAGTTCTGCAAGTCTATAGACCCAACCAGCATTTCTCAGCAGATTTTTAACCTGATATTACGTAAGGACATAAAAGACAGCAGAGGGCACTAGCATGGTGCTTATGGTAAAGACATTCAGCTAGCTGTTAATCAGTTTGTTAATTTATTTTTTCTTTAACTGTTTGGTGACTGAATGATTATCAGAAATTAATTTTTCAGTGAAGTGTGTGGGGTTCACCCCCCACTCCCCAAGATGCAGCACAGCTGTGTCATTTTCATAACGCTGCAGCATTGCACAGGGTCACAGAAAGGCTGGGGTTGGAAGGGGCCTCTGAAAGTCACCTGGTCCAGCCCCTTCTCGAGCAGGGCCACCTCCAGCTGCCCAGGATCATGTCTTGATGGCTTTTGAGTATTTCCAAGGCTGGAGACATGACAGTCTGACTGGATGACCTGTGCCAGTGCTCTGTCACTCTTAGAGTGAAGAAAGGTTTCCTGATGTTCAGAGGGAATCTCCAGTGTTTCAGTTTATGCCCATTGCCTCTGGTCGTATCACTGGGCACCACTGAACAGAGCCTGGCTCTGTCCTTTTTGCACCCTCCCTTCAGGGTGATGCAGAAGACAAATTGATAAGATCCCTCTGAGCCTTCTCTGCTCCTGGCTGAACAGTCCCAGCCCTCTCAGCCTCTCTTCATGGCAGAGATGGTCTCATCATCTCTGCAGGCCTTTGCAATGTGTCCGTGTCTGTCTTGTGCTGAGGAGCCCAGAAATGGACTCAGCAGTGCTGAGTAGAGGGAAAGGATCACCTCCCTCAACCTGCTGGGAATACTTTTGTCTGATGCAGCCCAGGATACCGTTGGTCATCTTTGCTTCAAGGGCACTGCACTGGCTCCTGCTTAACTTGGTGTCCACCAGGACCCCCAGGTCCTTTTCTTCTGAGCTGCTTTCCAGCTGGTGATCCCTAGAATGTTCTTGTGCCTAGGGCTGTTCTTCCCAGGTCCAGGACTTTGCATCTCTCCTTGTTGAACTCTGTGAGGTTCCTGGCAGCCCATTTCTTCAGCTTGTTAACATCACTCTGGATGGCAGCACAACCCTCTTGGTGTATCAGCCACTCGTCTCAGTTTTCCACTGTATATGAAATTTTTCACACTGGTTTCCACGTTCTTGTTTCTGCAGTGGAGCCAGTGCCATGACTGAGTGACATTTCTCTCTTCTGTATCAGATAGTGAAAGTCTTTGGTCTGGTGTTCTGCTGAGTCTGTAGGCAGGATCCAGTAATGACTTGGGATGACTGAGAGCTTTTCTCTGCCTCAATAAAAGAGTAGTTGGAACCGCAGAGTCAGCCGAACACAGATCTGAAACGGTTTGCAAGAAGCTGTGAATGTTATTTGGGTTTATTCTGTCAGATAGTGCAATAATTCAGAACTTAGCTACTGAAAATGTTTGCTTTCCTCCTTTTTTTTTTTTTTGGCATAGCTGTAGTGGGCTGATGAAACTGTTCACCTCTCTGACCTTTCTGCTCTTTTTAAAGTTATATTTGGAACTCGCTTTTCAAACTTCTCTGTGAAAAGCGCTTCCACAGTTCTCTGTCTCAGTTTTTGTTTACTGCTTTAAGGGCTCTTCTAGCATTTGGCTGTTTCAGTCTAGGCAGTGCAGAAGATGGGAAAATTGTAAATGCCAAGGACTCCTCTGAAACTGGAGGTTCTTCTCCTTCAGTTTTATTTTCCAAAAAAACCCTGAGCATCTCCACACTTTGGATGGATGGTTTGAATTGTTTTAATTCTGTTTGGATAAGAAGGTATTATTGTAAAAGCTTATTTCTGGCCTTTTATATCCACCTGACCTTCTTCCAAAATATTAATTTATACAATAGTAGTCTTGAGAATTTATTCTTCAACCAGTTCTCTTCATTAATAACCTTTTGTTCTTGGAGACATTTGAAAATGAGTTAAAAATTATAATTAGCTGACAGAAATGCTTGTTGTGAAGGTACTCTGCTGCTGTACATGGGTCTGAGGAATAGAACTACCCATCACTGAGGACATAGATCACTGCAGTTTTTTCCCCTAGCTTTCTTTCAAATTTCCAGAAAAGATACTGCAAATTTGGGTCATTTTGCTTTCCAGTAGACAGGCTAATCTCTTCCACTGCAGGTGAGGGTGTTTGGCTTTCAAAAGACTGAATTCTCTCCCACAGGCAGTTACCCTCGTGTCTGGGTTGACACACTGAAATTCTGTGACCTGAGCTCTCATCTGCAGAGAAGGCTGCTTTGGAGCTCTGCTTGTTGTTCTTCATCTTTATGGAAGAAACTGCACTGGCACAGCTGTGCTCACACTACAAGTGTTGCTGCTTTAGCATTCTTAGTATTAAGGCAGCAAATTTTTCTTTATGAAGCACAACATCTCTTTTGTGGGCACCCTCCAGGATGGCTGTTGTATCCTATAAAAGTTTATATTTTTCATTTGAAAATGGAACGAGGGAAGAAACTCACAACCTTGCTTGTGCAAGAGCTACAGATTCTGCAATCCAGACACAAATCCTTGCTGGCATTAAACACACCTTTAAAGAGCCGATATATTCCAAATGGCAGGAGGTTTGGAAATACACTGCAACGAGGGGTTCATTAATTTTCCAAAAACTGGAGATGTGAAATACGTGAAAAGAAAAACAGTCCTGTCTTTGAGGAGGACATTGCTTTTAAAATATTTCTTACTGCAAATATAACTTTTATAAAAATGTTTAAAGGAAGTGGTAGCTTTGTCAGCTGAAATTTTTAAGGTCTAACTTTCACTGTAGGATAAACATGAAGGAAAAATTGGAGAGCAGTTGTGTGTGGTTTGTTCTCTTTTAAATCTAATTGTCTCCCTGTGTAATCATTAAAATAATGGTAAAAACATAACTTCAGAAAGGTTCATTTTCTTTGTCAGAGTTGTCCTTTTTTTTTTCCTTGTCTTAGATATGTCTCCAAAAGATGATGACACTTTTTTGTGTTTTTTGTTGGTTTTTTTGCGAATGCTTTAATATGCATGTAGGAAACTGATTATTAGTTTAGAATTAGAATCTAAGATCTGTTAGCTTTAGAAATGGCACATTCTGGTTTTTTGTGATCTCGTAGCTTGTTTCCTTGCTACATACATTTCAGCACGCTGTCGCAGTTTTACGAGAACTCAAAAATCAGTTCTGCTTTTGGTTTTTTACTGATAATTTTTAAAGCTTTGTGATTTTGCTGCTTGCCTTTTGCTATTTCTATTTATAGGCTGTAATTACAGTGAGTTATTTGTGGCTTATCCTGAAATAGTGTTGCTAAGAATCTGATTTTTGGGATCTAAATTACGAAATTTACTCAGCAAAGGTGATACAATTTTGGTAGACCTTCTTACATGCAAAAGTCTTGGCTTGAAAACATCACCTGGGATGGTTTGGCCTATGTGTCCATTTTGTCCCTGTGCCTCTGGATTCTGTCAAGAGGTCCCAAATGGCATTGCTGGACATGTTCCTCAAAACACACTGGAACACTTTGTCCCCGGTGGGTCATCCCTTTCTCAGGGCAGTTGGTGTAATTGCATTTTTCTCTTTAGCATGTTGTGCATCACTGTTCCTTTTATTCAGAGCATTGTAAATTGTGCTGCATTTTTATCTTCTTTTCCCTTTTTGCAGTTTCATAGGAGAATTTATAAAGGGATCCCACTGCAGTTCAGAGGGCAAGTCTGGTCTTTGCTGCTTGACGTTCCTAAGATGAAAGAAGAAATGAAAGACTTTTATAATGTGAGTTTGTAGAATTTCTACTTAATATTAATCAAAAAATACCAGATACTAAAACTACAGGCTTTATTAAGCCTTTGCTGTTATGCAGTTTAAAAAAAAAATTAGAAATTACTTTGCACTCCACTGCTTGTTTTAGCTAGGAAAAAGGCTGTCTATTCAAAAGCTGAGCTGAGTCTGAGGAGATGAGGAATTTGATGGAAGAAGATTGGTGTTGGTTTTGGTGTTACCTAAATTTTGGTGTCTGTTACCTTCCTCATATTTCTCACCCTTTAGTCTAACAGGCTGCTCTTTCTGACTATTATATTTTGTTTAAGTTCCTCAGTGAGACTAGTGGGAGAGCCAAAGAGGGTAAAACAGAGTTAATGCTGAATAATGTGGTTGTGGGATAGAACGCCGAGTAAAATTAGAAGCATTTAAAAATAGGTGAAATAATATTCAGAAATTATTAATGTCATCTAATGCTCAGTGCAAAACAAAGAAGTGTTTGTAGTTCAGATACAGAAATAGAAATGGTTTCTTCCATCATTATCTGATTTATTTGCAATATACTCATCTTGCTGCTCTCTATTTTCCTATCTCCTGAAATGATACTAACACTGCTCACTACAAGTGTCACTTACAAACTGAACACCCTAAATTTAGAAGGATAATACACATTTGTTGTAGGTCAAATAGCTTCTTTCAGTGCTCTTCTCTTTTTTTTTCTCTGGGGAAAGACCAGTTCTTAACCTTCTGTCCTTCCTGTTTCTTGAACTTTCGGTACCTTTCTGTTCTCTCACACATGAAGCTGCCATGATTTCAAGGGCTCAGGGTACTTCTTTTCCTATATTCCATCAAATCATAGGCATTTAAAACTAGAAATTTTCCCTTTGCTGCTTTTCTGTCTGGGGGACAAATCATTCTGGGTGTTTAGTTTAAATGATACTGAAAGGTGCACATAGCTGAGATTGTGGTCAGTGTTGTGTGGGTTCAATGACTTAAAAGTAATTCCTCACGTGCCTGAAACTTCTGGTTGTGTTCAACAGACTTGATGCACGTTATTGTTCCCTGTTTGATCCCTTTGTTATTACTATTTTTGTCTTTACTCTTCTTTTCTTGCAACCAGAGTCCATAGAGTTTTGCCTTTTGATTGTCTGTGGTGTTCTCTGATAGTCAGAAGTAATGTTTTGAAAATACCATATTGAATCCAGGGTCTTGCAAACTCAACTTTTATGGACAGAAGTGAGAATAAATGAATGAGTGTCAAGAGAAAATTATTTTAAGTGCAAAAAATAAGGTGTCAGTCTAAACCTGTACAGGCTTCATAAGTATTCAATTACAAAAATGGATTTAATTATAAAACACTAAAGCAAGTGCTAAAGTAGACATATTCTACAGCTAAATTAGATTAGAACAGAAAGACAGAGGAAATTACTAGAGAAATGTCCATTATCTATACTTAGATAATAACTGGCAGCTATGTAGCTATTACTTCTGCTAGAGAAAACGACAGGAAAAGTATGAAAACCACACTGAATCATTTGCTTAAAGTCTAGTCTGGAGCACTTGCATCTCAGGTTCTCGTTCCTGAGTAGCAAAATTAATTTTCTGTCTTTCTCTAGTGCTGTGCCTGCTTGAGAAATGGCAATAAGAAGTTTGAAATGCTGAAACAGCCTTAAATATGGGCAGTGAATGATGTGTCAAAAAAATGTGTGTTATGGGATTGGTCTTTCTACATCTTTACTCTGTGGCTGTTTCTGACTCACGGAATTTGTACATGTATATGCTTATTTTGGAAGTTAAAACTGTTAATCTTGTGACTTGCTATTCTGTATTGTTTTAAATCGTGTGATGGCAATTACTTCAGTATAGCTACACAGTCAAGCAGATTTCTGCTATTTTAGAGTTCACAATTTTAAACTTATTTCTGTTCTTTACTGTATTCCCAGAAATTGAAGTGTCAAGCACGAGGGTCGTCGCCAGATATCCGGCAAATTGACCTTGATGTAAATCGGACGTACAGAGACCACATCATGTTTCGGGACAGATACGGTGTAAAGTAAGTAAACTTTCACCTTCCCAGAGATTTTAGCCTTCCCTTGGATTTCATGTTCTTCTTCTCCCAGTATCTAATTCAGAACCAAATAAAGCAGTATTTTTGTATTTTTATGAGCATTTCATTATTTACAACTGTAGGCCATAATGCTTTTGAATTTCTTCAGAATGTTTTGTTTTGTTATTTTTTGCTGCCACTAGATGAGGAATATTAGGCAGCTGTCATCTTTAAAAATGCTTAATAGGGAAAAAAGTGGGGATACAAACATCAGTATTGTTGCTCGCTTGCAGCATCAGCACCCTGCTAAGAAGATGAGTATTTTTCCCCTTCTGTCTCTGTATTAGTTCAGTTTTTAATCTCCTTTTCTTGCCAATGCAGATTTTATGGTAGTCTGCTGTTCTCAAAAAGCAGTACTCAGAGCTGTGGACTTCAACGTGATAATAAAAGAAACACTTTCTTCCATTGTTATTCCAGATATTTTGTGAAAAAATTCTAAATCAGGGGAATTTTTCTGCTGGCTGTAAGGAAGGGGCACGGAGCAGAGGTTCCCAAGCTGAGACTGTTCCGTGCAGCCAGTGCAGTTCAGATCCATTTGTGCAGGGCTGTCAGTGCCTGTGCTGCTCGGGCCTCTCTTTGTTCTGTGCACACACTTTAGATGTCAGCAGAAGCTCGTTGCCTCATCAGTTTGGGGTTAACACAAGCAGAGCCAGCTCCAGTCCCTGTGGCTGTTGTAACCATGCCCTCAGAGTCCACAGGAAAGCCTTTGGCTGCCTAAAGCAATTTCACACTTGGAACAGATCTCAGAATTACTGTACATATATTATGCATTTCCAGCAATGCCTCGATGAAAAATTCAGAAATCATTTCACATAGCAGTGAAATGAAGTCCCCTGGGTTAGTCAATAGCTTGTTTGACTTTTACGTAGACTGTATGTCTTTGAAGGTTCGTTCTTTTACAGGTCTTTAGTGCTACCATCTAGAGTAAATAATACTAAAATCACCATTATTCTGTGTATGTAACTGTGAATGAGATTGATCTCTTATGCTCAGTTTTATATGCTCATCTGAGGGTACAGGAGGTTCCTGTGTACACTGGGGACCTGTTAGTTTGTCCTTGTAAAATGAGGCTCCGGCTTAATGTCTAGTGCCCTGTTACACTTTTCTTTGGTTACTGAAGAATGGCTAAACTTCAGTTCTGCAAGAGGGTAAACCAAAATGCCACAATGTAGATGTTTTGATAAGATTCTCCAAGTATAAATCCTCTTCCCAAAAGAAAATAAGCACCTTCTGGCTTATGCTTTCTATTTTTTAGCCTTCTAATACCTCTTTCCATTCATTTATTAGTAACAGGGAGAAAATTTTGGTGGACAGAAAAAGGACAATATGCAAAACTCAGCTGTTAAATTTTAGCAGTTTTACTTGTAGATGAAAGCAGGCACTCAGGTATCCACATTCTCTCCTGAACAGGTGACAAAAAGTAGCAGTGAGTTTAAAAGCTGATTATGAGAGTTCTCCATCATTACTTTCCTATACCACTTGGAAGGAGCAGAGTTGTGCTGGTTGGTTTGTTGTTGTTTGGAGTTGTTTGTCTGGCTACCTTCACAGGTTAGACTGTTTTACAGAAAGCAAAGGACCTCTACAAAGCTCTTTGTAATTCTAGTTCTGAAGTATCCAGAGATCAACAGAGGGCTGAGCACAGGATGCTGAGCCAGAGTTAATATTGTTTTTCTTCAGTTTGACAGTAGCAGTCACTAGAGCAGACTCTAATTTTGGTGCCAAGATTAAGACACCTTTGTGGCTGCTTTGTGTATTTCACATCTTCACTTCTACTACATCTCTGTTTGGAATCACTAGCAGCTGTTACTGTTCTGGAAACACTGAAATCAGGTTTGGGGTGTTTAAATTTTGGCATTCAGAATAAATCAGTGTTTGAAATGTCACCCATGCAATGTTTCATTTTACTTGTCTGTAAAAATGATGATGTGCCATCACTCTCTTCTAAAGTATTATTGATACTTTTTGAAACATTTCAACATGTAAACCATCATAAAGGTGCTAATTATGAAATCGGCTTGAAATCAGAAGCACTTATCATTGTGAAGTGAGGTTTATCCTGTTAATTAGTGCTAGACAGGTTAAATTGGGAAAACACGTTTCCAAAATCCCATTCACTACTTCTATGTTTTTCTGTTTTTACAAAAGATAATACCATATTTTTTCCATTTTCTGCTCTTACTTCTCCAGGCAACAATCCTTGTTCCATGTTTTAGCTGCATATTCCATATATAATACGGTAAGTTGCGTTCCTTCACACTTACATCTGGTTTCTCTGAATGTGTTGTAGGATAACTTGCATCTCTTTCTGCCTAAAAAAACCAAACATTTCAGCGACCTTTGGAAGTACATAGAAATAAATGATTTGTTGACATGTTTTGAGCTGAAGTTAAAACAAAGCATCTCAATTATGAGGTTTATTGGACAGACTGAACTGTGCTTACAGTTTGGCTGAAGCCAAGGATTGTGTCCAGTAAGAATAATGAATTTGTGCTGTGCTGGAGTGTTATGTGACTGATACTTCCCCCCATTATATTATCTGCCTCCCTTTCATTTGAGTGATGGGGAGGAAAACACTGCAGAAAGACACATGTTGGAGTCCACAGGTGTATTTCATAACTGAGAGGTTCTAAAAATTTGAAATTAGTTTAAAAGGTTGCATCTTCTTTATGTAAGCCCTTGGTCTTGGCTGAAGTCCTGGATGGGGATTTATTAGAGTGGGCTTTCCAGACTGTATCATAAGGGTTAGAAGCTTATGTATTCCGCATTGTCTTTTGGCTGCGTGCTAAAAATAGAAGAAGAAGAAATGCCATTGTGTCCACATTTAACTGTGGTTTTAATGCACTGTCCCGTCATTCCTTGGCCCCATTTTGAGCATTTCTGTATATCTTCCATTTTGTATCCATCAGCAACTCCCTAGAAGTCAATATCGAGTATGTTAACTTTAGAAGAGGAAGGAGAAATAAAGCAGTTACTTGAATTAAATACGGGTTTGTTTGCATTTTTTCAAAGTTCTAGGAAATGTAACCTTTCTGTCTGACCTTTTATACCGCCTGTAAAACACTGGACTAGTATTTTCAAGTTGCATGAATAATTATGCTTAAGGTCAATCACTAAACTGTAATGATGAGAATATTATAGTGAAGTTTTTATTTTGGACTTCTGTTGTTGTATTTTTCCTCTTAATGTGTAGCAGTTCTAATGCTTTGGTTTTATCTCTAGAACAAAGTTGTGCTAAGAACTTGTAAACCCGAAAAATCTTACTCAACAATTAAGTAATTGTCCTTACAAATACTTTATTGATGGGGTTATCTGAGCAGCTGAATGATAGTGACAGCTAGTTCCTGCCATAAAATTCAAAATGAATAGCAGAGGAAGTACTCAAGTTGAGTTTTGGAACAATAAAATTTTTCTTTGGGTTTATTACAGTTACTTGCTATTGGGCTGCTAAACTTGAGCAAGTTTATAGTTACAGGTCACTCTTGAAAAATCCTGTGTTTATCAGATGGTGCCCTGACCGTAAACCAGAACAAAGCCAGATACCCTCACCCTCCATAAAACCCCCCAAATTACAACTAAATGAGAAATGCATCCATTGGACAATAAGATGATGCAGTAACTTGAAAATATTAGTACTGACCAAGGATTTTGTTCGTCAGTAGTGAGTTCTAATGAGCAATCAATACTTCCAGGTTACTTTTCAGTTGGAGACTTGGGCATCATCCCTCCTATCTATCTATCAATATTTTTAGTGTTTTAAATATGAAGTGTGTTTGGTGGGAAGCTTTGCCATCAGGACACACATCATCTTTCCTCCAGTAATTCAAGGAAAAGCTAAAAGCTCATGGCTGTGAGGCTTTTGTTTCCAGCATTTTAATATTTCCACTGTACGATTTTCAGGAAGTTGGATACTGTCAGGGAATGAGCCAGATCACAGCTTTGCTCCTGATGTACATGAATGAAGAAGATGCCTTCTGGGCCTTGGTGAAACTTCTCTCTGGTCCAAAGCACGCTATGCATGGTATGGAGTTTCATGTCAGCATATTTAGGTTTCAACCCGTCCTATTTAAGCTGTAAATTACTTGAAAATTGAACTATGCTGTTCTGATTGGTCAAAAATGAGATGTAATGGGAGCTTTATACTTGGGGGAAGTATTGGATGTTACTGGAGCTCTCACCCATAAGAGTAAGTAATGGTATTTATATGTGATATCTTTCAAATAGTTCTTAATGAAAATCAGATGATTTCCTCTTCTCTTATTCTCTCAGGGAATGTAACCAATTGAAAGCTGGTTATGTAGACATTTATATAGTAATAAAAGGGAAGTGGAAACCTAATACAGAATGTGTTAAATAATATTGCAGCTGTGCTATCATTTGGCAGGACAGGAATCTACAGTAAAAAATTGACTTGTGTCTAGGCATGAACTTCAGGTTTCTCAGTTTTATCTCTGCCTCATACAGAACTTCCTGCTCTCATGGTATTGTTGCTCTTACATTATTGGCAGTTCTCTCTTTCCATGCCAGATTTAGTATTATCTATGCATATTCCATAGCTATTGTTATGGAACAAGTCCAGGAATTCCAAAACCTTTGTGATGTTACAGTTGTGATTCACAAAAGCTGTGGTTCTTGGAAGTCTGCAAAAGTAAATGTCATCCAGAACTTGGGCCTTTTAGCAAATTTCCAACAAGCTCTAGCTGCTTTTCCCTGCGGAAGAATTTCTCATTCTAGAATATCTTCCTTCCCAGGCTTTTCAGTGTTCCTGGATGTTCTCCACCCCCAAAACAAGGGATAGCTTGTTGTTTTGCTGTTTACAGTTCTGCAAAGCTATCGACTCTGGGGGAGGAAAAGAAGTGTGATCTGATGTCAGTGTCATAAAGGAAATTTTGAATTCATCAAATGCCAAAAGATTTCCTTGAAGCTTTACACAATGATAACACAGACTAAAAGCATCTTACAAAAAAATCTATAGATTTCATAATCAAACCATTGCAACTGCAACCATGTAGAATATTGAGCTCCTCAAAGCTCACAGAAAATTCTAGGTGTTTTGGGGAAGTAAGTCAAAATCAGCTCCTTGTTTACCAAATCATGTGCCTGATAAACAAGATATGATGAACAAGAGGGTGAACACAGGCAGATTTGTTGCTTGAGATGTTGCAACCTCCCTCTTCCCTTCCTTCATTCCTATCATGCACCTGTCAAGTGACGTGAGAGGGAAGGAGGGAGCTTTGAGTAGCACAAGGCTTGATGAGCTCCTCCACAGGGCATATGAACCATCATGCCACAGCTTTATTGTACATGTTGAAACTGTCTTGGCAGCGCCTGTTAGACAAGTTTGCATTTATAGATATGCTGATAAAACTTTAATTATAACTCATGTGTTCCCAATTTATCATTTATTAAATGTTGCCCACTAGTCTAAGGTTCTGCTTTCAGCAGGTTGGACCAGATAATCTCCAGAAGCCCCATCCAACCTGGATTTCCTGTGATTCTTAGAATGTATCTGTTTTAAATGAGTTTATGTCACTGTGCATCTGTAAACATCCCTGTAGATTCTGGAACAGAAACTTCAAAACTGATTTAACTGATGTCATATTACAGTTTGCACTTTCTATGTTCTTCTTTGGAGAAAGTAGTTTAAAGCACTGTTTGTCAGCTCTTTAAAGCTGAAGTAATTTCAATTCCAATTTGCCAATATCCATTAAGAAAAGCTTTTCTAATTGCACTTGATGCCACTGACCATCAGATGGTTCTTTGAAATGGGCATCTCCGTATGGAAGTCATGGGAGTGGGCTGAGTAATTCAATTAGAATCACACTGGCAAGATTAGGATGGTTGAAAGCTCCTCCCCACAGACAAGGTTTTTCATGTGTTTTTCACTTTTACCTGTGATACAGCAACCTGGAATACTTTTCAGGTGCAGCCCATTAGTCAGACTAATTTCTAATACAACACCACTTGAAGTCAAGAGATGAATTTGGTCTCTGGAGTATTTCATATTGTATGGATGTTGTGAAGTCTCTGAATTATAAAATACAGATATCTGACCCTGAAAATTACCTGCTTTTTTGGAAGCTCTTTCCATTGATCTTTTCTATAGTCTTAAAAATTCAGCATAATGAGTTGGTGTATATAAACGTGAAAGAGCAACCTTCCATGGAAAAAGAACCTTTATTGTTACTGTTGATGGCTAATTAGCTTTGATGTAGTCATTCACTGTTTACAGTAAGAAAAAAGCCAAATGCCTTGCCTGTGTTATTGAAATTTCCTAATATGCAACCTGACATTTAAGTATTGTAGAATTTGCATTTGTATCTATGAAATACTAAACCTGTGTGAATCCGAGGTAGTAAATCTTGTGTTTTAGTGACTATGCACTGAATTACACAATTGGTAACTAGAAAGACTTTGCTTTTGAGTTTGGGACTTCTTTAGTCATTCCTTTTCCCTTTATCTTTTTTTTTTTTTTTNCACTGTTTACAGTAAGAAAAAAGCCAAATGCCTTGCCTGTGTTATTGAAATTTCCTAATATGCAACCTGACATTTAAGTATTGTAGAATTTGCATTTGTATCTATGAAATACTAAACCTGTGTGAATCCGAGGTAGTAAATCTTGTGTTTTAGTGACTATGCACTGAATTACACAATTGGTAACTAGAAAGACTTTGCTTTTGAGTTTGGGACTTCTTTAGTCATTCCTTTTCCCTTTATCTTTTTTTT
>VXAZ01002267.1:111602-261917 GCA_013399875.1 Gymnorhina tibicen
AGTGGATTCCGTTGTGTTTTGCTCTCTTTCCCCCCAAGTTGCCGCGGGTTCGTGTCTGTGCTGGGCCGTGTGCTGCTGTGCTGTTGGGCTGCTTGCACCGCGCGGTGTTTTACACTGAAATGACCCTGACTGTTGTTAACAGGAACCTTAAACTCCTGCTAATACAAGTAATTCTAATCAGTGTTCGCAGCCTTTTCTACTTTGTGTTTTCCTTTCTTTGACTGTGAATTGGGGGTGGAATTAAAAGCAGGTGAAGTGGCACACGTAGGATGTAGTCCTGCGAGCTGCAGGACGCGCTGACCTCTCCCCAGGAGCTGAGGCAGAGGAGGGTCTCTCCAGAAGAGGTCCTTGGAGTGCTGAACCAGAGAGATTTCTCTAATAGTGAAGTACTATACATTGGTATCAACACCAGTTTGTTATGGTTTGGAAGGTTGTCCTGTTCCCTTTTGTTTTGTAAGGTTTGTTAACTGAAAACATAGAAATGGATATTATTTTTTTTTTCCTTTAAAGAATGAGCTTTAGTGCCTATTATTGCTGCAGGTTGGCTCTGTAAGTTTTAAGGTACAGAAGTAAAACAATTTTTACAAATGGAAGTAACATTTACTTAGTATGTTTCAAAACTTTTTTTTTTTGTGTATATAACGTGTCTGATGTAATTTTTAATAACTGGGCAATTTTATATTTTCAAAATTGCAAACGGCAGTGAAGTAACTGTAGCCAAGCACTACACTGAAATCCTAAACTAAAGTTGTGAAAATAAATATGACTTGGGCTTACTTTAGTTCTGATTGCTTACAGCAGCTTAGAAATGTATGTATATAATATTGTGGCTAAGTGTAATAATCTCAGTGTTTAATGATGGTTCTTTAATTCATAACGAAGCTGTACAATTTATTTGTGCAAACAACATGAGGCTCCAAAATATGTATCAGCATTAGTAAATACTGTAGATTTTTATATATAAAATATATACACACTATTTTCTTATTTCATCTGCAACAGTTTTATAACTGTGTACCCTATTTTGATGTGACTGTATTTTTAACATGTTAAAATAATAATAATTAAGCTTATGTTGTTTTGTCTTTATTCTTAATTATTTGATTAGCTCCAAACTGGACTTTTTCTATTCTGAGCACAAATAATTGCTTTTCATAAATGAAGCATGTATATATATGATGCAGCCTATTTTTATTTTTATACTGAGCAGTATGGATACAATCTATATAGTGCTTTTGCATTATTGCAGAAGAGGCAAGATCATTGATTATAGTTTATTACACTGCTAAACCTTAGCCTATCATTTGCAAAAGCTAGGAGCATAAACTGTGTTCATAATTTACTGGTTTTGTTCTAATAATCTCACCCAATATCAGTTTGAAAGAGAATTGTTGGCATGAGGAATTTGCAAAGTTGCATTGATCAAAGTACAAAATAATAGTCTGACTGTGGCTTCTGTCTCTCAACGTTTGGAGGATGCTATTGAGTTTTTTTTAAAAAAAAACCAACCCAGCCTTGTGTCATCTGTTTGTAGTGCAAAATACATTTTTGTTTTCATTTGACTGGACAAACCAGACTCAAGGTACAGCCAGACTTGAGTCTGTCCTTCATACCAGTAACAAAACCCACTTGATGCAGAGTGAAGTGAGACACAGCTGTGCCAGTGCCTTGCTGGTGGAGGGAATCATCTCAGTGTCATGGATTAAATATCCCCATAAGAGCTTTGCTGTCATTGGTTTTTTTGATCTGAAAACAGTGGAGTGGTAAGTATCAACATAAAATACTTGAGACCTTTTTTTTCTTCCTATGGTTTCATAATTTTCCAAGATCTGTGCTTTGAGCTGTATAAACTGTAGGTTTCTTGTCCAAGTTGTCAAAGCTTTCCTTGTGGTTGGTGAGACAAATTCAGCATAGGGATTTGGAGAATTAACACAGAAGAACACAGAAGACTAAGTAGGAGACATGTCTAACTTCTGTATGGCAAAAATTTAGTGAAATTAAGCTAATTAGGATTTAAGAGGAAAGGGAAGGACTTGGAGTATATGCTGTTGTCTTCTGTGGCTGCTTTCCCTTTAGCTCAGATGCTGTGCTAGATTAGATCTAACGACTTCAGTGTTGGGCTGAAGCATTTCAGTCTTGTGCAGTACAAATTGTTGTGGCCATGGAGGAAAGACAGGAAGGATCATGGTACTCTTAACCTTTTTGGTGAGTGGGATGTGATTGCATGATCCAACTGCTTGCTTACCTGTATAACCAAGACATGTTATGCACTGCAAGTGAACACAGAAGCCATCCCTGCTCCTCCTTCCTCAGCTGACCCAGGGGAAGATTCTGGCATCACATTTGGTGATGAATCGGAATCTAAACATCCACTTGCTCGGGCAGCTAAGGAAGAGAATCTGACCTCAGGAAAATTATCTTTCCCCAGATCCATCTGTGGCCAGTCTGTAATGCTTTAGGGAAGGTGACACCAAGGAAGGAGAAAACCCATTTAGCCAGAAGTCTGTTAAGGAGAGTATTCCCTCCTAATCCTGCTGACGACTGCCTAAAGCCTTAAAGCATAATATTGTTTGCAATTGTTTCAAAATGATCAGACTTGTGTGGACATTCCTGTTTTTCTCAGGGCCAAGATGTGTAAATGCCAGTTACCTCTGTAACATCTATCAGCAGGATGAATCCCTTGTTGTAAAAGTAACTGCTCTATCCTCACTACCAGTAAAAGTTTCAAGACAAATAGTGAGAGATTTTTAGAAATCATGGAGGATGCAGAAGTATCTTATTGCTAGTCAAAGATACACCATTGTAATAAACCACAGAATAATTCTGAAATTGGATGCAAACAGTAAACAACATTGAAATGTCAAAAGACAGAACAGCCTTCCAGTGTGGAGAAGCAAATCCAAAGCTTCCCTGAGGTACATACACGTTTTCCAGGGAGATTTCTCTCAAGAATCCTATCCTGAATTTCACATCATCCTCAATATGACTTTGAAATGGACTTGCAAATTGCAGACTTTTTTTTTAATCTCCCCCTTGGGTGGCATTACACTGCATGCACAAAGAAGAATACTATTTAAAATATGCCATCAAACGCCCACCGTTTCATTTCCAGCAGAGAACATTCCACTTTCAGTACTTCAGTGAGAGGAAAATATAATCTTTTTTGTAGTCCTTTAAATACTGCATTTTTGTAAAGTTCTGTAAATGTAGCATAGTTACAGTTTAACAGCTACTTAACCAAGTATCGTTCAGGCTCCTCTTTAGATGGCATGAAGTTACTGCATAATTTGCTGCAGTTTCTTTTTTCTTTTGGGCAATATTAAGACAATCCAAATGCTTTTAGTGGCAGAGTTGCAATGAAGAGATGACTAGGCCAACAATTGAAATTGGAAATTTAATTGCAGTCATTTCAGAATAGCCTGTAAGTGGTTGCCAGATCTGGGGAAAGACACCATTTTCTGGGTTCTTTGTGCCAAGAGAACTTCTTACTGCAGCAGGGAACACGTAGGTCCCTCTCCTGAGTGATTTGATTCTCTTTGCTCACACCAACTGCTTTTCTTTGTGTTTATGGAGTTAATATGTTAGTAGAAAATCAATGGTACCTTTAGAATGAATAATCAGAAAACAAAGATACCTTGTTCTGACTTTTCTTTCTTCCCTTTTTTTGTTTGTTTTGCTGATTTTTTTGTCAGCCTTCTCAAGGTGAGCTGTGCACGATGTGATTCTTTTGTCTTCTTTCTCTGAGAATGTGCCAGCGTGTTTTTCAGAGGCTTTGTGATGCCTTTTTGCTGCTGTTTCTGCTGTTTATATCGGAGGTTATTGTTTGCCTCTTCAGCTTTTCCTTTCTAGATTATGTGCAAATTAAGGGGGGAAAAAGTTATCTTCTGAGTATTGCAGTTGGTCAGAAATTCTCCAGTAAGGTTTATTCCTGGCAGTAGGCAATTTATTTTGGCAGTTGGTGAAGGACGCTGTAGGGTGGAGACTCTTCTACAAGGCTTTGCAATCCAAAGTCTGAGGTTGCTTCTGCTTAGGGTCAAGCACCAAAAACCGTATTACACGCAGGCCAAGGAAGCATTTTTTGCAAAATGCTGTGTCCTGCCACAGATACATGCCAGCTTAGACTGGCAGGAGGTCAGCTGTACCTCCAATATGTTTGATTTGGTTAAATAAATAACCCCTTGTTTCCTGGTAATACATTGCTTTTGTCAGATTTTTCTGCTGGAAATGAGGCAAAGAATTGAAGAGTGGGCTGGGAACGGGGGTGCCTGAGCACTTCTCCTTAATCAGGAGAACTTAAGTTGGCTTTTGGTTCAAACCATCCACTTCAAGCATTGTATTTGTAAGTTCAACAGTATCTTTTAGAATAATTTGTGCTATTGTCCCTTAGAAAAAAACAGATCTCACTTGGGTTTTTTCAGTAACAAAAGATCTGTTAGATTACTTTGTTTGATCTTTGCCTTCATTTTAAGCTTCCGTGTTCCCGTATTTCCCCAAAGAAAACTCAGATGTGGGAATGACGCCTTAGGTAGTCATCTCCAGTGCTACCATCAGGTGGGTTGGATGGTTATTTTCAGGCATGTTGGCACCCAGCTATGAAAACCGGGTTTTTGCAATAAAAAGGTAAGTGGAAAAGCTTTACTGGTGAAAGGCTCCCCTTGAACCCAGCAGCAATGTGTGTTTTACAGTAAAACTCACACAACTTGGAAGCAGAAGGGCTGGTTTTCAAACACAGTGATGCTTAACGGCCTTAACCTTTGGGAGTGGAGCTCAGTACAAAGCCTGTTTCTAGCAACACCTGGGTTTTCTTCTTCTGAAATTTCACAGAATCGTGGAAGGAAACCACAAGGATCATCAAGTCCAAGTGCTGTCCCTGCACAGGACACCCCAGGAGTCACACCCTGTGCCTGAGAGCACTATCCAAACGCTTCTTGAGCTCTGTCAGGCTGGTGCTGTGACCACTGCCCTGGGGAGCCTGTTCCAGTGCCCAACCACCCTCTGGGTGAAGAACATTTTTCTATTATCCAGCCTAAGCCTCCCCTGACGCAACTACAGGCCATTCCCTTGGGTCCTGTCACTGTCACCACAGAGCAGAGATCAGTGTCTGCCCCTCCTCTTCCCCTCACAAAGGAGTTGTAACTGCAGTGAGGTCTCCTCTCAGACTCCTTCAGGCTGAACAGACCGAGTGCCCTCAGCCACTCATAGGGCCTCTAGAACCTTCACCATCTTCGTTGCCCTCCTTTGGATGCTCTCTAATAGTTTAATATCTCCCTTACATTGTGGTGCCCAAATCTGTGCACAGCAGGTCAGCAGTATCGTGGCTGAAACACATAATGGAGAACCCGTGCTCTCAGAGGAGGAGTTGGGTCTGTTCTGGAAGTCAGCAGTTTCGAGTTCCTGGACACAAGCCCCATAAAGGTAACCTAAAACAAACTGGGTATTGTGTTTATAGTAAAGTGGTTTTAAAACAGCCCTCTTGGCCTCAGTGTTCCTTAGAGCCAACTCATCCTATCAACCTTTCAGTCTCCAAAGTAAGTGACTGTGTTAGAAGATCTTTGATGTCAAATAATGCTCAAGATGTTGAATATCCTTCATTTGTTCAGACTTCGTGTCTGGAACTCCCTAAATCATTCACAGTGCCATCCGTTTTTGTTGCCCAGGTTTTACTGTGTCAGATTCTTTCCGTCATAGTTTTTTCAGTTCCAGTACAGATGTCCACCTGTTTGCTTCTCCAGTGAATGAGTTTTCTTTCAATTCTTGTGTCAGCCTGTCACGAGCTTCATGCTCTGTGTCAATTCATTGCATTCTCCAATCCATCTCAAAGTCTGTCTTCAAGTTGCAGCGCTGTCACTTTGCTTTGGAGAAAACACTGAAAAAGGGACAAAGTACATGATTTGGAGATCATAAAAGAGAAATTATGGGTGTAAAAGCCAATCACAAGTACTTTAGAAAGGCCTATCTGGTGGTTGTGCTGTGAGCAGCACCTGTATCATCAGAAGTGATAGAGGTGCTTATCTATTACCCCGTTAATTGCAAGGGCTGGGATGATCAGTGGCTTTGCTGAGCTCTTTCCCCCAGTGATGCCTGGCTTGTGTGAGAGGTTGTGTCCATGATTTGACAATTTGATGCTGTCAGCACAAAGGAGCAAGCCAGCCTTTATTGGATGGCTGAGCACAGAACTCTAAATATTTCATCACATGTAGTGAATAAAGAAGGAATAGTCTCTCCTTGCCATAGAATGAGTACGCTCACAGCTATAGAAAGTAATTTGTGGCTGCTGGAGTTGTACAGAGCTATACCTTGACTTTTTTGATGCTGTACATTGTGATTTTGCAATGTAATTTGTAAAACTGCAACATTTACCTCAGTTGTGCTCTTTGCCATGCAGTTGTGCATCCGGGTGGGCAGCATCCAGTCTGCCTGCTCCCATTGCTTTCCTGGTGGGTTCAGTTCCTCTTGGGCACACCAAGTCTGATGGGAAGAAATGAGCCCCTTGTCTGCTCTAAGTATTCGTGGCTCCTCCTGGGTGATGGTTGCGGGATTTGTTCATTTGTTTTGCAACAAAGCTTAAGAATATATTCAGTTTTCACATCTCCTGGTTCTCCCTGTTCTGTCCAAATTATGCCAAATACTAAAGGAGAGGGAAAAATCATGAATTCTGGAGTTAAACATCTGTGGACTTGATCTGCTGGAAGTTCCGCAGCTCTGTCTGCTCCCCACAGAGAAAAGTTCTGGTAGCCGAACTTCAGGCAAGGAACAAAATAGTTTTGCTCTTTAAATGCCATTATAAAACCCCATGATTTCAGTGACTGGGTGGCGTGTCACGCTGGGCACACATTTATCATTGTAAATGTTATGTCTGAAAGGCTTTGAAATGCTTTCAGAACGTGTGATTTTGGGCACATAAGCAGATCACTTTTATTATAACCTTCATGTTACACTCAATAGGGTTGGTCAGGTGATGTTTTTCCCTGTTCATTTAAGTGGTTTCTTACAGAGGCCTTTGAGTTCCAGAATAATGTTCTGTGCAACCCTGATAATTACTTATTATTAACTGGAAGGCCAGACTCCCTTGTCTACCTCCCCTTTTAGAAGTGAATCATGTTCTGATATTAAAATGACCCTAAGCTGAGATCTCAAATTTCCTTTCCAGCTGGACTAATGGGGCTTGTAGGAGGGAAGCCAAACTTCCATGACTGCTAATTATCCTGGGATCAGATTAATAAAGGAAAATTACTTAACTACCCATCCAAAGATGGAGAGTTAGCTGTACCTTTGAAAAGACTTGTCAGCTGCTAACAAGGTAGTTGAACTGGATTTGCCTTTTTAGAGATACCTTGGGTATATCCCCTGAGTTTAGTATGCAGAAGGATTCACCCTTGTGTGCACTGTCTGCTGGAAGGGCTCAGCGAAATCTTAGCTGGCAAGTTGGCCACCTCAGGAGGTGTCCCTGGAGCTAAACCAAGGACTGTGTTTCCATCTGTGAGCCTAACCCATGACCTGTGGAGGTCATTGGGGGTTTATCAGTAATTTTTAAGGGGTTTATCTTCGGAAAAGGAAGGTGAGCTGTCTGAACTTCTGTCTTGCAATTCTTTAAGCAATAGAGTAGGAGTCAAGTGCTGTGGGGTTGTGTTTGTTTTTATGGCTGGAAACAATTCCAATGCTCATGCAGTGCTGAAGGGGCACTCTCTGTGATGGTGCTCCTGTGAGGGAATTGCATTTAATTATTTGAAATTATTGAAGCAGGCCGAAGAGTTGTGTCCAACCTCTCAAGTGACTTAGTACCCACAATTCTTCAGAGAATTTGAGGAGCCAATGTCCATGTCACTTAGAAAGGCAAAGAACTGTCTTTCTATCCTTGGCATCTAACAGATGCTCAGTTTTACCATTAGCATAGCTGAGCTACTTTATAAAACCTCCCCAGCCTGCATCTTCTGTCTGACACTTCACTGATAGTGTTGTTTATATGAAAAACCTGCCGCCCTTTTATTTTTAACTCCTGTGTTAATGGTGGGGATGCTTAGGGAGAAATTCCCTCTTTGCTTTTTCGCCTTTGCTGTGAAAAAATAATAAATGCTTGTCAGCCTAACAAGATTTAAAGTGCCTCCCCTGCTCTGCAACATTTAATTCCTGAGGTGTCTTTGTAACTGCACTTTGTTGTGCTGAACAGAATTTCTCAAATATTTTCTGTCCGATCATTTTGTGATAAGTGTAGTCTGACCTTTCGGACTTATTTTTGGCTAAGGGCATTGTTTTTCAGTCACTGCCTGCTTCCTTTCTCTCCCAACTAGGAGCCAAATAGACCTGGAGGATGCTGGTGGTGCTTTGAGGTGGGTACACCTGAACCTCTCACTGCAGAGAGCTAACAAAAGAAAATGAGAATGGCTCTTTGAATTCAAAAAGCTTTATTAGAATGTCAGCTAGAATACTTAATTATCTTAATTAGAATTCAAAGCGATGAAGAGCATTCTTAAATATTTAAGTGCTCTCTGCCCTTGTCCATTAAGTCTCTTCCTGTGTAGATCTTTTCTTTCGATTCTTAAGTCAACCCAGCCATGTGTTTGGGGGTTACTGCAAGCTCTGAGCTGCCCCTCTCATCCACAGAGAGTTGTCCCCATGGGATGTCCACTCCCTGCTCCTCTCAGCAGGTTTTAATCTCTCTGATGAGCCTTTCATTGCCAAGTTTCTGCTCTTAGCCCCTTCTGCTGCCAGCCCACCCTCTGCTCATGGAGCTCCATGCAGGCTCAGGCACAGCCAACCCAGGAATCTTCACCCTCTGCTGACTTGAGCCCTGCCCACCCCAGTTGCTTTCTCCTTGACCGTGGGAACTGAGAAACCACCTGGCACAGAACCACAGCAGAGACTGGGGTAGACTTGGATGGGTCTTGTCTGGTACCTGCCCAACCTTCCCTGCTTCTTGCTTGCAGCTGGAAAGTTCCTTCTCTCCTGGAGGTGAAATCCTTCCACGGCAGATTGATCCTCCAAGACTGTAAATACAGAGTGCACGAGCCCACTGAGCTCGGCAGAACTGGGATGTTTATATGTGAGAGAATTTTCCATAAGCAAAGTGAAAAACCCATCAGTCTCTTCATGTTTGGTGCCTGTGATTAAAAATTTTGGGCAGGTCTTCATAACTGTTATTGATACATTTCATGCAGGGTTGGCACTGTACAAACAGCTCTTCCTGTGTCTGATTTCCATTTTTCTTTTAAATTACATTTCTTTAATCTTAATTTCACTCAGAGATTTGTTTTCTTTGTTGCATACACAGATGTGGGATGATGCTTTTATGTCTTCTCAGAAGTACTGAACTAAGTTGGTTCTCTCTGAGTTTCTGTGTAGGATACCAAATATTTTCCTCTCTTCAATACAGATGAACCTGTCGCTCTGCAATACATTTATTAATTCACAATGAAAAACTTCTTTTTTTTTTTATTATTTTTATGGGAGTCTTTTCTGTAAAGATGTTGTTTAAAAGCGTATCTTTGAAATGAGACTTCTATTGTAACTGCTCCAAGAGGACCCTCATAGCCTTGACATCTGAAGTCCTGCAGAAGAAGCTAAGTGGGCTCTATGTTTGAAGTGGCAGCACAATGCAAAGATGTAGCAGGAGGGAAGTGTATTGTATTAATTCCAACAAACTTCAAGACACTTATTATATCTATGAAAGTTCTTCATATCTTTGGTTCACAAGTCTCAGCTATAAAGGAGCACTGAAATCAAGGACAAAGATGCCAACAAAGGCTTGTGGAAGATGGAGGACCCAGATCTCCTATGAAAGTGAGACAACTTCTCTTGGGATTTTTTCAGAGAAATAGCAATAATAACAATAATAAAAAGCCACTCAGCAACATCTCTGAACACAAAGGCTGAACAAGTCTCTGTCCTGTGAGACTGAAAGGATTATTTAGTAGGTAATTAAACATAGTCAAGGACAGTTGTCAGGTAGAATCTGTGTTTGTGACTTTGGTTGTTGGCTCAGGTCGCACTTGTCCCTAGACAGGCAGGATCAGGCTGTGAGTGCCCAATATATAAAGAGACAAATTATTGACCTGCCTTGCCTGTGAGTTTGGGGTTTTTTAGCAGTATTTGATGTGGGTTTTATGAGTAACAGAAACTTTCAAGAATACATCTATTATTGACTGTAAAATGGGAACAAATCAAGGGAGCTTAGACATCTTCCTGTTCTCTGCTTCTAGCTAACTCATCTTAAAACTTAGAGCTGAAGAGCCTAAATATTGTCTAGAAAAATAAATTTCCAGCGTAGAGAGTGGATTTACAAAGGCACTGACTTCCAAAGAGCATTTGCTGTCTTGTCTCTGCAAACTATTGGAAATTTAACTGACGCTGTCGGATTGCTGACTGTGCTACATATCACAGGTCTTTACAGGTTTTTAAATTATTTTTTAATATTCAAATACTTAGGCTCAATAAGTGTGTGAATATGAAGCACCCATGAAACGAAGCTTTTGTTCTCAAGCAAAGACCAGTTGAATTGAGACCTCTATGACACACAAGAATTCATAGTGCTTTGGCTTCCAATTCTTTGTTGAAGTCTTCCTGGTTCCCAGAAGGATTTCTTTGTGTTTAGTTATGTTTGAATCAATTTGCCTGTATTGTGATCCTTCAAAAAACCCCAAACCCAAAAGCCAAAGCAACAACAAAAAAACCCCATCCCCAAACCCAGCTTCTTTTGTAAAACTAATTTCTGATCATGTACTACTATCCCATCTGTTTGTCATCTACAGAAATTTTCACATGAGCATCTAGAACATTGATAAAATATTAAATAATATTGAGCTAAGAGTTAGTCCCTGGGGAAATCTGCTGGGAAAAGCCCCACCAATTCCTATCTCCCACTAATGCGATTACATGAAGTCGCCTTTTGATATCAGTGTTTACAATTTTAACATTAATGTCCAACAATAAAGCTGTACCTGACACTTGGGATTTCTTTGTTTCAAGTTGCCTTCTTTATTATGCTGAATTCTTGAACTTTATAAAGTTTTCATTGAATTTTGTGCTCTCCATTATTACTTGTCTGTATTTTCAACCCGACTGAAACTCTTTGCCATTTCCTGCTCTGCTTTTAATATTTTTTTTTTTTTTATTATTGAAGTATTTGTACTTTTAACTACATGGATTTTTTGCAGATCACAGCTTTTTGTGTCTGCTGGGTTTGGGGTTTTTTTGCTGTCAGGTGAAAGACCTTTATTATTTTCCCCAGAAACTCTGTATTTTGTTAGGTAGCCACAGGCTATGTCCACAGTGCTCGCTCATGATGGATTAGCTTTCCATTCTTTACATTATACACTGATTTTTGTAGAATAGTTCACTCTATTGTCTCATCACATCTGGTTGTGTGCTCAGATGTCAGTGTTTTACTGATTATAACCCTGAGTATTCAAAGATCTCATTCTGATCTCTGGGTCAGAATGTCCTGGAGGACTGAGCCATAGGGTGGGCACTTGCCCATGAGGAGCTGAATTAAAACCTGATAATGATTTTGAGAGGAAAACAGCGTTAAATATGTCTCCTGTGCACCTGGGTAGGAGGTGTCTTTTCTGGCTGGTAGAGATATATGGAGATGTTATAGGTCAGATATTAGAAAAAATTATCTATTTCTTTACCTATTACAGGTGTAACTATTTTAAAGACAATAGTCAGGTGTATGGCTCAGCTAGAATTTTTCTGGAAGGAATATCTTGCATAACATTTTGCATAATAATTATTTACACCCTCCTCCAGAGCTGGGAATGCACCTGCACTTGCCATTTGAGTGCACAGACAGTGTTAACAATACTTGTGCCAGGAAGCTTTTCCTACCCTCCTCGTATTGCCAAAGGATTTATTATCCTTTACAGCCAATACTTCATGGACTTGTGTTATGAATGTTTGTTGTTTAGAATTTGTCACCAAGGAAAGGCCAATTCCAGACGTGGCGCTCTAGATTTGCGATGTCGTGCAAAGCCCAAGTTATTTTTCATAATTATTAATATTGCTTTGGTGACAGTCCAAAGGTGAGTTGTGTCTGCTCATCTCCAAATGACCCTGTGAAGATGAGCAACACTTGTAATGATTTTGGTCAGTGGCTTCTTAGCTGCTCTAAGTATTTTCAGAGCCCAGCAAAGGGATTTACGTTTCCATAAACAGATCCCACCCGCAGAAACTGTCTGAGCATGAGGGATCTGGAAGAACTGGCTGTTCCATCAGTGTGCCCAGACTTTCCAGCACAGGAATCAGTACAGCCTGTCTGTGACCTGGGAAGACACCCCAGGTGGTGACATATTGAAAGGATGCAGAGCATTCCCTTTCTTTCAGAACATCTCTCTCTCTCCTGCTGGCAGTGGGTGATGCGTTATAAAGAGGTTCTGGGTTTTTGGTCAGAAGTTTTTCTGAAATATTATTGAATATATTTCACTGGATGAATTCAAATCAAAACAAAAGCCCAAAAAACAACCGAAAAACCAAACCAGATGCTTTTAAAAAATTTTATATGAACTTCTAAAATTTCTTTTGTTATGGAAGTTCCTGAAGGCTTTGGATTTGCTTTTTTTTTTGGGCAAGGGAGGGGCAGGGGACATGGACACAGACACACAACTGGAAGATTTTAATTTTTAACACTAACCTGAAATATTACCAAGCTCAATAAAACCTTTTCAGTGGGGATTGCAGAATTGAAATAGGGTTTGTAGACCTGCAGCTGAGCAGGCTTCACCTTTGCTGATGGGAACAGCTGTGGTTTGCTCCTGCTCCTAAATGAACTCTGAGAAGTAAATATTTCCATGGGGCAGTCCAAAAAAGGGCTTTTTTGTGGGGGAGAGAAATTGTCTAGATGCTCTTTTAGGAAGACTGGGTGATGATTTAGCTCCTGGGATACAAAACCTTTAGGATCAGATAGCACCCACCTCTGGAGAACAGACTGTGTTGGCCTGACTTGACCTCTGCACGCACATCACCTCCTGACTGTTGCATTCCTTTGGAAGTACCTGTGTCAGCCCCATTCCCAGAGGCCCTGAAGACAGGAGCAGATGGAGAATCTGTGGCACTTTTTGTGGCATAAGAAGAAAAGCAGGTGTTGCTGCAGGTCTTACAGTGGGAAACATACCTGGAGTACTTCCAGTATCCCAGGGACATCCTGTATAAATTAATGGGAGGTTGAAGAATACCCTGTGGGTGAGGAAGGACTGTTTGCTCTGGAGGTTACAAAAAATTTAAAGCTTCCTCCTACCCCAAGCTCCTGGCATTTGCTGTCTTGCAGGAGCAAGTCCTGGGAAGAATATGCTTTAAAACTGCCAAGGTAGGGGAAGACACCTGGACAGTTTCTTCAGGCTCCATCCCTGGGGACACGCCACAGAGTCAGGGCAGCAATGTGAGTCCTCTCCTGTGCCAGCAGAATGATGGAGGAGGAGGAAAAAGGCTGTTCTGTCTTTCCAGTGGGGAGGAGGAGTAGGAGTAGGAGTATTTGCAGTGTGTGTGCTTAGGCACGCAGCAAACCTGGAGTGGCTCAGTGGAGCCGTGTTGGGAGCCACAGGCTGCTCCCAAGGCAGGCTGCTTTGGGAAAACATCTTCCCAGCAAGCACAAGCACTCCATCAGGAGCTAGAGGAAAGCTGGAGGACATGCAGCATTCAAACCACCTGCCCAACAAACAGAAGGAGGCATCTGGCACTGGGTGATGGACAGCCCAGGAAAGGGAGAAGCTGTGATTCCTCTGACCCAGCTGGGGTTTGTTTTTCAGATCTTGGAGAGGATTTTCCTTTGAACACATTCACCCTAATGTTTATATTTGCTGTCACCTCATGTTTCTGCTTACAATTATTCTCAGCAGCTCAAGGACCCAGCAAGACCCCTGGGTCTGTGGTCACTTCCCTCAGGAGATGTTCTAGCTCTTGGAGGCAGTTTTATGGTTCTTGGGGAGCTCCACTCTCTCCTCTAGAGCAGCTCACTGTGGGCCCAGGTGCCTTCTGCTCCTGCTCTGTCAGCAGGGATTTGAGGAGATGGTTTTTTTCCCTGGTGAAATAGATTGACTATGTTTGACATTTAAATTGTCATCCAGAATTAACCTGCCACTGAGATAACAGGAGGAGGACAGAGCAGCTTTCTCTTCCAGCTATTCCCCCCTCCCCAGATTTTCCTCCAGAGGCTTCAGTTTCTCCTCTGTATCCTTCTCCCTCTCCAACATTGCATCAAGCCAGACCAAAAGAGCAGCAATTCCTATATGAACATTCAATTAGTCCCATATTTAAATCTTGTCACTCTGACCTAGTGAATTATGCAAGGGGCTGGATACCAGAAATCAATTGAGCACTAATTCCCAGCCCTGGCACCAGATCTCTCAGCATATTGCTGTAGGCAAGTTATTTCAGCACATTTTCTTTCTCCATTTCTTCCCTATAAATTGCACATGTTAACATTAGGTGATGCAGCAGCATCACAGATGTACTGAGATATTTGGGTAGAGGAATTACAGCAACGCATCTCACTCTTACACTGTGTGCCCAGGTCTTTGAATCAGATGTTTATTTAAAAATGTATCCATAACAAAACATTGGCCAAACACAGGATGATTCAGGCTTTGTCTAACTTACATTAAAGATAGAAGGTCTGGGGAAAATCTTTCGAATTATCATATGAAAGACAGTTTAAGATGAAGAGAAGGTTACAAGAGAGCAAAATACAAAGTATTTTCTATCCCAAAATGCTGAGTTATCACTTACATGCAGTCCAGCACGATGGCAATTCAGAACCATGGGGGTCCTTATCTCCCATGGCTCATGCAGAAATTATTGCATATGTTGTTGTCAAGAACAGACTGAATCCAGTCTGAGAGGCTGCATCAGTGAGAAGGGTGCCATCACATGCAGGGCCCTAGGATTTTTGTGAAGTTTTTTCCACCTTGATTGAAATGTTTTTAAGAATGGTTTTGTAAAAAGCCAGCGCCAAGTCTACAGTGCTCTTCAGTGATGGATTCGTAATGCAAAGGAAATTTAGGTATGATAGAGAAAAAAGAAGTATGATAGCAGTTTACAAGCCTTTCATGTTGGTTTCTTAGAAACATTAGTTGAGTACTTTGTCTCCTATTGCTCTCTCCTGCTACCAGCGTGGTTCTTCCCATCACACCGCACTCACAAGTTAATCGCTGCACTTTGGAGTTGTTATCCACTAATGGAGGAACACAAGTGATTTGTGGCACTAACTTAAATGTTATTTATATAAAAAACTACTGGAAAAAATCTGCTTGTGATCAGCGTTTCCTGAATGGTTTAAAATGTCATCTGAGACAAAGTTCTGTTCAGCTGTTCTCCAGTGTGGTATTTTCATGGTGCAGTGTTTGTAAGGCATGGGAGAGCCAAAATGTGAACTCATGGAAGGCAAAGTCTTTAAGCTGCTTAGGTGGCTGCATGAAGTATCTTGAAAAAAATACAGGGCAAGGAGGGAAGAATAAATTATGTGGTTTAAATGTCCTTAATCTTAATTAAAGATGGTAGCATTGAAATTGGAAATGTATTTAGCCTGATAACTTCCCTCTAACGAAGCATACTTGGTGTGGCTTCCAGGGATCCAAGTTCACTGTCCACATTGTTGAAACCTCTTTGTGTCACACAGACCTTGTCTGAAATCAGCAGTTTACTATTGGCTTCAACAGCTTTTGGCCTCTTTATGTCAACTTAATGCTATCTTGGTGAAGTCAAGCTGTTTGCACATCCTTTCCCTCCAGCCCATAGTGGAAACTTGCATATGAATGTAAAATCATTTACTGTGAGGTGATTCATTGGGTAGGATATGTAATGTTCTCATTGGTCTCTGGATGTTTCAGCCAACTGATAAATAATCAAGAACCTTGAATGTTCCTTTCTGTCTGTCTGTCTCCTCAGAGTGCTGTGTTTGACCCGCAGTAATTTATGGTGAGTGCATTAAAGCCAATCACTGTAATGTCACAGACATGAATTATCACAGTATATTCTGTCATTTGGTGGCTTTTTCAATGCCAGGTGACAGACTTGTCCCAGGGCAGGGTGTGTTTTGGCTTGTTGTTGTTGTTTTGATCCTCTGCATTTTTAAGTGTCCTAATTAAATAGTGAAACTGAAAAAAAAATCAAAGTTTTAAACGTTCTTCCAAAATCCAAGTGCCACTCACACTAAGGGCTTTTGGGGTTATTGTTGGGTGGCTGTAGCCCATTTTTCTTTCCAAACGTTTTGACCTTGATACCTTTGTTATTGTTTTCTGATTGCCCAGGTGCATGCAATGAACGTCTGTGGAGCCATGTCCTTGAAGAATAGCTCTGCAAATTGGGATTTTCTCCCAGAAGGTCAGTCACAGAGTCTCAGCCTAGGTTGGCCTCTCCTCCTTTTGCCTCCTGGCAGTGCTTGCATGCCAAATGATTGCACTCTTGAACCGTGAACTCCAAGGCCTGTGCTCCCACTGCTGCTTGGCAGGAAGAAGTGATTTTCTGTATGGAATTAAAGAGCCTCCTCTCTTCCTCTGATTTAAAAAATCATTTTAAAAAGACTTTTCCACCCCACATCTTCTGAAGTTAGCACTACACCCTGCAAGGCTGGCAGCCTCTGAAAACAATTAGAAAGAGACCCTTGAAGGCAGGATCTGGACAATCTTGCAAGAGACATAATTTTAATCTCATAGAAAGTCTTGGCACACTGGGTGAAAACAGGCTTTGTCCCTGGGATAAGAAATGATTAAAGCCAAATTCTATCTTGCAGTGATTTTGGAACAGGCTAAAGTACAATGCAAGGCATGGCTAAATTGGTTTCTTAATCCATGGTCTAATAGACTTTAAAATATCTCTCTGAATGGGGAAAGGAGAAATCATCCATTTGAGTGTCATCTGCACACATGTCCTGACCACCCTGACCTGACTTATATCCCCAGGATCCTCTTCTTCCTCCGGCTTGACTTTGGCCCACTGCCCTTCCTGGCATCTGTGGCTGTCCAGCACCTGCTCCTGCCTCCACACACACACACAAACACACTTTTCACTGCCCACTTGCTTCTCTTGTGCAGCCTCCCCCTTTGGAGGCAGATGGCTTTGGGCAGGACATCCCACCCTCCTGTCTCCCCACGGGATGCTGCCTTACACTCTGGCTACACACCTACACGCTGCTGCCTCTTTTGGCAACGTTTCAAAAAGCTCTTCAAGGACAAAAACCCCAAAATACAAGAGATAATCCTAAATATGAAAGTCTCCCTTCCTCTCAATTTAATCTCATCTTCATTATACACCAGAGCAAATACAAACGATTGTACAGTAATTTTAACCTCTGTTTAATTTCTGCCAAGTCTCATTGGTTTGGGCTGGCCAGCCCCCAGAGAGGGGCTGCTGGAACCCCACCAGCCCTGAGAACAGCAGGAGGTTTCACACAGGGATCACACTTTGTTTCTGAGGCAGCAGTAAAGCATGTTGCTCCTGGTTTTCTTCAGAATCATTAGCCAAAACTACGGAATTTTGCAAAGCTGACTCAGGAGAGAAAGCCCAGGGGACTGTGGCACCGTATGTATTTGCATATTAAGTGTAGAGGGTCAGTTCCTAGGTGCCCAAGCAGAACCGAACACAAGAAATGTTCCTGATTAAAACTGCAGACCTCTCTTGTCAGCACTGCAACCCCAACCCCATCACATTAGGTTCCTTTCCACACCTGAGAGTTGAGTGATGAAGGATTTGGGCTCTTTTAGCTGCCAGGCTCAGGTTTTATCCACCTTGTCCTGCAAAAATACTTCCCAGACACCCAGAAAACACCTTCATCTGCTGCTCTTCAACCTCAGAAGGCTCAAACATGCCTTGGTTTCAGGTGAGGATGTGCCTTTGTGTTGGCTGCAGGTTTGTTTGGACATCAGTAATGGGTGCATGCAAATCTGGGCAGTGTGAGGCATTTAGTGTGCTTTATAAAACCATAAATCACTTAAAAATGGGATCAAGGGAGTTGTTTTCCTAGCAGAGGGCTCAACTGGTCCTTCTGGGTGGTAGTCTGTGCTTGCAGTCTGCTGTTCAGACCAAAGCCTTCTCTGCTGCACAGCTCATTCTGTAGAAGTGGAGGTGAAATAAGGAGCAGAGGTGTCACCAGGCACTTGATCTGATGTAAGCCTATGTCCAAATTTTGCATGTGTGGGGTGGTTTTTTTGGTTGTTAGAGTTTTTGTTTGGGTTTGTTTGTTTGTTGGTTTGGTTCTTTTTTTTTTTCTTTTTTTTTTGTTTTTTTTTTTGTGTTTTTTTTTTTTTTGTTTTTGTTTTTGTTTATAAGATAAGCTCACACCCAGATCTTGGTCACTGAGATCTGTAGCAGTAACTACACAGGGACAAGCACAATGTGGAGCTTTGCAGTTGTGGCTGTACCAGTTTAATGTGGTCTGGTACCCTGATTTAGGAGCTGTGGTGTTTGGAAGTCACTTGGCAATCAGTGGATTAGTGTTCATCATCTTTGTGCCCGACAAGGGTGTGAGTGAGGAGGAGATGTGGCACTGAGATAAGGAGAAGCTTTTAATTCATTTTGTAGGTGACCTGAATTCAGCCCCTGTGGCCATCGTGTCAATCCCACAGTCTTGTCTGCTAGATTACTGATGTAAGTAATGGTGACACGTGTATTTATCGAATGTCCTTCTCTGTGGCTTCAAGAAGGACATCTCAGGGGGAAAAAAAAGTTACTTGGAGATTTAATGATACTTGTCATCAGTTCTGTTTTCCATGAACTCTGGTTTATCCTAGCACTGAGAGAGCATCTGACAGCATGTACCACACAAATATAACGTATTTATCCTGTGAGAGCGGCTTATGTTGTGGGAGATCAGACATCTCTTCTGCTGCTGAGGCAGCAAATGTGCAGAATTGGTACATGACTTACTGAAAATAATGCAAAATGCAGACGTGGTGCCTGTACAGAGATCGGAAATCCCAAGCCTTTGTGCAGGGTCAGAGCTTTTATTGGGGCTGCACAATCGTGTGCTCACACTCTCTCTCTTCAGCTTTAGATTTCCTCCTGTGCTGCAGCAGTTTTGGGAGGGGAGGTGATGTGTCCCATCTCCTGCTCTGAAAGAGGTGTCTGAGCTCCTGGGTCATGAGAGAAAATCTGTGCAAAGCATCCTCCCCTGTGCTTCATACCTAAGCAAAAGCTGACACTGCTCAGGGAACTTAAGCACAGAAAGACCTAATTTGCAGATCCCAACAGGCATGTACATGACATAGATGCAAACCCGCACAGTCCTGCTGAGATGACAACATTTCTGAGTGCAGCAGCAAAACTCCAGATAGCTGGGTAATTACAGTGGCAAAAATTACGTGTTTGTGGCCCTTTAGGAGCCTCAGGTGATAAATGTTCTGTGGATTGCACTCCCACATTTGAGTGCCCACACTCTGTCCAGGTATCCTGCGGTTCCTTGTGCCGTCAGTGACACCTTGGGCACGGTGTGTGCAGGCTGCTTTAGCTCTGAAATAACTTCTCCAAAGTAATCCCAGTTTTCCTGTCTCCTTTCCACAGGTCGGCCCAAGCTCAGCAGTGACTCAGCAGCACACCTGCCCTTGCACACGTGACTGAACATCTCCTGCTGCGTGTTTCATCTCCAGCGCTGCTACTTCCTAAAGTTAGAAGCAAATAAAAGTCATGCTTCATGAAAAATAAACCTTTATAATTTAGGTCTCCGGCACCACCTGGTCTTCCATCCTCTCCCCTAACCTCTTCCTGGATAACATTTCCCGTGCTGATTGTATTAGTGTGGCACGGAGTGAAGTACAGTCAAAGGCTAATCTTTTTGTGATTGAATATTAGATTCCTCATTTCAAGAGGCTCTTACAAACAGCTTTTTGTCAGACTGATGGAAGATGGCAAGGATGGAAGAGAATTTGAGGGAAAAGTACATGTCTCTTCCCAAGGGTTTTATTCTCTTTTCCTTCATAGCTTTTACATTATGGCAAATAGTATAATTTAGAGTTGTAATTTCAAGAAAGATGTTCATTACGGAGAAGGCAGCTTGACCAAATCTTCCTCAGAAGGCACTTAACTGACAGTGTTTAGGACTGACAACACACCTGAGATGGGTTGCCAGCACTCATCCTTGAAGCAAAAGAAAAGGAACAGAAGGACAAAAAGGACAAGAAGAAAAAACCTGGAGGTGCAGAGTCTAAAACGGAGTAAACATGCAGCTGAATAACACTGATCCTGTTCTTCCTGACCATCTTTGGAAGTGCATAAAATTACATATTAAAATCCATTAATTACTATTTTTTGCAGGGTGAAGATCCAGGACAAACACTGCTGCTCCTCAGGCAAAGCCAGTCCTTTACCCCTTATGCAGAAGGTGGGATCTTTCCAAGGGACCAGTCCTCCCAGGACTTCCCATTCCTATCTTAAAACAACCCTCTGCTCTTTCTTCTTTTAATCACTCTTAATAGCTCTGTGAATTGCTCTTCTCTCCCTACTCCCAAAAGAAAATGTGTGCATGCAGGGTAGAAAGAGTGGTGTCCAGAAGGGACCTGGCAGTTGAAGCAAAATATACACTGATGCAAGTAAAATATCATGTAACAACACATAGTACCTGTCTCCAACCACCACCCAGTTCCGGAGGGTCTGACTCTGATTATGTCTCTCCTTGCACTTTGTGAGTCCTCCATATCTACGTTTGCTGCTGCTCAGCCTCAGCAGTTGTGCTTTTTATGTTAGGTGAAAGCAGAAAAAGATACACTCTGAATCCTGGTTATTTTTGTTTATCATGGGAAGGAGGATTAAAGATAAAGGTTCAGAACTGCCCTCTCCCAGAAAAGTAACTTGGTTTTGCTTGTGCTGCTGTCTAGAAAATCATGTGGGATTTGGGATGTTCATGGGAATATTGGGCCAAACAGCCAGCATAGCAAAGGATCTCTGCTTTGTCACCTCACAGTTAAAAGCTCTTGCTGTGAATTTGGCAGGTGAAGGGGGAGGGACCAAAACGTCTTCTTCTGTTGTTTATGTGCCAATTATGTTTGTGTTTAACATAGGTTTTAACACTGACATCCAGTAGAAAAGGAGGTTTCTGTCCAAAGACTCTGAGGAGATGGAGCTGCTTCCCTGCAAGCCTGGGTGAGGAGCCTCCAAGAGAGGTGAGCTTGCAGATGTGTCCCTGTGTGCAGCATCCTCTGTGAGCTTGCACTGACCTGACTTTCTGCTCTGTGAGTGGTTTTTTTGGGGGTGCCCTGATCTCTCCCTGTCAGTTGGAGGCAAGGCAGCTTCTGGATTCCCTCCCTGCAGTACAAAAGTCTCAAAACAAAACACGATGTCACCTAATTGCGAGAGCTGAAATTATTTATGGACCTGGCCTTTGGAGTCAGAGCCTCAAACTTCTTTAATTACCTTTGGGGATCTGTGCACAGGATACCATGGTGATGAGAACAATATTTGGAATGCAAGTCTTGTCTAGTGTGCTTTAGCAGCTGGAATGGGCAAGCAGCTGATTATGACCACAACAGAAAGAGTGCCAAAACCCTACATGCACAGAGTTTGGAGTGTTGGCTTTTTAATCAGATGTATAAAACTCTGGTTATCTTTCTTAAGCCCTTCTGGAAACAAAATTTGGAAGGAAAGCTCCTGTTTAATATTCAGTGTCCCTGTGCAATGTGAATCCTTACCTATAAAGCTCCTCACCAAAGGAGGAAAGGCTAGAATGTAAATTGTTGTCCTGATACTGCTATCTGGAGCATTAATACACATCCACTAAAAACCAAAAACTGAGCATGCAAATTATTCCCACTACAGATCCATACCAACGTTGCTGAAATTAGTCCGAATCTACCATTGTTTGATTCAAACTTTGTAAAATCTCTGGGGACAACTTAAATGTTTAAGGTGATTTGTTTCTCCAGGGAAGCCATCCAGATTCATTAGCAGACCATGGCAACTGTCAGAACCGATATCTGGAGGCAGTTGCTGTTTTCCAGCTCACCTCTAAGGATCCACTGAGGCACAGCTACACAGGACTCTCCAAAGGATGATGTAAGACTTGGAACCACAGACAGCCCACATTCAGTCAGATCATAGCACAAACCTATCAGCCCCAGCCACGTGGGATTCATCTGAGCAAACAAACTGGTTGTCTTGTCTTGCTTTGGCACCACGGGAAAATTGGCACATTCAAGGAATGATTCATCTTGCCCTGAAGCTGATATCTAAAATAAGTCAGCTGAGCGCGCTGTAAAAGTGCCTGTTTCCCTTCATGGTTACAAAGGATGGGAGGCTCAGTGAGGCACAGATGTCTCCAGCGTGGATTTTGAATTAGGCAAGATGAATCCTGTCTATGCTGTGTTTTTAAAAAATGCCTTATGTGTTGGATGCTCAGGTCTCAAATTGGAAGTACAAGTTCAACTAAAAAGTAGTGAGTGTCCTCAAGGGCCCTCGAAGAAATGCTTTGCTCTGAGTTCAACCCTGATCCAAAGCTCTGGTATATCTTTTCCCAGTATTTAGTGACAGACACTTCACTGTTTAGTCCTCTCTATCACTTTCATTTAGCAACTGAATTCAAAGATTTAATGGATATTTTTAGAGTTTACTCCCGTAACTGTAAAATTGTTTGGACCAGGTAGCATAGACATTTCCCCCTTCTTCCACGAAGACTTGTAACAATGAAAACATGACTTTGCCCCAGGTTGCTATTTTCCTCCTTTTATTTTTTCCTTTGTCTTGTATCATCCATAACACTGTGGTTGTGCCAGAGCTCAGAGGAGAAGTTTTTTTGAGTAGTTTGGAACATCTTGAACTTTGATTTCTAATTGATTTGCACTAACAGCTATGGAAACCAGTATAACAAGCCAGGCCTTTTCTGTCTCTTTCTCTTTCTTACACTTGGAAAAATAAATCTGAGCAGCAACGTGAGCCTTGTATAATTACTCTTCCATTTGTATTTCTAGACTTGTCAATCTGGCAAGCATCACAGAGCGGGATTAAAAGCTTTCTCCTTCTCTCTCAATCAGAGATTTCATTTGCTTCCGTGTTTTACAGTAAATATAATCAGTTCAGCAGGAGATGGTTTTGTTCTCTGCAGTGATGTCTTCCTAGCTGAGGGAATTCTTATTAGCAGCCCGGATGGGAAGTCAGTTGACAGAAGCCCCTGATACCGAGTGCCATTGCAGCTGCAGGCAGAGTGATCGGGGCTGGAGCCGCTGTGGGGCCCCTGCAAATGTGTCTCCCCAGCAGGAAACCCAAAGATCTCTACTTCTCCATTTCTGGTTGGGGTTTAGGGGCTCCAAAGGAGAGTTGGAATCAGACTCAACCACTCTCCAGGTGGGAGCAAGGTGATGCCATAAATCAGTTGCTGCCAAGAGCAGACTGTGAAGATTAACCTTAACTCCTGTTTAGTCCCAAACGTGGGGTCTCTGGGAAGCTCCTCCAACCAGACATAGTCCACAGCCAGGGACACAGGGAGTTTTGCTCTTTTCCCCTGGGACTGGCCCCAGTTTGGTGGGAAGGGGAGGTGCTGGAGCATGGCAATGCTTGGCTGTGGGATGGGGGGCCTGGAGTGAGGGCCGTCAATGTGGATTGTGAATTATTTAACTCACTGTAGAGAAGAGAAATAAAGGAATTTTTGATTAGTGAAGAACTGTACTGTGGGCATTTAGATATCTCTAAGTTTAGACAGCAGCAGAGCAGGGAGTTTAGATATTGCTTTCTGTGCATTTAAGCATCTGAATTCCACGGGCACCTCACTTAATTTGTCTTTGTTCTTTTTTTAACCCTGACTTGCAGGCTCTGTGCCTTGATTTCCAACACATAAACACAACACAGAATACAATAAAAAGAAATTGGAAACACTTTGGTTAAGCCTTGATGACAGCTGGTATGTAAATGCAAAGACTTCAGACTGTCTCTCAGTACACAGCAACCCTTAGCACTTTGTTGTTTATAACTTTTGCATGGTCAGACCCATGGATATGCCAGTGCTTCGGTGCCTTCACTGATTACTTCATTTCTCGGCATCTGAATTCAAGAGCAATGTCTGGTTTCATGCAGTCTAAGTCCTTTGCCAATCCCTCATTAAGCAAAAAGCAAACCTACCCCTAAGCCCCAAGGATTTGTTTTTTCCCCCTATATCTTTTCCAACAAGTTTGATCCCTTTATGAGGACAAGATTGTGTATTTTTTGCTTACTGACTTTGCAAAAGTCAACCTAAGAGTTGATATTTCTATTCTTTCCTGTTGTCATCACTAATAAATATTCTGTGGTGGGGCCTGAGCTGACAGTTGTGATGAAGAGATGGGGTGGCACAGAAATGCTTGATCCTCTGTGGCTGTGCTGACAGCTGGTGTGGACTGGCACGGCTCCAGTGGAGATCTGGCCCCTGGTCCTGGATTCGTACAGGGAATCCATCTGCAAAGGCAGAAGCCATTTTACAAACTGCATCTTCCCTTCAGCCTGACAGGTTTTAATAGCTGTTATCAGGGTGCTGTTGCACCATAGAAGGTATTGTAGAAACTCATAATTAAGAGCAACCTTGCTTCATAAAGCTCTTAATTTAAGCAAAGAACAAATGGACATCAGAGGATGCAATGGGAAGGCAGTCTGGTTTTCCAGGCAGGTGAGGTTTTCAGCGCCGTGCTGCTGGTACCCGAAGGAGAACGGCCGGAGCTCGGAGCTCGGGAGCGCTCCTCTCCTGACAAGCGAGGAGAGGCTGCTGATCCAGCCGGGCAGCCAGCATCCATGCCGCCCAGCGAGGCCGCAAGCTGTTGCACAGCCCCTCGCCAGCCAAGAGCAGAGCGAGCCAAGCGCCAGCCCGGGAGCCAAGCGCGGCGATCCAGCTGCCGCTCTCGGGGAGGGGACGCGGGGCTGGGTGGCTCCGCCGGGCTGGCAGCCGAGCCCGGCAGCCCCGGCCAAGCTGCGCCCCCGGAGCGCGCGGCCGCCGGCAGCGCTTCTGAGGCTCGGAGATAAAGAGCTTGTGCCGGGACCACTTTCCACACGGCAATTAACAGGAAGAGACGGCACCGAGCAAATATTCCAACTGCAGATCCAGGAGGTGCCAATATGTTTCGCCGTTCCGCGACTGTGTTCTGGAGGCGGCAGCAGGGCTGCTACGCTGAAGGGTCTGTTCAGTTGGCATTCCTGCTATAAACCTAATTTTTGAAAGGGATTATAATTCGGCCGTTTTTAATTAACGAGGGGATTGAAGTTGGCACACGGGCACTCAAGGGCTGTTTGTTGCTGGTTTAATTTATTTTTTTTAATCCAATCTGTTAGGCCCATCTCAAATAATATTCTTTGTTTCCACTTGCCGGGATTGACTTTAAAGACCTTTAAAGATCTCTGTGCATATGTGTGTGCCTGTATGTATGCATAAGAGAAAAGAGATTCATCAAGGTGAAGAACCATATCAGAGTGGGTGAGCAGGTTGCTGAAAGATCCCACATTCCCAAAGCTACCATAACTCATAGCAACGATGGGCTGGAACAGCGAATGCAGAAGCATTTGCAAATTTTTTGCTGAATTTTGCAGAGTGTTGTCCACTTGGGACATGCAAAAACTTTTTTCCAAACTTAGGCATCATTTTTATGCACTATACTTTGATAAATAAGTATTAGTATTGCACAGCTTCAAAAAGAACCAGGCAGCTTGCTGGTAAGTCACTTTTAGAATACATAAACCCATGTAAATACAGTGATACTGTAGGTAGTGTAAATAGACTATATTATTCTAAATCCCAAAAGTTATAGGGCCATAAACCTCCCAACATCAGAAAAATTTATTCCAGTTCTCTATTATTCCAGCTGCTGGAAATTTTTTTCCTCATATTTAAACTGAATCTCCCTCTTCTTAACTTAATCCTATTAATTGTCCTATATGCCCTGGACCTGGAAAACAGATTGTCCCTTGCCTTTTTGCAGCATGCTTTTCATGAGCCAGAAGGCCACTGCCTCTTGGTAGTTCTTGCTGCTTTGGGCTTTGCAGCTTTCCCAACTGAAAATTTGTCAATCTTTTAAAAAAACTGTGTCTCACCTCTTTATAGCTGGTCCACTTCCTGGGAGTGATGAAGATTTTGGGTGAAGTTCAACAGAGCCCTTGCTGCTGTCCCTTCAAGCTCAGCAACACTGCACCTCTCAGTCCCTCTGCTCTTTCACAGATGTTTTCTCAAGCACCATCCTCAGATGACCACGATACGTGGAGTGTGCTACTGGAATGGCAGGATCTCTGCTTTTGTACAAGTGCTTGTACAAACACCCAGTGGGAAGGGTCTGCAGCTGGCTGTGTTTGAACCCTTGAGCTGGTGACAGGTGGGTCCTTTGTTGCTCACAAGACCAGAGCTCTGAGGGATAAGAGTGAAGTGTAAATCCCTCAGGCTCTACACTGCTCTAGCAAAAAGCCTGCTGGCCATGTGAACCACTTGCTCAGTTGATAGAGCCCATTCTTCACAGCACAGACACCCTTTTCTCTTAACAAAAGCCATATTCTAGATCAGCAAGTCTGCAAGTTTGTCCCAGCTTTGGCCACAGTCTCTGGGTAGGCCCAGGAGTCACTGAGCTGGTTTGGTAATCACCATGAACTACTTCCATCTGTGATGCCTGTCAGTTTGTTGGCCAGTGGCTGTCCCAGCTGATGTCCATCTTCATCCTGTGGCTGCTCTCCTGTTGTGGACCCCTATCCATANCAAATGAAAATCCTCCATACAAAGCAGATGGGTAACAAAGGGTGGGTTGTCCTTTTAGTTCCAGAGCTCAGGGTGGGTTTCAGCCTGAAGTGACACCTACATTAGATCTCCCTGTATATACTGAAATCTTTAGTTCTCAATATTTTCAGTGGAGATTAAGCTGATCTAGAGAGCAGCACAGTCACGGCAGACCAGACACTCAGGGCTTCATTCGTTTGACCCAGTGCAGGTGTCAGTCCAGAAAAGAAGAGGCCTTGCTTAGGTGTCATATACCTGCCAGCCCCATGCCCCAAGCTCAAATTTCAGTGGAGCTGACTTGCTCTGTCGGGAACCCAGGTACCAACATCTCACAGTGTTATTTAAATCTGGTGCCTCAGAGCTGAGGTCTGACATTGACACACCACGTCATCTGTTTTTCAAGTAAAACACTCCAAATGGACAGGGCTTGGAGGATGCTTTGATTAAATCTGCACTGAAAATATTTTAGGTACAACATAGATGCTATGTAGTGATTTTTATAACCCTGATCTCTCTCTGCCTTGATGTGCAACCAGGTGTGTTTCCAGACTCAGTTTTTGGACAGAAGAACAAGTCAAAAGCTATAGAAGTTGTCGAAGAAATCCATGTGCTTTGCTCAAGTCCTTGCACGATCCCTGGCCATGCTTGTGGGCAGTGCTGACTGAGGGCTCAGTTTAACTGGTCAATCCCAAAGTGAGGAAGGGCTCCTGTGTGAGCAGTGACCTCGCCTCAGTGTTAATTTTTGGTAACACACACTCCCTCTGGCTGATTTCACTCCGTTCAGAGGTGACACAACACCCAGAAGTCCAGAGCACTGTTCAGTAAATGCTGCTCCTTTCTGCTCTCTGGATGGGAAAGTTCCTTGTGAAGCTTTGGTTCCTCTCTTCAGTTCTTGTCTCCTGGTGGCAGCTGGGTGGGAGGCGAAGGGCAACAATGGAGTGTTCCTTTCCTGTGAGGGCTGTTTCTGATTTGGGGATTTGAGGAAGGGTATTTTTGGAGGAAGTGTGTCAGTTTGCATGGCCTGGGGGTTGTTTGTCTCCTATGGATGCTCTGCCCCAGAGCAGTGAGGCCACAGCTTGAAGGGGTGCAGCAATCACTGCTCCCCGGTGTGATGGGTTTGTCACCCAAGGTAGTGCAGCTCCTGGGGTGTGTGTGTGTTTGTCAGTTGAAATTTTTCTGCAATTTCCTTGACAGGAGTGTTGAGTGACGTGCATTCCCTCAGGAGGTATTTCCATGTTTTTATTATTCTTCCGGCTTCTGTGACATTTCCCAAGTCCAGTTGTTGGAGCCTCAGGTTTGATCATCTGCACAAGGTGCCAGCAGGGATAATTTGGCCCTTCAGCAGCGATTATGTTGACTTCTGCAGCTCATGTTATGCACAGTTTGGGACTGGGTTTCTCATATAAAACCTTAAAACCCACAGTGGAAACCTGTGTTACCAGGTGCTCAGTGGCACCAGGTCTGGCATAATTTTTCACTCCTGTGAATCCCAACAATGGCTTGAAAACGAAGATTAAAAAGAAAACTAAAACTGCTTTTGCCTTCTTTTTAGGTAGAGGTTTATGCAGGACTGAAATTTTCAAGCTCTTGATGACACACAAAGTACAAATACAATTCCAGGAATGCTAGCTGGTGGGAAAAGCACCACTTACTGTGAGTTTCTTGGTAAAATCATGACAGCTGGCAACACCACGCAGCAAACAAAAGCTACACAAAACAAACTGCTCTTCTGAATAAATTATCACTGCTTGCACTTCTCTGGACTGAATACTGACGTGATTTAGAAATCTCTGGTTGGCTGTGAAAGTTTACTTGTCCCTGGAATTGAGACATCTCCTCTGACCCTGGTTTAGAGTGAAGGGTTGTTGATGGATAGTTCATGGAGTGGTTCCATCTTTATCACGGTGAAAAGAGAGGATGTCATGGTTTATCCCCAGCTTCTTGGGGTTCAACCCCAGCTAAGTACCTCACAGCTGCTCATTCACTCCCACCCCTTGCCCCAATGGGGAGGAAAATTGGAAAAAAAAGTAAAACTCATGGATTGCAATAAGAAGAGTTTAATAATTGAAACAAAGTAAAACATAATAATGACGACATTTATCATGACAATGATAACAGTAATGAAGAGGAGAGAGGGACAGGAATAAAATATTAAAAAAGTGATGCAAACCATAATTGCTCACCACTTGCTGGCTGATGTCCAGCCTGTCCCCAAACGGTGGTCGGACCCCCCTGGCCAACTCTCCCCCAGTTTATATACTGGGCATGGTGTCCTCTGGTATGGAATATCCCTTTGGCCAGCCTGGGCCAGCTGTCCTGGCCGTGCACCTCCTCAGTGGCAGAGCCTGGGAACTGAAAAGTCCTTGACTTAGAGTAAACTCTACTTAGCAACAACTGGAGCATCAGTATCTTACCAACGTTATTCTCATCCTAAATCCAAAACACAGCACTGTACCAGCTACTAAGAAAAAAATTAACTCTATCCCAGCTGAAACCAGGGGAAGCCACCTTTTTTTTGTTGGTTTGTTTTTGGGGGTTTTTTCAGCCTCAAAGTGCATCTACAGCAATGGCTTGATTTTCAGGTTGCTCCAGGCCTTCTGTGCTGTGCCCATGGGTGCAGATTCATTTGTGCAAGTTCATTCCCCAGCTTGTTCCCCCCAGCGTGCCACTCTGAGGGTAGTTTGCTCCAGGAACCTCTTCTCACCTCTCCTTTTGACTCCATCAAGATTGGTCCTCTCTGTCCTTGCATCCCTGCGGTAGATTTCGAATATTTTCAGTAAATTGGGGTGGGATTAAATTAAGTTCTTTCTGTTTCTGGCCAGAGGAAGAAAGACTGATACAGGTACCAGAGATATGCCACCAACCACTATGGAAAAAGATAAAACCTATCTTTTCTATTATTGTTGCTTTTGTTATTGATATTATTATTACACTGAGAACCCACTGAGGCCCTCTTATTATGTTGTTAAAGTCAACGTTTTCCCTGTGTGCTTCATTTTCCCACTTGGGAAAAATACAGAATTTTTGATAAAGTTATGCTGATACTGCTGCTAATTAGTTTCTCATCTTTAAAAAATATGACCGCAGGCAACTGGAGCGATCTCTTTGTTGCAGGACATTGTAGGCTGAAATGCCTGGATGCTTGATATCCTCTGCAGGGCTCTCATAACATGCTAATTTGTCCTTGCAGCAGAGTTCATTTTTATGGGTCTTTGCCACTCTATTTTGCAAATCCATTATGTCAAAATAGGATCAGTCATATGTGCACAAGATGCAGGCCTCCACATATAGAGATGTTTGTGTGCATGTTCAGCCATAAATACATTAAAAAAAATAAATCCACAGATATGTGTGTATGCAGATATTTATGTACACACACTGATATATTTATATTATTTCATATTATTTAATGAAATAAAATGTTTAATGAAATTAAATATTAATTTTTTATAATTATCTATAATATGTGCATACACATGAAATTTGACATCTATTTAGGAACACAGCATGTGAAAGGCTAATTTAACTTGTAGGGCTCAGCTCTTCTAGGGAACATTTCACTCTCATTTCACTTAAAATACATAGTTTACAGCCTCCATTCAACTCATACAGATTGCAAGCTTAAGTTGTATGCTTGCCTATGCATTTCCTAACACTTCCATCTGAACACTCATTATCATTTACTTTCAATAACTATCATCTGTCATTTTTAAAAGTTGCATAATAATGTGGTTGGTTCATATGAAAAGTGATGTTTGCTCTAAATTTGGCTATGATTTTGACATTGCTGTTAGTATTTTTTTGTAAGCTTGACACCCACAAGCTGAAAAGACAGGTGGTAAGTTTATTTTTTTAAACTTCCATTTCAACACCTCCCCCCACAACTGAAAAAACAAAAAGTCACATAGAACATTTTCAACACATTCACTGGAATTTCTATATTCCTTTCCAGAAAAATTTCACTGAAAAAAAGGGGAAAGGCGGAGTTTTTTACCTCTTTGGATTAAAAAAATTGTACTTTTCAGTTGCTGAGAATTAAAAATATTCCTTATCCAATGAAAACCATCAGCTGAAAGATTATTTCTTCCCTGGTCCTGATGTACATCCTGGCTCCTCCTTTGTGCTGAGCCTGTGCATCTTTACACAAATCAGTTTTTTCCCTCTCTCCTTCTCCAGATGCTGGAGCACAGTAACAGAAGGGCTCATGGTGTTGCATCTTCACACAGTTGAGAAATGGGAATATCTTGTTCTGAGCAGCACCTTGCGGCTCCCAGAGCTGCCAGGAGGTACAAGCTAAATGTTCCAAACACAGTCTTGTGGCAAATGTCCCAAACGTGGAGTTCTGTGCCAAGAAAAAAAAAAAATCCTCTTGAAATGGCTGAACTGGGTGGTTTTCGTCTCCATCTTTTTGAATTTTGAAAATAGTACCTGGAAAATAAGTAATTTCCAGTGATTGAAAACCTGGGTTTAGACCATTTTCAAGAGCACACTTTGGAAAAGGAACCATGACGTCTTTCATTAAGAACAACCCCAACAGGGATTTTGAAAACTTTTTTAAAATTCAATTTGTTTAAAGTTTTCTTTCTCTGTCCTACCTCTGCCGTGGTTACTCTCCTGAAGAGCCAGCTGTGGCAGAAGGAAAAGTTTGGCATATCTTTTCCTTCTTGCTTTCCAAGAAACTTGCAAGCTTGTTGTGAATCACACTGAAAACTATTCTTATTTCATTAATGGGGCCAAAGCAAACAACAATCCTAAATTTTGTTCTTTCTAGGACTGTCCTGGCCAAGAACAAACAAACTTCCCTAATTAGTTCAGTCCCTGCTCAAAAGTCGTTTGAGATCACATCGGAGCTTTTTTATCCTTCTGATGGTATTGCTTCTATTTGGAGTCTTCAAATTTTGTGTGACAGCTGAAAATTAGTAAATCTCAGAGAAGGAAACATTAAACACTTGGGAGCTTTGGGGACGCTCTTTTTCTTCTTTTTTTTACCCCCTCCTTCTTCCGATTCCAAATTCTTTACTGGATTCTACTCAAAACTGTGATTTCTTGTTTGCCCTTTTCAGGGTGCAAACTGTTCCTTTCTCCAAGCCCATGGTCTTGTGGTAGCTGTGAGGATGTGTGGGCAGGAATTTGGGGCCAGAGGGGGTTAATTTCTGTGGGGCCAGTGTGAGTTCAGCAAAGGTTGGCTGGGACCTGGAGCAGTTGCCAGCTCTTCTGTCACAGATGTACAGAGAGTTGGTTGTGACATTTTTCAACTGTCAGGGAGTAGGTTATCCCAAATACCACAGGTAATTGCTCTTAGGTTTTGTTGTGGTTTTTTTGCCAGCAGTTTTCTGTTGTAAGGATAAGGATAGGGATAAGGAAGCTCTGGTGCTGTACCCACATTGCCCTGGACCCAAGATGAGCTGTGAGGGTTGGGCATGTCGCTTTTTCCCAAAGCCTGAGACTCCCTGAACACATGGGAGCTGCAGGAATGTGTCCCTTATTCAGGGGCACATTTGCACAGCTTGTTGGTGATGTGAGGAGTGGTATCCCAGTAGCACAGCAGTGAAAAACACGGGAGCATGTTGGGTTCAGGAGCACTGGGCTGGCTCTGGATGAGGTGGGACACTTGAATGCAGGGAGAGCTGGAGAGGCTGTGAGTGGATAGTGCTGGGAAGGGTGACTTTGGGGAGGGCTGAGTTAGATAATAAACAGTGAGGCTGCCAGTAGCAGAGACAAAAGGGGTTTTTGGATGAAAAGGCAATTATTTAATCAAAAGGGAAGTGGAGGGGAATAAATACCAGGGGAATGACAGACTGGTGCTCTGGAGTTGCCTCCCTCTGACTGGTTGGACTCTGACCGCCTGCCCTACCTGTCAGCCTCTGTCTCACACTGGCTGCACTGCTGCCTCCACTGCTCCTGCCTTTATTTCACCCAGTGGATTCTTGTCTTTAGATTGACCGGTTGGTTGTCTGTTTTTCAGATCACCTTCTCCATCAGTTCCCACCCTCCAGCTTGCCGTCACATTCATTATTTTCAGCCCCCACCGCCTCTGCTGCTTTTCTCCTGAGATGTTTCACTGGCCCTGGTTAGCCCTGTATTGCCAAATCCTGTCTCAGCTTTCACCAGACAACCGCGTTTTATGTCTTTACTGGCTAATCATGTCCCATCCTTACATCCATTATGGCTGAGGATGGGTGGGCAGGCACTGAAGGCCACCCTGGTTCCCCACAGGCACAGAAGGCTGGTTTGTGCTGAAGCCCATCCCAGCTGTTCATCTTGGCCTTTCATTTTTACTCTGATACAGCTACAAGGACAAAGCAACCTCTCCTGGCCTCCATCAGTCAGAACAGCCTCTCCTCTGAGATCCTTAAGAGCCAGTCTTTGTACCTCAAGACCAACTTGCTATAAAAGCCTTAGACAACTAAATCCATAATTAGACTTTAACTAAGCTCCCCTCTTCCCTCCTCTCCCAGTCTTGATGAACTGGGGGCCGAGCCCACCTCTCTTCCAGGACAAAGGAAATGGGCAACGTCACAATGAGGGGAAGCCTACTGCAAATGATGGAAAACCTCTCCTAACAATCATTTGCACTTCTTCCAGACATGAATGCCCCACCTTGGGCTCACAGGGAGCCCAGCACCCTTGATGCCTTAGGTTTTAACTTTTATATTTCTCAAGTTCTGGATCACTTAGTGTGTAACTCTGAAGTTTCTTGTAGCTTGTTAGCTGCTCTCCTAGGCTGGATAGCACAACAAAGCTTCTCTGAGCCTGCTGTTCAAGGACACTCAGACTGTCCCAGGCCTGAAGGTGTAAACTAGGGCCGCAAGAGAGGTGGAGAAGTTGAAGAAATTACATCATTAGCTAAAGTTTTAATTGGTGAATTTACGCTGATATGCAAATGGGCCAAACCTATAAAATTGTGAAAAACTCGTGACTCATCGTCCATCTTGGGGTCCATTCTCCCCAGGGTGTACCTTTGAAGGCCCTTCAAATAAATACCTACCTTTATTCCCTTACTCTTTGTCTAGTCTCTTTTTTTTAGGTAGCCACTTCAAGGCATCACCCTGTGCCTTCTGTCTCGCTCACCATGGTCCTTGCACCACTGTGGGGCTGATCCCGTGCCAGACTGGGTGCCCCGACATGCCTGCAGACCTTCTTGGGCTCAGCTGGAGAGGGAGATGGGAATGTTATTTTTGCCATGTGTTGAGGAGTCTCTTTCACCTCTGACTAGTTCCCTTTTGCAGGAGATTCTGTACATGAGGCTTCATCAGAGGAGAAAAATGGATGCCTTCCAGCACGTCTCCTACTCATGTACTCTACAGCTGAGAGCTTCCTCACTGGGTGACATGGCAGAGAGCCTGGACAGGGCAGAGCACCCCTTCCCAGTGATGGGGGCCACCCTGGGCAGCCCACAGCCACCACCAGCATCTCGGGGTCTCGTGTTCCCAGAGGAGGACCTGCCCTCCAAACAACTACTGCATGTTGGTTATGCAGAGCAGGTAATTTTTGCATATCTATTAACAGCTAGAGGAAGGGCAGGAGATGCTTTTATCACTGAAGAGTGATGTGCTGTTTCTCCAGAGGGTTCTCTTGTGCAACACACAGAGGCTCAGGGTTGGCTCACCTCCCTGTGAGCCCAGAGCAGGATGTTCAAAGACCCAGGAAATCCTGGCTGAAGGGCTCAAGCTGTGATGTTTGGTTATGTTCAGAGGGAACTTAACATATTTAAACTGATCCTGCCATGCACTTTCTCGCAGATAAGAGGTCTCTTCCCTGGGCAATGAGTGCATGGGGTGGTTGGGTATTGCCTGGGTCACTAAGGGTGTTTTTGCCCAACTACTTTCATGCAGCAGGAGCTCTGCTGTGCTGGCTGAAAGCTGCCTAGGAAAGGATGTCTTTAATCTGTGCCACATTAGCCATGGCCATGGGGCTTTGTTTTGTCAGGGTGTGAATGGGATGATATCAGGGCAGCCCACAGAGCCATGCACTCAGTGGAGTCGGCTCTCTCTGCAAGGCTGAGGGAGAAACAAGTCCTCCAGCTCCCAGATTTGCATAATGGCTTTTACTTCTCTAAAGAAAATAGGCTGTATTTGCCAGGAAACTCACCTGAGCTACCTTTTAGGTGAAGGAATGAATGCCAAACACATTAAATACAAATCATTCGCTCATCTGTGGACATGTTCAAAGCCAAGTTGGATGAGGTTTTGAGCAACCTGGTCTAGTGGAAGGTGTCTCTGCCCATGGCAGGGGTTGGAACTGGATGATCTTTAAGGTCCCTTCCAACCCAAACCATGCTGTGATTCTATTTACATTCTAAGCCTGAGCCAATTATAATAATACAAAAGAATGAAGCATCAGGACTTAAAGCCCTACCTTCATGCCTGGCCATGCAAGGTACCAACTGAGAGTCCTTTGCAACTGAAAGCAAGGAAAAAACCTCAGAAGGTGGGATTCCATAAGAGACACACCAGAGTGGGATTTGTGAGACCTGGACTAGCTGGTTGGTCTTTGCCATCTGTTTCCACTCTTTGCCTGACTCATCTCTTTGGGCTCCAGGTTCTTTGGGACATGGGATATCTCTTCTCATCCATCTGCAGAGTGCCTTGGGGCTCATGTCTGGGCTGTTGGTGTTATAAGCAGCATTTCCACTGCACTGAAAATACTTCAAGTCCAAGAGTATTTTCAGAAATGGATTGAATCTGAAAACAAATTACATTTCCCAGTATTTAATCTGAACTTGGTGAAAACATTTTGCTTTGAACTGTTCCTAACTGGAAGAGGTCAGTCCTTTTAAAACGTCTATTTTTTATTTTATTTTAAAATTTCATGTAAAAATAATTTTTTTATGGGAAACAGGGAAGCTGCTTCTGTTGAATGTCAACTTCCATTTCTGTTGCACTGTGACCCTGACACAGCCATCTCCAAGCTGCTTTTCTCCATGGCTGCAGATGGCTGGGTGGCAGATGTGTTCTCATCTGACAAGTGGCTGCATTTTAGAAGGGAGTGAGAGATCCCCAGTAGCCATTAAAGCCAACGTTCATCACCAGTTACTTTATTCTAGTGGCTTAGAGAGTGCAATTTTAATTTCTTGAAGAAGAAACTGCTGTAATTGTGTCTCCTCTGTCGTATGAGAGTGTGCTGGCGCTTCCATTAATCACTGTAAGCTGCTGAGAGATCATAAGCAGGAGAGTGCTTGAAAGAGCAAAATGATCTAAACATTACAAACTTCAACAAGAAAAACTCAAAATCACTGTAAAAATCAACTTCAGAATTGAAAGTTATAATTATTTTATACTGCTTGTAACTGGGACCTTATGGATGGAAAAGAAGAGCAGATTCAGCCTCTGAGGCCTCACTGCATTTGCTTCATTGCTCTCTCAGCTCAAGCCAATGTCATCTAAAATGTACCATCAAGAAGACATCAAAAGTGGCATTCTAGTCAAAAGTGACCAAATCCAAGTTCAAAAACCACATCTGAATTCACATTTCAGCTCTGGGCAGCAATACTGTAAAACACTGTGGTGATGGGACTTGGAAGATCCTTCCTGATGTTCAGTTTTTGCCTGGAAAAGACCTTTTAGAAGTTTCACTTCCATACTGAAGACAAAATGGGGCGGAAATCTGAGTTTGCTTAAATTGCCTAAGAATCCTTTCTTGGTCTTACTTCTCCTTCAGGATGTGGTTTCCAGTTCCAGAACAGCAACTGACGGTAAGGAAAACAGATCAGCCATAGGAGAATGGGAAACAGCACTACAGAAACTATACCCTTTATAACACCCATAAAGAGACCCTTTATGCTGCAAGGCCCCTGGGAGAGGGACATGTCATGCCTGTTATTTATCTACTTGACCAGGACACTGACCTTTTTGACTACAGGAGTCATTTTTAGATTGTTCCTAAGAAATCAGGAGGCTGTGGGCAGCACTGGAACTGGAACTCCTGATCAGGGTCTTTTTCCAGAAGAAAACTGATGATAATATCTGGAGGCTTTCCTTTCAAGACCCCATGGCCAAAATCCCAATGGGAGAAGTTGGGCAATGTCTGTGGTTTTTTGGTGGCCTTTTTTTTTTTTATTTTTAAATTTCTTGCCCCTTGCTTCTGGGCTGACCCTCGTTCAAACATGTTTGTTATTTGGAAGAATCTGCTAAATGGGCTTGTGCAAAACCCCCCTTGGATTCAGCTCCCGTGGTGTTGCTGAGTGCCAGGCACCAAGCACAAAGTGCACCATTTGTGCTGTGTCATCAGCTTCCTCTGTTGCTGGGGATTATTGCTTCTCCATGGCTGGATGCTTCTATCTTTTAAAGCAGAACAATCAGGAATAAAGAATGTCAAATGAGAAATGAACTATGAAGGACAAATATTTCAATTCCTGCACAAACAACCTGTCCTTGCTAGCCCTGGATGATGGTCTGTGAGCAAAAAAAAAAAAAAAAAGAAAAAAAGAAAAACACATTATCCAAGTACCTGGATAAGCACACCAATTTCATGTTTATTTATGAAAAATAAAGGCAACTCCTGGCCTACAATCCTCAAAAGGATCATTGTCTTATCTAATTTTGTCTCTTCTGTAGGAAGCCTATTGTTTCCACCCTGTTTCCTGCTTGAAGTTTTGTCAGGTTTCCACTTCCCGTCATGGCTGGTTCAACTATGCAAATGAATTCCTACAACTTTGCATGACATGTCAGTTATTAAAGATTATGCTGGCAGGTCAGAAGAACTTAGAAGATCATGTGTGTGGCAGGGTGTAAGCCTGAGCACAGGTTTTGTGCCATCAGCTTGGTGGAGGTGGGCTGTCCTGTAGAGACTGAAACCTTTTCAAAGGCCGCAGGTCAGTCAGCCCTGATCACCAAAAACTTTGAAAGTCTTTGTCTCCTTGCTTTGGAGTGACTGATGACAGGACAGTAGAGGAGATAAAAAGACCTGTCTGGGGCTCTGCCTAATTAAGAATTTACTGCTGCATCATGTGCACTAAGTGCCAGTGAGGGCGAACACAACATGTGGTTAGTTTATGACGCTGGTTTTCTTTGTCATATGTGAATACCCAGAAAAGAGCTTAAAAAAAGATGAAGCAGTCATGCTAGGAATAATTAAATCACACTGAACTAGAGGCTGGTAGCTATGTGACACTGCTTCTGTTGAACTGGGTTTGGTCATTTATGATTTGTAAATGCAAATATTGCTGAATCTGGGAGTCCTTTGTAAAGAGACCTGTTGCTTTTTTTGTCACTAAAAGAATAATACAGATAGATTTTGAACAGCTGGACTAAAACAGTTTTACCTGGCTCCCAGGCACAGGACGATGCTTCTGAAAGCTGCACTGCAGACTCACGTTTGAATGAGGCTCTATTCTGGGAACAGAACAAACTAATTTCTCATTTTGCCATTTATTAGCCAATTGTGTGAAACCATTTGTCATGTTTTAATTCGCTCTGCATTAGCAGGGTGTTCATCTTTCTGACCCTCAGGCCACATTGTGCCTTACTACTTTCACCTCTTCAAAGAAAGGAGTTGTGAGTAAAATCTACCTCTCCTCTGAAAATGGGGGACACAGGAAAGGCAAGTTCCCACCTCGGTGAGCCTGGGTGCTTTGAGTGTCTGGGGAAGCACATGGTATTTTCCCTGCCCTCAGCCCTGGTGTACTAACAGAACTCAGGAACTGGACCCTTTTCTCTCTTCTGCATTATCTGAAAGAAGTGATCATTAATTTCTAATTGTAGTACACACGGTGTAATCCCACCGCTGTCAGGCTGTGCTCTTGCTTACCCATGTGTAACCTCCAGGAGACACTTTATTACTCTTGATGGATGATCCTAGAAGAGCTCATCTTGACTTTCAGATCCTGAGCTGCATTTACAGCCCTGGAAGATGAGAATCTGGAGGAGAAACATTTTGCTAGTAAACAGAGCAAACGAACATACAATAAACCTCTGAGACACAGTAATCCCAGAAACCCATGACACTATTAATAATGGGTCCCTTTCAAAGTGAAGCCACACTTCATGCCCCAAAGCCTCCAGAATTATGTTTGGGTAAACTGCAGACATCACATTCCTTGGAGGGCAATAGCGTGTATCTTCCATTTCTCTGGTGCAACCTATTTTTTTTCCCTTTATCAGAGATGGATATGGTTCCCTTAAGAATCCTCATTTAAGTAGCTTCAATCTTTTTTCCACTTTACACTTATTGATCTTCTGGGCAGAATGGGCACTCTGGTTAGTGGAAAATTTTAGGGTTTTGCAGTTAGTTTTTACTCTCAGGAAGGATCGTAGAATCACAGAGTGGTTTGGGTTGGAGGGAACTTCAAAGATCACTGAGTTCTAACTCCCCTGCCACGGGCAGGGACACCTGCTGCTAGACCAGGTTGCTCCAAGCCCTGATGGAACTTTGTGTGCTTGGGTTCCTGGCTTTAATGGCCAGTGTAGGGTTTTGAGCTGTTCTATGGCATCCCTGGGATGTGCTCCAACAGCACTGGGGAGCTGCTGATCTGCAGTGAGCTCTCTCACACTCAGTTTGATTTTAGAAACCAAATCCCAGCTCAACCACCATGGCTCAGGTTCACAAAGCAAGTGGGATGCCCCCTCCCCAACCAGGCAGGATGCATGCAGGAGCTGCCTAGTCCTTCCTTGGGAGGAGGCACATCAGCATTGCAGAATCCATCCCAACGTTTGGGGCTGCAGTGCCCACATCCCATTTGAGGGAGTGGGGTGGGATCTGCTGCTGCTGCTGCATCTCCTGCCTGGAGTTTACAGCTGTGACATCAGGACACTGTTGTAATTTTCAGTTTAGCAGTTTTCAGTGCTTTAATAGACTGTATTTCTGAAAATTTGCTTTCCTGATCTACAAGTGTTATTGATTATAATGTGTTGGATTGCAGCTGGAACAGTAATATACTCATAATGGATTAAAATTTTTTTTTAATCTTTTATTTTTTAACCAGGCTTGGGGGTTAAGTGGATACTGCATTATTCCATTATTATAGCTACAATATTATTTTTCTTTAACCAGGATTGTTTATTATGCATGCACTGAAGCACATATGTGGAACAAATGAATCTGATATCAAATTAATGCTGCGATCAGGTTCCCCCCCCCTTCCCTCTTTAGTTGCCATAACAATCTGTGATCTTGAAGCAACAATAAAATTAGAATTGCATTAAAGGTGTTTACATCATGTACACTCTGTATCCCATTATTGTTTTTCACTGTAATAAAAGCACTGAGTGTTTGCTTTGGAATAGAACACCATTACATCTCTTGCCTTGCCACGTCTCACATTGCTTTTTGCAGCCAAAACTTGTTTGTTTTTTTCTGTTTTGAGAACAGAGAAGGTTATTCTGGGCTGGAACTTCTGGAGGAGGGATGATTATGTTTTTTAAGATAATGTTTGTCTTTTACTTGTAGGATGCAATTTTGGGTGTGCGACCTTGGGATTTCAGAACTTCAAAGAATTGCATCTCTGCTTTTAAATATGCGGCAAATGCCCACTCTGATGGTTGTGGAAACTACATCTTCTAGTGGAAAGTACGTCTTCTAGCTCTTCGCTTTACTGACAAAAAGCAAATTAAAGGAGGAAGATTTTGTCAGCATGTGCGTGTGCGTGGGTCACGTGTGCGTAGCAATGGATGTATGAATTAACTTCCCATCCTCACAACTGCACAAGCTTCTGCCCCTGGGGACAGGATGAAAGGAAAAATATGACAGATGTTAGTCATATTGCCTGGTGCATGACTTGAAAGTGCTCTGGCAGTTCAGCTACGAGCGTTATGGAAAAACATTTATGGAATAAAGAGGCCGTTATCTGAGGATCTCGGCTGTTCCAGGCATCACGGAGCCCCTTTACTGCTGCTCCTATCCAATCTGGCACATTATTCCTTGCTACGACACCTTTCTGTGCAGCCTTTGTAGATAATCCTTGTGATAAAGCTTCCTTCAGAAAAATTGAAGTTTTTAATTTTTAAATACATAACGTGATCACCTTATGCTGAGGCTGGACCTGAATAGAAATACCATGAGAAGATCTTCCTTCTCCACCCTCTAAGCCTGCTGTTCTCAGATGCAAACGACCCTTTGATTTTTTTTTTTTGCAAGTTTAGCCTCTGTTAGGAACATAGGATCCATCTATTTATGAACATTGTATGTGATTATTTCCCTGATTAATCTGAATATAAGATGTACAGCAACCAGCTAATTCTAAAGCCTTTCCTGGTGGCACTAACACACCTTTGAATCCTTTATTTCAGATTCTATACAACACAGAGGAGAATTCCTACACTGGGCACAGGGACTTGGGGGAGCAAGATAAAAGAAAATAAAATGCCATGTACACTGAGAGAGGAATGTAGTTAGCTGTCATAAATCTCTGGAGACAAGATCTCTCCAGAGCTAGATTCATCTAGTGATCCCCTCACTGACTCCAGTCCTAAAGATCAAAGAGTGGTGGATTAAGTAGCATGTATTCTGCAGTGATGTGCTGCTGTTTGCAGTGATGTGCTGCTGGGGATTAGCAAGGTAGGAATCACCTAAATAAAAGATCACAGCACCACAGTGCAATTCTGACTGGAAAGGACCTTGTGAGGTCCTAGTTCAACCTGCTGCTCAAGGCTGGTCCAACTTCCCTGTTAGGTCAGGTTGCTTCAGGGCCATGCGGACTTGAATTTTGAATGTCTCCAAGGACAGAGATCTCACCTCCTCTCATGACTCCTGTTCCAGAACTTAACTCCTTTCATGCTGAACTTTTCCTTCCTTGTATCTAATTGGAACTGCCCTTCCTGCAAATTCTCGTGCCTGTCCTGTCCATGTAGCTTTTTGTCCTTTTGTTGTATGCTCCCGAGGAACATCTGTCTCTATCTACCTTAGGCTGTCGAACGAAGCTGTAAGATCCCACCCTCCCCCGCTTCCCCTGAAGCTGTCTCTCTTCCAGGATGAACAAACTCTCTGTCCCAGTATCACCACACACATCATGTGCTCTGGCTCCCTCAGCATCTTGGACAATAACCAAACTGGACTCACTCCAACCGGCTGACCACTCTCTTGGTGGCCCAAAACTGTCCCCAGGGCTCCAGATGTGATATCACAAGTACCAAATAAAAGTGAATAATCAATTCCCCCGACCTGCTTATGGAGCAAAGGAGGTACTCTGGGATACCATTGCTACTGATACTGCAGAGCTGTCGGTGCCAGTGACGTGTATAAATGGTGGTCTTAGGCCTGTTCTCACTGTGTAAAGTTCATGCTGATCCAGGAAAAAAAAATCAGTAATTGTTTCAAAAGAATCCAAAGACTAAGTGATGCTGTGCGGGGGCTTTTACTCTTTACTGTGAACTGTCAAGATGAGGGCTAAGGTTTTTCCAGGCAGCTGGGAGTCTCCAGCTGCCAGTGACACTTCTTGGTCTGTTATGGTGACAGTCACTATGACCCTACTTGTTGGCTGCAGGGGTTGCTGCTGGAGTAACTCAGCAGAGTCACTTGGCTTTTGGGCATAGCTGCCATGGTGACTTACTGTAGGTTCTGGAAATAGTATTGGACCAGTTTTCCCATGTGTTCCTACCAGGCTTTGCACCTTCAGGCATCTTCTCATCCCTTGGTCTGGCACTCTGACCTCACCCTCAGCATCATGTTGTAAAGAGAGAATAGGAACAGTCTGAAATAGGAATGGGGGGCCCTTGACCCACTACTGTTTGAGGGTCATGAGGCATCCCATAGGAAACCTGAGTCAAGTTGCTGACCAGTGTTCACACTGGCTGCTGTGCTCAGGCAGTCGGGATATGGGGCAGTCTGCCTCAGCTGCACTTGGAAAGGGGAAGGGAAATGGGTGGGCTTTGCTGTGGGCACTGGTGTAGTAGTGTGGCCAAGAGAGCTACTTTTAATTTTCATTAATGTGGCTGCTCAAATGTCTTCATAGATGTTGTCCTCAAGCTTTTCTTGGTATTGGTATTGGTGACTAGGAAGAGCCAGCTGGGGCCAGGAAAGGAGAGAGGAGAGCAGAGGATGCCTTGTGCTGGCTCTTGGTTTGTGACCACACAGGGAAGGTGCTCATGCTGTGTTGCACAGCAGAGGTACCTCCACGGTGCCTCCAAGTGTGACATGGTGTAGCCCTGTCAGTGTCGCTCTGTGCCCAAGAAAAGTCTTACTGGCCTTGCTTTGGAGAATGGAGATCCTTGCAGATGTGCCTGTATTGTCTCCAAGACCTCAAATTTTATTCTTGTGTGACAGACCCAGCTCCTCAGAGGTGGTGTGCTGGGTCACCTTGCTGTCTCCCAGGGCACGGCAGAGACGTGTGTGACTATCAGACCTGTGAGCTTCCACATTTTAGATCAAGTGCTTACATCATGAGCATTTATTGTTTTGAGAAATCACAAAAAGCCCACACTGACTACTTGATTACTTTGTTCTTCTGATGACCCAAACCACAGGTTTGATGCAGAATTTTGTCATACTCAGAGCTGTACTTGTGCCTTCCTTTGGGTGACCTAGAGCTACACAGAGCAGCTCTGAGGATACTCCAGTGATTTGTAACATGCCTTCTAGTTGAGGGCATGTATTTATTATGTTACAACAAATGAATGATTAATAGTTGCCATAGTGATAATGAGATCTTGAAGTCTTTGAGCACTACAGAGTCAAATGCAAGCCTTGGCACATCTTTGCTGCAAAGCATTCATGGTGGGGTCTTGAAAATTGAGGCTCAGGAACCACCATCACTTAATAACACTAACACCCTATGAAGAAAAACATTTAAAAAAATATCATATGCTTACTGAGAAATGCAAAACAAAAAAAAAAAGGGAAAGACTCAGTTCAGGTTTTTCACCATAAGAAGACATTAAATATTTTCACCGAACCTACTTTTCCTTTTTTTTTAAAAAATTCAATTGAAATCTGCTGCTTTTTACTCTTAACCTTCCCTTTCTTCTTTCCCCTGGCACAACTTTGCTCGCTGAAATGTTACATGGACAGAATCTCTGCTTTCCAAGATCCTGCCAAAGCTTCTCTTTAATTCTAGGCACATAAAAATTTCTCCAGAAATTTACTCACGGGCCACCAATAAGAAGTTTTTTCAGGGGTACAGAATTTCTCCCACTGTTATTTCTTGATATTCTGTGAAGGAAAATGGCATTCAGACATCCGTGGGACACTGAGGTATATGAGTAGCTGCTGAAGATTACAGCTGTTTGTTCAAGCCCAGGTTGGCCACAAGCCCCTCTGTATTGAACAGCTTGTGCTGCGCAGTGCAGTGGTCAAAGAGGAGCTTGCTAGTGATGGCAGCTCGTGAAGTTAACCTGGGTGATGTGTCCTGGCAGTCTCAAACTGCTTCTCTAAAAATGGCAGTGTGCAGGAAGAGCTTTGGCTTGGTTATCCTCCACTGGATCCTGTTGCTTTGCTGCAACATTCAGCCTGGAAGTGAGGGATCACCAGAAGTACAAATAAAATTTTGAGGGTCAGTGTGGCAAAGCCCTCTGCTTCTACAGGATGCCTCCTGAAATAATTTCCAAATGAGACTTTCATAACCCACAAAAAACAGCGACCAGACTTGGTGGTCATTAACTAACTACTAGAAGAACTAATTAAATTGGAGGGAAGGATTCTGAAACCACTGCAAGAACTAATTGTGGTAGAGTCACCATCCCCAGAAGTGTTAGGAGGACCAGTAGCTTTGTTTGGCTTGCTGGTAGACTGAGAAATTCCAGGTGAGGATCTGGAAGAGGAGTCAACTGATTTATCCAGGAGATCAGACAAAGAGCAAGGCAGGAGGTATTGTGCCAAACTAAAGAACATGCACAGTATTGTTTGGCATCAATATGCAGCCAGTATCCTCTGAGACAAAGGAAAAGTGGTGAGAAACCTTCTCCCTGTGTCACTTCTGCATCCCCCTGGTCTCTTTGGGGCTTTTCCAGCTCTGAAGGATCAGGATTCTGTACTGTAAAATTGATGTAAAATTGTTTTCCTTGCTTCCTTGGCCTACGGTTGTGGGAATCTGAAGTTGCTGTCAGCTCTTTGGAGCACTGGAGTTTTGAAGACACAATCTGTGCCTGGGGATACCAGGAAGTCCTAACCTCAGTATTGGAACAGGTTTTCCAGGGAAGTGGTAGAGTCACCATCCCCAGAAGTGTTAAAAAACTGAGTAGTTGTGTCCCTTCATAACATGTTTTAGTGGGCGTGGTGATATTCAGTTGAAGGTTGGACTTGATGACCTTGGAGGTCTTTTCCTGCCTTAATGATTCTATGATTCTATGAAAATAATCCTGACACACACATAAACAAAAGTTTGCATGCTATTCCTGAGCTGTAAAATTTTCCAAAAAAAGGGCAACACAACCACTTCAGTGAGAAGGTTTTTGTACAAGTTTTTGTTCAATTATCACGACTTGATTTATTGCTGGCTGAACCCTCAAACAGCCTGTAATTACAGACCCACAACTGCAAAGTAGGAAGATTATGAAGGTTAAACATATCAAGTCTTTGCATGAGAAGGAAGTGATCAATGAGGAAAAAAAAAAAGGAGAGTTAATGAGAGATAAAAGGATTCAGGATTGTGGCAGAGCAGTTTGTGCTAGGACACTCCGTAATGAAAGGAGACAGCCCAGCAAATGAAAGCAGAAAACCTTGATTTTGCTCAGAGTGGCATTAGAAACTTAGATGTAGTCTTCACAACTAAATCTCATTTTAAGGGCTAGTGCTCTTTCTTTTCTGTCCCAAATTTACCTGCTGTGTTAATGCAGTGTCCTCTCACATCCGTTGTTGAAAATTAATTACTCGAGTAATAAGGAGATATAAAAAAATCTCTTAAAACAGGTTATAAAAGGAGTTGTTTGCACTGAAGGGAGGTTGCCCACTGCATTTTAAGTTTGCAGCATGAATAAATCTCTTTGTGTTCTCGTTTCAGTGCTTTCTCACACTGTGTCCAACCATTGTGCCTAGAAGGGAGAGACAAATGTAGTCTTTTGGGCTGGCTAACCTTGTCCCAGAAGGATTCCTCTTAAAGACCGTTTTCTGCTCTTTGCAATCTTAAATCCCATGGGAGGAGAAACTTCCCGTGCTGCCTCAGAGGCAGGCTTGCCCTCTATTACATTTCACTTTAAGGAAATATTTTCCTGATCTTCAGCCTTTATGTCTCACTTGCTTAATTCCTTCCCACTGCACCTAGTTAGATTCCCTTGTACAATCCTAAATAATTAATCACCTCCTTCATTCATTTCAAACACTTGTTGAATACAGAGCAGAGACCAAGAATTACTCATAGGAAGAAAAGGAATGGGAACTAGATGAGAGAGGACCAGTTGAGAGTCAAGGAATGGAGAAAGAACAATGCTCCAAGCATAAAATCCAAGCTGCTGGTAAGAGTAAAAGGGATACAGGAGAGCTGCAGTGCCCCGTGGCTGATTCATGTTGCTTACTTTTGCATATTAATTTGGGAAGGCATAACACAGTTCCTGCTGGGGTTTTGAAGCGCTTTGCTCAGAAGAAGGTACCCTTTGATGCCTGTCAGTCTGAAACAGCAGCAGTGCACAGGCAGCTCCCCAGGCACGGCTGGGCAGCTGAACAGGAAAGGAGAGAGCTGGTGAGTGCACCAGGAGCATAAAACCTGCAGACATCTGGGTGCCTGAAAAGCCTTCAGCGGGTGAAAGCTGCCCAGGTGAACGCAGTCCTGCATTTATGCAGAAGCACAACTCAGGAGAACTTCCAGCACTGATGGTAATGCTCCTCACAAACTTGCTTTCCCAAGGACATGGGTGGATTTTGCTGCCCAAAATCCAGTTTGAAGGGTTGTGTTTTGGTGTTTTGGTTTTTTTTTTTAATTTCCTTATACCTTGAAAGCTGAAGATCACAAATTTCTAGGCAAGAACTGGAGTGCCTTCCTAGGGCACAAGGGCTCCTTATCTGCAGAAGGCATGACCCACAGCACTGTGTCCATCCCAGTCAGGATGATAAAGCCAGGTCTCTGTACCAGGACCCCTTCCTCACCCTCCTTCAGCAGAGAACGAGCAGTTTCTTCCAGTGCATAATCAGGCCCTGCATCTGGTGATACCTCTCCACCATTCCCAGTGTACAGGGATGCTCCAACAACCAAGAACTTCAGCTAACTGAACCGGAGGGCTGGGCACACTAAAGCTCTTATGTTGCAGTAGGCATTTTGGCACCAATGCTCCGGGCTGAGCTCCACAGCCCTGGGGCTGTAGGTGGGAACATTTCTGTACTTTGACAAGGAAGTGAAGAGCCGTCAGCAAACAGGGAGGTGGCCAACTGTTAACAGAACACAGTAAGGCTAAAGGAGCTGAAGAAAATGAGTCTGGAGGAGAAGGGGGCACTCTGAACCCTCCTACCAATCCTGTTTGCCCTCCATGCAAAGCCACAGTCCAGCTGGTTGGTGTTGTTTCTGTGAGTTGTGAACTTTTTAATTATTCACACCTGGGAACATGACCTCTCATCCAGGAGCTCTGTTCCACCAAGAGCGAATTTATAGCGGGCATCTGTTCCTGCAGGAGGCGCAGGAGGTGATTTACGGCAAAGAAATTACGTTCTGACCCAGTGACAAGCCATTTTGCTGAGATGTTGAAGATACAAACAGTCAGGCTGTGGTACAATCGCAGATACAATTTCAGTAGTCGGGGTAGCACTGACACTGCCCAGCCCACCCCCCAGCCCCACTGCTGGTGTTCAGAAGTTGGCTGCAGCTGTAACTCTTTTACAGGAAGCAGGAGCAATAAAAGGGAGGTACATGGGCTGGGATGGGACTGTGCTAGGGTTTTCTCTTTATTGGAAAGTATATTTTGGCATAAAGGAAAGCTGTCTGGTAAGCAAGCATTCCCAGTCATGAAGAAGGTGCTTGGAACAGGATAGAGAAATGGGACATCTCACATGGGATTTGTGATAGTATTTACTGTGTAAGGCCCATGAAGATGACCATGGGATCCACTGGCTTGGCAGATGGTGTTTGTGGAAAAAAAAAAGAAAAAAATTAACTGACAGCAGATCTGCTTATGCCACCTAATTTTCTAGGCTTGTATGGCCACTGTTTGGGACAGGAACCTGGGATGTGGGAAGGGGAGGACAGAGAGTCCTCCATGACCCTTCTGTCTCCCTGCACATATACTGGTCAAGGTCTTTGCACCTTTCCAGCCGGAAGGACCTCAGTCCCTGACTGAGTGGTGCTGTTATTTCCCCTTTCCCCACCCACAAGTCTGCTGGAAACCCGAGGTTTGCTGAGGATGTGTGGGAGAAAGGTGAACTGCAAAAAAAGCTGGGTTCAGGACAGGAGAGCAGGAGGCCCAAAACCTTGTGCCACAATCTGTGCTCATGCCTGTGGAAAGGAAGAATGTTTTTAGCTGCCTGCAGCAGACTGACACTGGCTGACAAGGACATGGGTGGGTGGGTGGATTCCTGTCACTTGCAAGCACAAGGATCTTGGCCATCCTGGCAGTGCTGCAGCCACAGCTTTGTCACTATTGTGGACATACACAAGCACTGGTAGGTGTTTGGACCAGTGCAGCATTGCCTGAGAGTGTTTCACAGCAGGGTGGTGAGCAGATATCCCAGTTCTGATGCCCAGGGGTGCTCAGAATGGCCTGTGTGGCTAGTTACACGTGCCTGCTGGAGAACAACCGGTTTCCTTTATTAGCAACTTCGGAGTTTGGTTTTTATTTTATTTTCATTTTAAAGTAAAGGGAGAGGGGAGTGGCTGAGCTACCATAATGTGCTCTCCTCAGCCTCGACTGGCCTTAGATTCACCCACACGTAGAAGAAGTGCAACCAAGGGCAAGTGCAACATTCATATACCACACCACTCCATGTCCCATCCTGTGAAGTTTGCAGATGACCCAAAATTGGTGAGGCATGACCAAGGATGGGGCTGTCATTCAGAGCAAGCTCAGCAGGCAGGAGGAGAGGGCCAGCAAGAAATGTGTGAAATTCAAGGACAAGTGCAGGGACCTGCACCCAGGAGGGAAGAGGGGCTTGCAGATGTAAAGGCTGTGAATGGCCAGGCTGGGGAGGAGCTCTGCTGGAAGGGACAAGGGGTGGGGGTGTGTCCTAGGGGGGGGTCACAAACCAGCAGTGAGCCCTGGCAGCAAACCAAGCCAACATCCTGGGCTGCATCGAGAGCAGCAGAGCCAGGACAGTGAGGGGAGTGATTGTCACCCTCCCACCCCACCAAAAACCTACCTACTAAGTCATGTGTTATACCACATCTAGATACTGCATCTACTTTCTGGTGCCTCCAGTACATACAAGTAATGGACAAACTGGAGGGAGTTTGGGGAAGGCCACCAGCATGGCTGGGCAGGCTCAAGCTGTCACCTGCCAGCAGAGGCTGAGATTCAGCCTGGAGCAGAGACAGCTTGGGGGCACCTAAGAGCAGCACACTGCCCTGGTATCTTTGGGGAACTTCTCAAGAAGTTTTAGCAGGGCTTTTTGCAGTGACATGTGGCAGGTGAGAGAGGCAAGGGGCATGAGTTGCAACAAGAGAGGTTCAGGCTGGATACCAGGAAAGATGTGTTCACCATGAGGACAGCCAAGTAGTGCAACAAATTGCCCAACGAGTCTGTGAAGTTTCCTGCTTTTTATTTTGTAATTCTTTTGAACAGGAGGATCCATGGTCTGGGGGTATGGGATGCTAAAGTGTATGGCACAATTACACCAGGATCAGAGACCCAAGTACCACTAATTATGTGATACTTTTGCCACATCCACAAGAAATGCAGGCGATCATTTCCTAGGGATCCTCAAGGCCAAAAGCTGAATAGGATGAAACTAATGCCAGAGGTGCTCCATGGATCACGTAAGTACAAGTCCTCAGGGGTCTGGCTTTCCTGTCAGAGGGATATTCTGCATACATCTATCCCCTAAAAAGCAGTTCCATTGCAGCTGGTGTTTTTATTGGTATGGAACAATTCCCACTTAGGGCCTATGGGACATCACCTGGGGCTCATTTGTTAACAATAGGATTCACTGAATTTCACCTTCAGCTGTCTACAAATTAGACCCCTAGAGCTCAATTTTTCTTTAATAAATGCAGGAATCAATGCCATTTGAGTTGCCCTGGAGTATCCAACATGGCCCAGGTTTAGGAAAGTGAATATAGGCCTTAAAGTGGGATTCAGCTCACAGACTCATCCCTCTAAGCTTAGGGATCCTTAGCTGAGTATCTGGATACACCAGACTCCTATGCTTGTACTATTTAGAGCCCTCAAAATGGCCTAGGAGAGCTGGAGGTCACAAATGCCCTATTCATCCTGCATCGTGTCTGCAAGCCCTTGGAATCATAGAGTGGTTTGGGTTGGAAAAGACCTCTAAGATCATAGAGTCCAGCCATCAGTCCACCACTGCCCTTCTTTGTAGTGGCTGCAGCTAAGCAGTCAGCAGGGTATCCTCGGGCACTGGGGGCAATACTTGAAGTCTCTACTGAGAAAACTCCATTTTGCTCCTGTTGTCCTCTTACAGCCACTGGAAAGTCAGCAACACCTCCAGATGGCTCCCTCACTGCCTGGTCTTTGGCGCACTGCTTCAGGTGGAAACAATTTTCTGCAGGATGCATTTTGTTACCCAAAGTAGTGGAGATGGCTACAGGGTACAGCAGCAGCTCGTGTCTGCTGGGCTGAGGTTGAGGTTCCTGAGCAGATGCATTGGTATCTCAACAGCTCTGTGGCCTGTGTCAAAGACACCTGTATGGGATCACCATGGGCTGAAACAGCAGCAGCTGTGCTGTGGCATAGATGAGCACAGCACCTTCCTCTGTTATTGCTGCTGCAGCATTATGTCTGTTTGATTAAGGTTTCTTCTGATTTCCAAATGACCTCTCTTCTCTAATAGGCCGCAGGTACCCCCCACTCCTCAGGTGGCACTGACTCTTCTCTGCTGCTTCCTTAAAGCCACAGGGCTTGAACTCACACGTGCACCAATGAAAGCAGCTGTATCTATTCAGAGGAGGATGGTGAATGAAAGGGTATTTCACCTTCACACATGCTTCCTATTGACCTTTAAATAATGTATCACATATAAACAAACATGCATTGTTTTGTGGTTCCACACTAAATAGGTAGCTTTACCTGGGTGAGGAGGGCAGGACAACTGCAAACATTTCTTTAGGTATGTTTATTTTATCATTGAACTTAGGCTTTTGGAGATGGGAAAACTTCTAGTCATGCTGCAGAAAGAGAGGTAATGTCTAAAATTCTCCTTTTTCACATACCTACATGCCAAGAGAAGGATAAAAGGGTTTCTGGTCCAACTCTGTAACAGTCTACTTAGCTACCATTTTATTAAAGATGTGGTAGCCCCAGGTAGCTGGGGCTGAGAATAGGACAGAGAGCTCTGATCCGTTGACATGGACCCTCAGGAATATTTAAGCACACCAGCAGAATCCCAGATAGGATGGGAAATATGACATTCTCATGCACTGATAAAAGACAAGAAGGATGGCCCAGCCCATGGTTGGCTAGTTTGACATTACTTTGGCAAAATAATGGACGTATTGATATGGCTATAAAGACATTAAAAATGAGGTAAACAATTAATGCCAATCAACATGTTTTTTAAGGGAGGAAGGGTTGTCAAACTGGATTTCATTCTTTGATGTGATTGTAGGTTTTGGCTGATAAAAGTAATTGCAAAGATGGAATATATTCTGACTATTGTATGTTTGACAGCACAACAGATTCTGATTAAAAAATTAGCATTCTACCCTATCAATACAAGGCACATAAAATAGATTAAGAATGGGTTGACATGTCAACAAAAAAGCTGTCAAGGGAGACTCACTGTAGGAGAGTGGTTTTTTTTTCAGAGGGGGTCTGAATGCTATTGAATATTTTCACTAATGACTTGGAAGTAAATATCAAAACTGCTGATAACATTGGAAAATGTTGGAGGGGACTAGGAGTTATACAGAAATGCTCTCAGTGTGGTTGTAAGGAAGCTTTCAAGTGGAAGAACAGGCAAGCAGACCACACACACACAGGAACCCAGAGTGCAGTGCATCCCAGAGGGATTTCAGCATCCTAAAGGAGCAGCCCCAAATAATTCTGCCAATATGGTGTTTTGTGGCTTTTGCATGTTTTTTGCAGGGACTGATGCAAGCCCTGACTGTGTCATTCAGAGGAGTGGAGTAGGGATGAAATTTTTAATTTCTGCATGTTGCACCACTTGATATTGAAATAACGTATCTGGCCCTGGTAACCCAAATTTAGAAAGAATGTTAGGGAAAAAAGAAAAGGTTGTAGAAATAAAGCACATGAATTATTCAGGAACTGAAAAACCACTATTGTGTGTTGATGCTTCCAGAGCATGATATATTTATTTTATGAACAAGGGATGAAAAGCAACTCGAGACCTGCTTATGAGTGCCTTTGGGGGGAAATGGCAGATGCAGAAGGGCTCTTAAATGTAGCAGAACTGAGCAGAGCTAAAACCTACAGAGAAAACATCTGCAGAAGCATGGGCAGGGATTCAGCAGATCATGCACCTCTGGGAAACGGTGGACTTTTGAAATATTTTGGTTGTGACCCCATGATCACCCCGTGGTCAAACATGGGGTGAGGGAGAAATTGTCAACCTGCATGTGAAAGGTGAGACTTGGTGATTTACTGGTGCCCTCTATCTCTCTACTGAAAGCCATTGAGCTGTGAGGCCGACAGCTGAAGGAGCTGATAGACCCAGCAGTTTCTTTCCTACAGGCCTTCATCTTTGCTCTTCCTCCTGTCTCTTTCCAAATTGCCTCCCTCCCTCCCCTCCGTGGTTTCCATCCTGAGGCGCTACGCAACGCTAAGAGTGAAATTTCTCAAGCTGTTGGTTGGAGGGACAGGAGATAAAATGCTGAAAATTTTGCCTGGTGTGTTCTCAGGCAGGTTTTCAGAAGGGAAAATGCCAGCAAAACTTTGTGCCAGAAGTCAGCCCGCTTTCCAAACTGACACTGTCTCCTTTTGCTGGCAACTCAGGAATTTATGCATGTCCTGTGAGTGAGATGTCCCCAGAGCAGCCGGGGAGGCTGGGACATCACTCCCTGAAGTGCCGTCTTGAGGAAACAAGTCTCTAAGATTCAAATGCTCCTTTGTTTATGAAATAAAGTCCACCAGACCTATTGCCAATTGTTTATGCTGAAGAGCACACTCCCATTAATGCTAATGGTGCTTTGGAGCATAAATCCTTGCTAATTGATATAGGAATGTATCCCAGAAGAGTTTACTTTACTGCTGATTTAGCTGATAGATATAAATGTGTGAGAGGGAAATATTAGCATTCATGTAAAACAATTAGGTTATCAACAGGGGCAAATGATTCAGAAAATGACTGCAACTTTCCAGTTCCCTTTAATGGAAAAAAAAGAAAGTCTGCTAATGAGGAAAATCAGAGGGAATACAAATATGAGCTAATCATTGCGGTTACTTAATATTTGTGTTACATCAGCAGCCCTTGAAAACCAGGGCAGGTTTCTCACCTGATCTCTGTGCTGATGTGGGATGCACAGGACCATCCTGCTGCCCACCAAGGCCAATCTTCCCTGTGACCTCTCTGGTGGAGCAGTATTTTTGGCTTACAAGGCTGACACACCTGGCCACTGGATGTTGAGCTCAGTAACGTTTACTAAATATGCATGAATAGAATGATACAAGCAGCAGATAGATTTCCACAATTTAATTTTTTTTTTTTCAGATAATATAATGGCATATGAAAAGTGAGGCAGTAATGCAGTTCAAAAGAAAAAAAGAAAGCAACCCCTCTCCCTCCCCTCCCCTCATTCTCCTGGATCTTTCTGCCAAAGGCTGACATTATTGAAAGTTTGATAAATACAAGAATTATGGGCATTTCCATAAAAATCAGATTTTAAACAATCTACAATTTTGTGGCAAATGTACAGCCATTGAAGGAATAATTTTTTTCAGTGTACTCAACAGTTTTACCTATTTGATTCCCATTTAGTTCATGGGTTTTGATGTGAAAATGTTTTTTTAAGAAAAGGCTCAGATACAGGAAACGTACAGTAAGCCACACATCTTTCCCAAAAAGATGCTTTGACCTCCAGTGTGGAATCTGTGGAATTTTGAGCATATGGGTTTTCATTTTTTAACTCTAAACCTATCTAGAATCAGGAGGAAAAAAAGTCATATACCAAAAAGTACAGTATTGTATTGTTTTATGACATTTTCTGATTCACACATTTTAGCTATTTTTTGATTTTAGTGCAAAACCAAGCCCACTTGCTTCTGCAAATACAGAAAGAGATAAAAATTTCTGCATTTTAGAATCTTTTGCTGCAAGTCACTGAATGGCAAGACTTTTTCTCCCCACAGATTTCAGTAAGCCTAATTTTCAAAGTCTCCATTATTAATGAAATATCAAGCGAATTAGTTAACATTTGCCTGGGCATGGTTAAAGACCATGTACCCAGGAAGATTTCATATAACAAAAAGCGCCCAACCCTAGAAACATTTTTTTTTTTCCATTTAATGCTCATAAAATTTTACAGACAACAGAATCCTTTCTTAAGCTTTATTTAAGAAATCGAATACTATTATAGTTCAATATATATAAGACACATCCAGTATTGTGTTCCTGATAGCAAGTGCATAGATTTTGTTAAGATATCATTTTTATATTTAATTTTTTTTATTTGTTACTCAGTAGCACGTTTCATGATCACACGAAGGGATATTCCCAGTGATTTTGCTAAGAGCATGAGAGAAAAAACAGAACACAGCAAAGTAGTGAAACTACAACAGAGATGAGGAACAAAAACGATCAGGCAAACTATCAGTACAGTCGATTCCTGATAAGTGAATAATCTGATTGCTTGGTCACAATGCTTTATTCACTTATCAGGAATGATTCACACTACATTTTGTTAAACTGTTTTCCTTAGCCTAATACCTAAGAGTCACACTGGGCAAAGGCACACACACTCTGGCAGGCTATTCTTTAATCAGCGAGTCTTGTGACAGTTTGGTAATTTCCCATGGCGATACACATATAGCTAACAAAGAGACATTTTGCTAACACTGCAAGGTGCCTTACATAATTGAAATTAAAAGCATGTGTTTAAGCAGGACAAACTGTTCAGCTGCATTGCTTTAAGGAACTCATTTTTCCCCCATTTTTGAAATTAAAAAAAAAAAAAAAAAGAAAAGAAAGAAAGAAAACCCTGTATCTTTCAGCCCTGAGTATTTAAAAGAAACCTAACTGCGGTATAAGTCTTTTTTTTTTCAGCTGAATTTTTGGAAGAAAAGACCCTTCACAAAGCTCTAGTTTCTTTCCTAAGACCAAGTTTGGAGGAAAAAAAGAGAAAAGAAAAAAAGAAAACATCCACAGCAAGCTAAAAAAACCCAGAGAGCAATTCTGATTCATCCATCATGCAAGCCAAGACTTACTTAACTGAATCCACTGGTGTCAAAATTATCCAAATTGAGACTGTAAACTCTAGAGGTGTCAAAGACCCAGGATATACTCTGACCATCGGGTTCTGCTTTCCTGCCTGGGCTGTCTGCTACAGGCTCCTGTGGTTTTAGATGAAACCTAGAGCTGCTTGGACCCCTGACAACAGACCCTGCGGGATGGCACTGGAGCTTGTTGGGGGCTCCAGACTCATCGCTTGTTTGCTTCTCATAGAAACGGAAAAGTGAAAAAAAGGAGAAAAAAAAAAATCTAGAAAAATAGATCGAGCAGTAACAACCAGGCCAACTCACGAGCCACCAGAAAATTTCAAAAGTCTTCCAAACGCAGGAACCAACGTTGCTGCTGACACCACACGGATACACCCAGTGCGCCAGGACCTTGTCAGACGGTATTGATGGGGCTGTGTGTGTGTGTGAGCCAAAGCCAGAGCGCCAGAAAGACCAGGGAAGAGGAGACAAGAGGGAGGAGTGTCATTTGGGTCTCATAAGAGCACTTTTAAGTGGTCTTCGATTCCTGAGCATCACAGAAAGTGGGACAAAGGAACGGGATGGGGGCATATGGCTTGAATTCCAGAGAGCACTTGCCAGTGCTTCTCTCTCCTCCTTAGGTTTGGTTTGGTTGGTTTTGTTTTGTTTTGTTTTTTCCCCCCTCTCCAAATTGTAAGGTTTGTATCTGCGATCAGAGGAGAGAAGAGACTTTCTGTAAACCAGAACAACATAGATTTTTCTTTTGCAGCTTTTATTTTGTCATGGTAGACACCGGTTGGGGGAGAGCAGAGAGATTCTTGTGAGGAGGAAAAAATTATAGGAAATGAAAGAATAAAAAAGCTAAGAGTCAACTGTAAAAAATAATGAGAGAAAAAGTGCTATGATATTTCTTTAGTCCCTTTTGAGATTTGTGTAATACTGTCAGCCAATGCTGAGAATGATCTGCTTTGTAAGCCCACAGCAAAAATATCACCCATTGGAACAACAGGGGATCTTTTTTCCGTCATTTATTTCTCCCTTTTTTTTTTTTTTTTTTTTTTTTTTTTCTCCCAACCCCACAGCCATTTTCATCTGCACTGGCAAAATAAAGCTTCCTTTTTTNTGGCTTTAGTAGAAAGTTTTCCTGTGCTCACTTGGATTTTGTTATATTTTTAGAAGTATTATATGTATAACTGCACATAACAAGCTTGATCACCTGGTAGGATTTTGCAGGCTCTCCCAGCCCTAGTTAAGACGTGATTAGTTTCTAGGGAGAGTTTGACTAACGCCATATGCCATCAGATTACTGTGCAGTTAGGAAGAAATCCCAAGGCTATATCCTCCTTTTCTTGAATGTTTCATATGCTTCTGCAAAGTAGTGGCAGAGTATTATTATTTTTTTTTTAACAGCTAGGAAGAAATGATCTCCATAATCCACATTTTCCAGACTGACTGAAATGTCACAGCAAAAAAAAAAACCTTTTCAGGTGGCTTCTCTGTGTTTGTGTGCAGGAAGTTTTGCAGTTCGAAGGCTAACAAAAGCTACCTTCAATAGGACTTTGCAGGAAACTCATTTAAAATTCTTCCTGCTCCAAGAGATTATCCAAGTGATAAGGCATGACTAGGGGGAGGAAGAGAGAAAAAAAAAAAATCAAAGAAACCAGAACATGTCTAAAATGTACAAATCCTCTTTTGCCCCCCAATCAGCTATTCACTTAGGTGGAATCGACTGTATCTTTTGTACACAACCAACAAATAGAGAAAAAAAAAAACAGGCACGTGAAACAGTGAGGTGTGCAGATGTATTACCAACACAGAATGACCACCAACAATACAACACACAAAGTAGAGAGACAAGTATTAGGAAAATGGTTTAATATTGGAGACAGAAGCAAAAAACTGCATCACACAATAACATACGTTACAAAAATAAGTCTGACTGTTTCAACTACACGGTTATGTTCACAATGAGGACAGAAGAATCGGAAAAAACTCTGATCTAAACAGCAAAAAAGCAAACCCCTAACGTTTTAACTAATACATTTATCCACGCAAAGTGACCGAGTACTCCTAATTCTAATTACCTTATTGTGTAACTGCACGATACAGAATAAAAAGTGAAACTTACCGCTTTTGTTAAGACAAAATTCTAAACACTAGATATAAGCAAAGGGAAAAAAAGAAATCAAGCCAAAGTTTTAATTCTCGAAACAAAACCAACTCTCTTTCTACCATCCAGAAATCAAACTTGAAAATCAGTCATGATCGAGGGGGCCCACGAGAGTAAGCCACAAAAATTTCCATTTGTTTTTTAATCTCCAGTATAAAAAGTTCCACTGGTACAAAATGCATAAGTACAATCAAGTTGTAGAAATAGGAAAGCCTGCTTTTTTTTTTTGCTTTTTTTTGTTCTTTTTTTTTTTTTTGGCTCAAATTCCATCAAACAACAAAATCCAAATGCATCAATAAAACAGAAACAATACTCAAATGGTCTTACAGTTTCCACTAGATTGCATTAACTTTGGCTTTTCTCAGACAATACTTAAAAACTAGTTTGTAATTCTAAACAAAATGATAGTATTATTAATCTACAAACAACAATTCCCACAGCACGAAAAAAACACAAATACATAGGTTTGTTTTTTTTTTCTTTTTGTATGACATTATCCAAAAAGGTAATGAAACTACAGGATATTTTTTCCTTTTGTTAATTAGCACTTAAGATAATAAAAACAGAAACAGTAAAATGATTCCAGAGTAGCACAAGCCAAGGAACTGTAACCCCTATGGTGAAAGAAAGATGAACTTGTTACTCCTTTGAGGACTGCCATTTCATTGCAATTAGCTAATTTGTTTGAAAAAACAACTAGTCTAGTCTTTTGATTAGAATTTTGTAAAGCAATTTCCCTTGTTTTACTTCCTCTCTTATTAGGCCCTTGCACCCTTGCAGCTTTTTCCTTTCATTATTTTGAAAGAGAACTGGTAGATAATTTGCCTCCTAGGAGGCATATGTTCGGGTTTTTGGTTTTGTATTTGAATTTTATTTTTTATTTTATTTTATTTTTTTTTTTCCAGAGATGGACACTTTTTCTAAGCAATGACTCATCTCAGTTGACTGGAAGTATAGAAACATTGCTTCTCTCCCACTGCTAAGCCAATGTCCCGTGGAGTAATTCAGGGCAGCCTGGTGCTGAGTTACACTGCCCAAGGACCAGAGGCATCACTGCTCTAACTGGACTGGAAAACCCACAGGACACACCAGGGCATCTACAAAAGCTTTGGAAATTTAGACGGTAGGTACAATGAGAAAAATTAGTGAAACAGTCTCTAAACAATCCAAATGATGATCTCATATTATATATATATATATATGTACATATATATAATATAACGTACGTGAGATGATACTTTGAATACGCACAATTGCTGCAAGTAGTACAAAATAGCCCTCAAAGGGTGTAGGAAGGCCCCAGCAGTAGTAAAAACGTGAGAAAAGTATAGATCATTTATTTATAAGTGCATGTGCTATAAGAAGGAAACTTTTTTTGCATCACTAGAGGCTAGTCCTTTCCATCCCAGGGCTCTACATAAAGAAGCATTTAAGTTGGGGATGAGAGACAAGAGTGCACCAGCTGATGTTGCTTATATAGGGCTTTGTTTTTAATTTTAGGTGGCTTCAGATATAACCAGATAGAACTAGGAGGTGGAAGAAGGTATGGCACTTTATGACCTCAAGCAGGTACTGCTGCTCACACACATTGGATTGGCAATGAATTTGCTAAACCGGTGGCAAAGAACCGAATTTGGTTGTTGGTCACTGTTTGTGCGGTAGAAACGCAACCTAATCAGACTTACAAGGCAGTGAAAAGGGCTACCAGCATCTCTTTTCTGGTTCCTTACAAAGAGCTTCCTCCAGCAAACACCCACATCAGTCACACAGATATTCCCATGGACCACTGGTACGAGTAAAGTTACTCCTCTCTGTACGAGTGTCTGCAGGAGTAAGCCAATATATTGCCGTGACAAATAATGGCAAATAACACCAAACATTACAGTGTATGTAAACTTTATCCATAAAAAGTAGTTTAACTGCAGTGCACACTGAATTTTCACCCAGGAAGATCTAGTGCATCTGATTTAAGCAAAAGTTCATTTATTTAAATTACAAAAATATTATTAATCTTTTTTTTATTTTTTTCTCCTCAAGGTTTTCAAATGGTGGATTGACCGCTCCTGGCTGGGAGTGGCTCACACAATAGATAATTAAAGAATTGTTTTCTTTTTCTTTTATTTTATTAATACTGAATAGCATATTCCAGCAGCATATTAAAAGCTCTTTAAGAAAAGACAAAATCCCCAAAATCTAAAAAGGAAAACCACAAGTTAATTACGGTTTTAAATAATTTTAGTTATAGATACAGAAGAAATTTAGACAGCAGTAAAATATTTTTGTCCTTCAGATCTGCCCTGTGCATTGTTCTGATTTCAACCATGTATTAAATAAACCACAAAAAACTAAGTATATATATATTTATAGATATAGATATATATATAAAAATAAACAGCAAAATGGTGAATGTATAAAAGGTATTAACACTCAAGACAGCTCTGGGTGGAAAGGGTTAAAAGTTCAAAACTTTCTCACCTTAGAGGTTTCCATACAATATGAAGAAAATACATAGTGAGGTTTGCTTTCACAGCATTGATGTGTGCAGAGTGGTTAAAAAAGTGAAACATGGGCACTTATACAATGTTTTACAAAAAACATCAAAGAGAAATAACAAACAATAACAATTTCAGGCAACAAGACCACAGGATAGCAAGTTAACAAACTTTTTAACCTCTTTTTTTCTTTAAATATTAGGGATTTATACAAAACACATAATAAAATACCCATGTTATCAAATTACTTCACACAAGAAACACACTGAAGCTCTAGGAAGAAAGTACCTTTGGAATTTGGCACTATAGTTTCACTGATTTTTTTTTTCTTTAAAAGAAAAACCGATCACATTTTGCTGAACACAAACACACCTAAATTGTTCACAATAAAAAAATGACATCAATGCGTCACAAGCCAACACAAACTTATTCTGGAATATTTTTTCATTTTCACATGAAATTATTTTTTTTTAAGCAAACAACTTTTTTTTTGTGTTTTTTTTTGAATCTTCTTTTTGTTCTTGTTGTTCAAGTAAACCAATTTTAAACTTGTCTTTTTATAAACATAGAACACTTAAGACCATAAGACTCATGATGAAACCACAACTTAATTCACAGAAGCACCAACGTAACACATTTTACAGTAACCTTTCTTCTGTACATTGAAACAGTATAAAATATAGGTAATTTCATGTGCATTAAACCATGGATTGTCTAACTGTGAGTCAGTTCAGCAAAAGGTGACACAAGTAGGTAGCATTTGCCCTAAAACAGGGTAAATATTTTCTTATACTAATCTACAAAAAGTGGTTCTATATATATACTTTAATGAGAAAGTGAGCCACCTAAAATGGCCTTATCAAAAAACTTTACACTGCCTGAAAAATGTAAAAACTATTACAGACCTCTAGAGACTTAAAATCAGACAGTTTTATTTCTCAAACTGTTTTGGAAGTAGTCTGTTAGAAACCAACATTCTGTGCCTCTGGACACATATTGCTATTGTCACCAGTGACCAGGCAGAATGCCAATCCCTGTATAATACTTTCAAGTCTGTTTTTTTTTTATTTTTTTTTAAGAAATGAAAAAAAATGAAACCAAAAACCAACTAAGAAAAAAAAAACCCAAAACAAAAAACCCAAACAAAACAAAACAAAAACTCCAAGGAAAGAAGAAAACCAAAAACCAAAACTAAAAAAAAAAAAAAAAGGAAAGAAAGAAAAAACATTTTGCCACAGGTTGTTTTTAAATCCTATCATTAATTTATCTAATAATAAATTTCAGTCTTGCATGAATGCAGCAATGTTTTTTCACATTGACTTCCCAGAATTCATAGCTAGATGAGGTCACATGCAAATTTCAAAGGTCAAACTAGGTCAGTAGGAGAACCAAATATGATGTGAGGTCAGAAAGACATCAGAAACAATGACGGGACGATGAAACTTTTTTTTTTTTTTTTGAGACGCCACAGGGACATGCTAGGCAAACGATGGGCTAACGGGCATGGAGATGTCTAGGGAAAAAACAAGGAAGAGGAAAAAAAGTTACACAGAATCTATGCAGCACAAACAAAATCACTTTTATGGGTGCAGGAGAAAACTAATGCAAATCTTTTATCAGTAGAGCCTATGAGCCGTTCACATAATTTGCATTAACTTACAATACTTGTCAACAAGAACACAATGGAAACCCAAAAGAATCCATCTGAAAGGAGTCAGAGAGAATGGATTCCTCTTTGGGGAGAAAAGAGAGGAAAGAACCAGTTTCTACAAATGTAACAGAAAGGTGTACAGGGAGAGGGGGGGGAAAAGGGTCAGACAACTGAACTTTAACCTAGGTAATGGAAACTACGAACAAAATAACCAGACAAATACAAACAAGAGGATAAAAGCATGAACTGTAAAGGGTGGAGGGTTCAACAGTGAAAAAGCGCCCATTCTTGGCACAATTACTCTAGAGACTACTTCAAAGGATCTAGCTAGCATAGAGAGCTGCTCTTTAGGTATCCAATAAGTTAACAATAGGCAATAAATAAATTCCATTATTTCTGAGGCAGTAAAAATTTTGTATAAAAATAGAAATGCTTTTTACAAATAAAATTTACAGGCCTGTGGCTTTCTTTTTTTTTATTATTATTAAATTTATCTCTCAAGAAACATCAAGTATTGTCACTCATTTTATTTTATTTTTTTTATTTTAAACCCTGTAGCTTTAGAAACAGATCTCTAAATCTTTTTTACATTAATCCTTTCCAAAAAAACAAGAACTTAAAAAAAAATGAAATATAAAGACGACCAGTGTAAAATCAGACTAATATATAACAATACGTTGATTTGAACCGAAAAAAAATCAGATCTTCTCAAAAAACAAGTTGATGTAGTGGAAAGACTTGTTTCAATTTTTGTTGCAAAATAAGTGCTTCAACTGGCATGAGGCCATTTTGTTTAACCTATAAACTGCTGGTGCCACCCTGGTAAAATATGATCCATCCATAGAAAACAACTTTTATTGTGTGCTAATGGCACCAGGGTTCACAGAGTTAAATTGCACATTTTTTTGTGTCTGTGTGTGTGTGTGTGTGCTGTTTGGAATTTCAAGACGTTTATTTTTGTTTCAAAAAGGAGATAAATTATGCTGCAAAACAAAATACAGTAACACAACTCAGTAATTACTTGGCAAGGAAATGGGAGCCAAGTGTAATAAGGACAAGTGGGGAGATGGAAGTGGTAACTGTAAAAATAACTGTCTCTTGGTGAAGGTTGGCTCTATGTTCTTTCTTAACCCCCCTGCAGAGGACAGGTTTGCTCATGGGACTTACCCTAAGAAAGCTAAAATAAGAGCAGTAAGCATCTGGGGTTAAGATCAGTAAGGTTTGCTGTCATTTTTGGAGCGTTTCAGCTGAACCTTCAAGCGTTTCATGCCAATCTGAAAGCCGTTCATAGCCTGGATAGCAGCTTGTGCAGAGACTGGATTGTCATAGCTAACAAAACCTGCGAGACACAGAACAGAGGCGGGAGAGAAAGTCAACTCTAGGTTAGAACAAATGTCAGAAGGCATTTTATTTGACACATTTACCTCACTTTCAATTAGTTCTTTGATCACATTTCATATCCCATTTCTTCTCCCGTTTACTTTTGCCTTCCTCTTTACCTTCATAATATTTCTTTACTAGCTGGGATGCAGGTGGCCAATTTTGGTGCAATGCAGTTTCCGTTCTGTTATTTATCTACCTACCTTAGAGACTGAAGATATTTATTACTGTGACACTTTTCAGTGTAGTATCTACACACCTCCCAGTCTATTAGGAAGCGCTATTTAGGCCAGTCTGCGAAAGGGAAGCTGAAACAGCAAGCCTGGTTACAGAATCAACCCCCAAACTGCCTAACCCCACTGGCAGCCCTGGGTGTGAGTTCACGTGTGTTATGGAACACTCATCTCCTTGGGCTCCGCCTAGGACAGTTGCAATATTAATATTTTGTAATTTTACAGCTCCTTCCAGTTCAAGATCTCAGGGTACCTTAATGTTAGTTAATTCAGTCTCTTGGTCCCCAAAGAGGTACGCAAACATCAAAATTAAGCAGCATCATAAAGACAATGGCAGGGCTTGATGAGAACTCCAGATCTTCTGCTCCTCGGTTGTGAGCACTAACTAGGAGGATAATGCTTGCTCGGGTAATTCAGAATGGCTGGCCTGGCTCAGATTTCTTTTCCCTGGGAGACTGAAAATGTTCTGTTCATAATAGACTCAAATCTCCCTGATTCTGGAAGCTCAAAGTTCATTTTCATATCTGGGCCTCCCACTTGTAATTGCAAAGCTTGCCTAACTGCTGCTCTGCCTCAGCTCGGGCTAATTATTACTGTACTCAGCCTGCTGTTATGCATCTGCTTTGAAATGCTTCCTCTTCTTTCCACTTGAATTTGCCTTAACATGTATCCCTTCACTCTCCTAAAGCATGGATGCCACGCACTTCAGTCTTAACACACAGGTTTCTCAGTGCCTCTCTTTCACCAACCAGCTTTATTAATTTGTGCTTAGTGTCTGTGTACTTTTTAGATTCATAACCTCTTTTTGCCATTACTTTAACCTATCCTTTTATGGCTTTTGCACTGCTGCCCTCTTCCAATTGCAGAGTCAAGAGTGTTATTAAACTTTCCCGATTGAAAAAATCCTCCCCCCTTATCAAGGTATCCTTGTCCAACTGCTCTCCTTCATAGACCATCCCTGTGGCTTCCCCTTAAATCAACTTCACCAAACTATTTAAGTTAAGACTCTTCTCTGACAACTCAGGCTAACTTCTGTTCCTTCCACTCAAAACCACCTCTCATTTAAATCCCTGCAGACCTTCTTCTGGCCAAAGCCAATATGCTCTATCCATTCCGTTCTGTGGTTGATTATTTGTTACCTCCTTAAGGGATAATAGATGTTCCTCCATAGCTTCCTTGGTTTTAGTAACTCCTGTCACTTCCTCACTTTTTCCCCTAGATCATTCCTTCTTAGTTATTGCCAAATCCTTCCTTCCTTCCTTCCTTCCTTCCTTCCTTNGTTAAGACTCTTCTCTGACAACTCAGGCTAACTTCTGTTCCTTCCACTCAAAACCACCTCTCATTTAAATCCCTGCAGACCTTCTTCTGGCCAAAGCCAATATGCTCTATCCATTCCGTTCTGTGGTTGATTATTTGTTACCTCCTTAAGGGATAATAGATGTTCCTCCATAGCTTCCTTGGTTTTAGTAACTCCTGTCACTTCCTCACTTTTTCCCCTAGATCATTCCTTCTTAGTTATTGCCAAATCCTTCCTTCCTTCCTTCCTTCCTTCCCTCCCTTCCTCCCTCCCTTCCTCCCTTCCCCCTATTTTGTTCTAGAAGATCCTGTCTGTTCACATTACTTCAATCATTATCTTAGGTCTATGTCCTGTGTCTCCTTCTGTCAGCTCTAGGATTGCCTCAGGGATAGAAAAGGGAACTACCACGAGTTGGAAGGCAGCTGAAGCACTGTCCAGGAGATGCTCCACAACTGAGATGTAGTTACTGCTACCTACCTTGACAATTCAGCATTTCCCTCTACAGCTTCCCTGAGCTTCACTTTATTCTCTTTAGCACATTCAGAACAGTCTACTGCTATGAACTGCTCATCACTGTAGTTCCTTTCCTTCTTATCTAGGTTTACCCTCCTGGAAGTTAAGCAAGTGATCTAAACTAGTCACTTAGATGGCATCTGTGGATGAATGAAGAGAAGGAAGCACACCCAGAGGTGGCTTTTCCACCCATCATCCACGTCACCAAATCAGACACCTCCAGTGATGGTAGAAGAACAATTAGCTCAGGCTATGCTTACCTTACCTTCCAGGGAGGTGAGACCAGCTACCTCACTCTGTCTCTTTAACAGCTTCCTTGACTCAGACAGCAATTCAAACATACAACCTTGTGCTGCATCGCTGGCATCAGCCCCTATCATTCAATTGTTATTCTGATTCACAATTTGTCTCTTTACACAGAACGCAATACCTACATTAGCTTGTTACACTCTCATCTTCTTCCTTATTGAGAACCTTCATTTATAAAGCTTACTGAGGAATATGGCATTCCTTCCTTTTATTTGTATTTTTCTGATTGCACCCATTCATCATTTTTTGTCTGAATTTTAAACCATGGGTTACATGAGGTTGGGATGATGTTTCTTATCAATCCTCAAAGACCCTGTCATGACAATTCTGATTTTTGTTTTAAATCTTTGGGTATCTGTATAATCAAGATAAATATTTTCAATCATTTGAGTAGCAATTTTGCTATAAGGCCAACTGCATTTCTGCACTGATGTAACTGGGTCCCCCCTCCTCTGCCTTACTTTTACATATCTCATTTTTCTTATTCTAAGGTTTATGAAAGGCAAGAAATAAGCTTGAAGAGTGAAACCCTTTGTCTGCTGAATCAACTACAGCTCATGGAGCCCATGAGAACTCGTGGAAGAGCACTTCCAGATGTAAACAGACTGTCCTGTCATCCTCATCACCATTTAATCCTTCGAGCATTCATTTTGGGTTGGACAAGAAAAGAAAATATGCTGAAGTCCTTTTTCTGCAAAGAAAAGGAATCTTTCATTTTGAGAAGCAGTTTTACATAAAGATTAATCACTGCATATCACTGCCTTGTGACTCACTCAGAATGAACCTTCCCTTCCTGTTTCTGCCAGTGGACAGACTTGGGACATTTTTTACACTTTTTGGATGTTCAACCTGTTCTCCTCTATAATTTGACTTCCTCCTCCTTTGGGCAGGAGATTGGAAATTCCAGAGTAGGAAGCCCTAAGTATATGCAAACTATTACTATTAATTACTATTACTATTGGCAAAAAGACCAAACCAAACCAACAACTAAAAAACCCAAACCCAAACTGTACCAAGAGCAATGACCACTGATGATTCAGCAGAGAAATGGCTTCTTCAGCAGCACTACTGTCCTAGTTTTTGGGTGGGAGGACGGAGAAAAAAAATAAAGCTTTTTGGGACTCAAATATGGGACCAAAAAACCAAACAGATGATTCTTGCTAACAAAGCTGAGGAGGTACGTACAGCCTATGCCCATACATTACGCTAGCAGGACTAATTCTGGCTTTGCCTGTGATTTGCAGCATCACCAAGTAGTCATCCACTGAATCAGAAAACTCAGCTTCATCTGGCACTTCTACTTTTTGTTTTTAAAGCAGAGCTCCCTCCCTGGTGGCAGTGTATCTGGGAAGGAAGAATGAGAAATGGAAATAGCTGCCTAAAACCAAAAATACAGAGGATTCCTCCACCCATTGGGTGTTGACACCTCCATTTTCCCTCAAAGAAGATAACCTTGGTGCATCACTCTAAGTTAGGCAATTTTGTCCCACAAACCCAGGAAAATGTGTAAGAAGGTAATCAAAGAGTAAAAGAAAATGCACAAAATGCAAGTGTGAGAAATCAGCTGATGAATTGAGCCACCTGCCCAAACTAATTTACTTTCTTGCAGCAGTCACCACAATTGCTGCATTTCGATTAACGTAGCTTGATTTGACATTTCATCAAGATTCCTGGAGACCTCAACAATGATTTTGTAACCCCAACATACTAACAGAACTGGCTCCAGATCAATGGGGAGTCCATTTCAATTCCACTTTTCAAATTTGCAGGAGCCTCAGGGACTGCTTTAACCCACTGCACACACAGGCTGGACTATGCTGGTGTAGATATGAATAATTTTTTGCAAAGCCCGAAGAGGTGAATGCCTCAAAAATGAACTGAAAGACTGTGGGAAAATGCAGAAAGAATGTCACACTCTTTCTATGAACGGAATCAACTTTCTAAGTGTACTATCCAATCCTCTTTTGTCATATATGCAGTTGCATTCCTTTACTCTGGGAAAGAATTGCCACTTTTCAGGAGACTCCAATTATTTTATGTCAGCCCTTATAAAACTCATGTTTAAGAGATTCTTTCCTCCTCCTAGAACCTCCCTGTGTCTTGTATAAGACCATAACTATTAGACCAATGCTCTAAAAGTTTGCCACTCTCTTACTTTCTCTGTTCCACTCCATCAAAGCACTGAACTGGTACATCTCTGCTATTCCAAAGACATCAGCCTTCTTAATCAACCCCAAAACTATTTTTATACCAACATATCATCTCCTCCTCTGCTGTGATCTAATTTTCTGACAGCTCAAAGTATTCTCTGGGAAACTTGACACAGATCTTGTGAGGCTCCCTTCATCTCTGCCCTAAGGTAAGGGAAATGCCACCTTCCATAACACACTGGAACCCACCCACAACAGCTGGAGCCGCATATCTAGACATGAACTGTCTGCAAAATATTCTGAACTACATGTACACACCATTCAGTCACTAATTGCAAAATCTTGTACTTAATTCAGAAGAAAGAAATTCCTGTAATGTAGAAGTAATGGGTTAAACATAGAGCTTTTTTAAGTGGCTCAGCTATACAATAGAGAATAATTAGGTATCCATAATAAGGCAATTTAATAGTATACTAAATGACATTCCCCCACATAGGGTGTAATTAGTTTCATGTACTTGACACATTCATGTGAGATGTCAGACTGGAAGATTATTATTGTTTTTTTTTCATATCCAATTTTTAGTTAGAAGCAGTTTGTCTGTGCATCTTCCTGCTCATTTGAGGATTAAGAGTCCATTATTTTTGGAATGAGTTTCCAGTATGACATTTCTCACATTGCTGCTAATTTTCTTTCCTGGCCCCTTTTCAGTATAGTGCATGTGGTTTTTAATATTTGATTTATTAAATTTGACATACCAAAGCACTTGCTCAAATTGGTCTGTTTGTCAATGAAGACTTTAGCAGAGATAACATTTCCAAAAGGCATGAACATCTGCAGAATGTCCTGGTCTCCAAACTCCTGGGGGAGGTGGTAAATAAAGAGGTTTGCCCCTTCTGGACCTTTAGGAAAATAAAATAAATAAAAAAAAAAAGTATGAAAACAGCTATTACAAGTGCTACATTTAATCTGTTTTTCCATAATACTTACTGAAGCTGATGGTCAGAAAGCATTTCACTTTCCATCTTTGAAGGAACAAAAGCAAGTGGATCGTCAAAGGAGCACAGCTGAAATGCAGCTCTTTAGAGCATCCCATCTTGAAAAGTGTTTACTTTGAAAAGTGTTTATTTCATAACTCTACATCAGAAGTAGTTAAATTCATCCTCTTTCTTCAATTTACATGAGTGTTTTTCAGTATAATTAGGGTTAGGAAAGCAGGTACAAAATGTATTGGCTCTCAAAATACCCCAAGAACTGCACAAGGAGTCCTCTGCTGCTTCCAACACCTGCATAGGTTTGTCAGTTTAATTCTAGTTGAAGGAACTTATGGAAATGGAATGAGGTGAGCTCAGATTTGAGTACCATAGATTTAAACTCAAAAGGGCAAGAAAATGGTGGAGATAGGAGTAAAAATAATAAGACAAAGCACACCTTGTGACTGGGAAGTCAGTGAAGTCAGTGAGAAAAAGACATTCAGAATTAAATTTGTACTGACTCATTTCAAAATGAGCTTTTTTTTTTTTTTTTTTTTTAAATGTGAATTCCCCATAGAAAGCTTTGTCTCCTGGAAGAAGCTTTGTAAAGCAAGTCTTTTAAAATAGTTCAAAATAAAGTAGTTGGGTTAAAATTAAAGTGGCCTTAGACTAAGTTCAGTTTGCAAAGAAAGGTGTAAACTCAAAGGTGCTTTGAATATTTTTCTTACAGATAAAATCTGAGATATGTATTTTTAAAGTTGTAGGTTAAAACATTCATTTAGCATTAATAGGTTATTTTTTTCCCCTAGCTCAATTCCCCCTTTACAGCAATACACTGGAAACGAGCAATGGATGCCAGGAAGAGTGTGATATATGATGGAGCCAGACGTGGCCTTCCCATGCAGGCTGCAGCAGCATAAGTGGTACATAAATGGAACAAGCATTTCTGTTAAAAACACACCTAGGATAGCCTGATTAAGTATTCCCTTGATTAATGGAACCTAAGTATGCCTCAGATGTGATGTCCTTGGTTTTCTGGAGAGGAAGAGGAAAGAGCTCATCAGATTTACAGAGTTCCTTCCACAACAGAGCCTCACCTCTCCCATACAGAATCAGGCTGGCTGCTCTGAAGCAAAAGATAGCAAAGCTTGCCCAAAAGGAGGGGATAAATGAATTAGGTAAAAAAAATTAAATAAATAACAAGAAAAAAATTTCTGGGGAGGTGGGAAAAAAAAAAAAGATGATAAAAACTTGTCACCTGGAACTTTTTTCTTCTTGTCACAAATAAACTATCATTTGCAGCAAATAAGATTCTTTAAAATAGTAGGAAAAAAAAAATACTGAATAATATTTAAGAGCATATGCACGATGCAGTTCATTGTGCTTCAGCATTTAATATTTATACAGCATTTTTCTCTGGTACTTGTTTATCCTCAACCACTCCAGACTCTTCACCATTCCATCAGAAATCATGGTAAGAGACAAAACATTGTTGTCAGTATTCAGTAGTGGAATTCACTTGAACGTAACCACTTACTAACAGATACAAGATATATAACAAAAATACTGTATTTTAAAAAGGATGCTGGCAATTCATAAAAATAAAAAATAAGCCTAAAGTTGATTTGAATGTTTTTGAACAGAAAAAATTTAAATAGTTAGAAAAAAATCAAACTGTCCTTCACTATGTATCTTGCAATGACAACAAAATAACAATTTTTTTCTGGTGTCAAATAGTCTATTGTCACTGAGCAAAGGGCCTGAGGTGAAAGATAAATGAAGAAAACAAAAAAAATATGGAAAAAAGACTTTAAAAATCCCCTTTTGTTTTAAATAATCCAAGCTGTTAGCAGCAAATGAAGAAAAGACTTCAGAGAAAATATACATTTTAACTCCAGTGTTCCTATACAATAACCAGCTGGAGGAATGCCAAATTTGTCTTCGTAGGAAACACATCCCATAACAGTACAAGATACCATTTCAAAAGAGGATAAAAAAGATTTCTCTTGAGGTTATTATACTAGGTTTGTTTCCAAAGCTGATCCTTGGCAAGAACAGTAGTGACAACATAGATACAGTATTAGAAAGCATGCAGTATTTTCCTGTCTTTGTAGAATTAGCTGGAGATTAGGACGAGAAAAAGCAATGAAAACAGAAACAACCCCCCAAAATGCCTGGGAAGTATGAAGGGGAATGGAAGAGGGGAAAAGGGTAACCTCATTTTGCTAAACACCTTGTAATTAATATTCATTTATTCTTAGCAATAACTTCCTGAGGTTTATTTGCTGTTGGTGTGGGGAGAGGGGGGCAATCATTCACTTAGCTGCTTCCCCACAAGACCTACAATTACGCAAAGAACCACTCAAAGTGAAAACGGATCTTGTCATTAGCTCAAAACCTTAAACTTAATCAGATTAACTCAGCTATGGCAGAAAATGGAAACCAGAAGACAAAACTGCATCCACAGAGGGATGATTTTTGTTAGCGGCACCTTTTTATATGGTAGTTGGTAAATGCTTTTATATGAGGAAGGATGGGTGGCAAAGTATAACATGAAGGACAGACGGTTGAAAAGCGAAACACATTAGAGGTTAAAGAAGGCGACAGTGCTAAGCAGGAGAAAACTGGAGGAAAGAGAAATCACAGATTAGACTGCTCGAGGCCTTCCAGGAAGCCTCCGCGAGGAACGCGTGGCACCGCTTGGGCCGGGCTCGCTGGCAAGGGCACTTACCTTCCTTCTGGCTGCCCGCGGCGCTCTGCTGCTGCAGCAGGCTCTGGCTGTAGAGGGTGGGCAGCGCGGCGGCCGCGTACTGCTGGATTCCTGAGTAGGCCTGGGTGAGCGCGTCCATCGTGCCGGCCGTGCCGTTCGTCAGGCCTGTTGCGCCGAGTCCTCCGTTCAGGGCCGCCATACCTGAGAGCATTTGAGCAACTTTACAAAAAACCCAACAATAGAGAAAAGAAATTGCACTTGTTCATTAGTGCTTTCCGAAAGTTGTTGGTATTATATGACACTGACAACGACAGCAGTGCATGCAGCTCGGCACTTCACCAAATGGGACTGAGGACAAAGAAACACAACTTTGGCATCAGGATCACTTCAGCACAAGGGTTGCACAGTCAAATGGACTCGCATGCAGCCTGCTACTGGCAAGGACTACAGCTCCGCGCTCCTGAGAGCCTCTCTGCTCGTCCTCCTTGACACCTGTGCTTCTGCTGTGGGTGTCCGAGGCTGGCAGTGGGGGACCTATTTGACCTGTATCCTTGTGAGCTGGCCACTGGGAAAAGCAGTCTGTGAGGAAACCCGCTCTCTCTGACCAGGGTCTTCAGCAACAGGCCATGACCACACCATATCAGAAGTGTTTTGCTTATACAAAGCGAGCAGAGAACCCCGATTAACTGCATTTTAAAACAGGTCTTTTTCATTTTATTACTAAATGATTCTGTGATAACCCTCTGTACAATTACAGGCTTTCTCCCTTAGGCTTGCGGTAGAAAGATGGACTGCAATGCTCCTTGCTTCCACCCTCCTCCTCTAGTCACTCCAGTCACTCCAGAAGGGATGAACAGCAGCACATCCAGAGTGACTAAAAATACCTCATCCAGACTAGGTATCTTTCATGAAGAAACAAAAGCATTTGTTCCTAGCAATGTTTTTCTTCACATGGGAAGCAGAGTCACTTTTTTTTTAAACTTAGAGTGGTTCTACAGCCTGGTAAGTAACAGAGTAATTTAACTGGGATGGCTGTTAAAGAGGAAATTTCAGATGGGATTGCTAGCTGTGCAGAAAATGGCATCCCTCATCCGTGCAAAGAGTGTTGGCTGCATAAGGAGTTGTACTACTCTGATTCGGTGGTGGACAAACTCCTGAGTTACAGCTTCCCTCCACTGCTTCTGTTTCTCAGCATGGCTCTTAAAGGAGTTATGTTGAAGTTAACAGCGCTAGCATGTCTTTCAGACATTCCAAAAAAGTGAATTTTCTGTTGGAAGTTGAAAGCATGGCAGGGTTCAGAACCCTGTTCATCTTCCACATGCCCACCTTGTGTCAACCTGAGCAGTGACAGCCCATCAGGACTGAGAGTCAGGCCATGTTTTCTGCACAATTAGCTATCCCAAGTCCCCAGTTTCCAGGTGAACAGTTCACAAACAACTTAAAGGGCTTAATCAGGCCCCTCAAGCTACAGATCAGTCACAAGAAAAATGGCGGGGGGGGCATCCAGAATCACCAGCAATCATTTCTTAGATATTGTGTAATGTTTTGATTGGTAAAATGGTGGGTGAAGATGTGACTGGTGGTGTCATATTAAGACCCCAAAGCGAGGAACAGTAAAGAGAAGGAAAGGGCTTAATTTTGCAGCAATAATAAGGATTGGTATGCAAATTGGGGAAAAGTGGGGAAATTAGGCAGAGGACACTTTATAGTAAATTAATAATTAAATCTATTAGACTGGGAAACAGTCTTCAAGGAAGATGGCAGAAACCTTATCACATGAGTAATTTAGAAATAGGAAGAATACTGCAGGGAATTATCCAGCATTGACAGAGGAGGATAAAGATGCTGACCCCAGTATCCTTCCACCTCTTATGTAGATTTGAAAAGCATATTCCTATGAGTCTCCAATAATCAGGACAATTGCTCAAGTGGCACCTTTTTGGCTCCACCAGAGTCTGTGCCAATTAAGAGAATTGTACTGCATAAATTATACCTTTTGATCTTACTATAATTTGTGTGACTAAACACTTGACAGAGATGTGATATTCTTAGCCTTTCCTTAATAAAATGTCTCACTTTGAAGACTTCTCTTTCCCCTCCACCCCACTTCAGAGCATTGCTGTACCCTGATGGGAGGTACTGGCTGCCACTGCTTTGAACAGAAATCTCTGTCAGAGCTCAGCAGACCTGGGTATTTCTTGTATAATGGTTCCAGTTATAAAACTGTATTGGGTTTGTGTGGTAGTGGGGGAACTACAGGGGTAGTTTCTGTGAGAAGCTGCTGTAAGCCTCCCCTGTGTCCTACAGAGCCAATGCCAGATGGCTCCAAGATGGGCCCGCCACTGCCCAAGGCTGAGCCCATCAGTGACAGTGGTAGCACCCCTACGGTAACGTGGTTAAAAAGGAGAAAAAGCCCTGAGCAATGGCAACTGCAGCTAGAGAAGAGAGGAGTGAGAATGTGTGAGAGAAACAGCTCTGCAGACACCAAGGTCAGTGGAGAAGGAGGGGCAGGAGCTGCTCCAGGCACTGGAGCTGAGATTTCCCTGCAGCCCCTGTTTTCTTGGGCAGGGCATTTCCCTGCCCATGGTGAGGCAGCTGTGCCCTGCAGCACATGGGGGTCCATGGGGAACAGAGATCCACCTGCGGCCCCTGGAGGAGCCCACACCAGAGCAGGTGGATGCCCAAAGAAGGATGTGACCCCATGGGAAGGCAGTGCTCCTGGCAGGACCTGTGGAGAGAGGATTTCACTGGAGTAGGTTCGCTGTCAGTACTTGTTACCCTTTGGGGGACCCACTCTGGAGCAGCCTGTTCCTGAAGGAAACACCATGGAACAGACCTATGCTGGAGTGCTGCAGCCTGTGGAAAGGAACCCACATCGAAGGAGCTGGTGAACTCTCTCCTGTGGGAGGGACCCTATGCTGGAGCAGAGGAACAGTGTGAAGAGCCCAGCCCTGAGGAGGAAGGAGCTGCAGGAACAATATGTGATGAACTGACTGCAACCCCCATTTCCCATCCTCCTGCACCAGTGGGGGACAGTAGGTGCAGAATTCAGGAATAAAGTTAAGCCTGGGAGGAAGGTAGGAGTGGGGAGAAGGTCTTTAAGATTTAGTTTCATTTCCCATTGTTTTACTCTGATTTAATTGGTAACGAATTAAACTAATTTCCCCAAGCCAGGAGAGTTCTGCCTGTGATGGTAGCTGATAAGTGATCTCTCCCTGCCCTTATCTCAGCTCACAAGCCTTTTGTTATATTTTCTCTCCCCTGCCCAGTTCAGGAGGGAGAGTGATAGAGTGGCATTCAAAATATTATAATAACATGAATAATAATAATGACAACAATATCAATAATAATTTTTATAATAAAGGATGTATAATATACAATATATTTTATATTATATATTAGATATTACTTCTAATAATAATTTGATCCCGAGGCTGACCTTAGTCTGCTCTGATGTTTTTGAACTTAGGTTTGTGTCACTGCTTGTATGGGTGTACACACAGGACTGGTTAAAGTAAAGGCTCCTGATAAAGCAGCTTGTATCTCTCTTTTTATTAGTGTTGAAATTACTTGATAACAGAGGTAGCATTAGGATACCATGTTATCTTTCGTGAGTCACTGGCCTATTAGATAAACATGCTTTGTGTTGCAGTGGGAGGCATCCTCCCCTTCCTTTCCCCTGGAATCAATAGCACCTTCCCACCAAGCGATTCCAGATCAGCCATCAGCCAGACAAGCCGGCCCACAGCACTGCTCCTGGGAAGAGCACAGCTACTGCTGCCACAGCCCACGTGTGGCATACACCTCCCTCCTGAGCAAAACAGAGCTGCAGAAAGCGCCCAACACTTTCTCTGTTCTTACATTTTTATGAAATCTGCAAGGCCCAGCTGCTGTTACACATCTTTGCCATCTTTTTATTATCTCTACCAATGCACCTCAGTCTCACACTGAACTCTGGTCCCTTCCTCCCTTCTGTGAAATAACCTTTTGGAGCCTCTCATCTATGGCCTTCTACTTTTCTGAGTGTCTGTACATAATACAGAAGCAACAAAGCTTGGCAAGTCTAAAGGTCTCTCAAAGTGCTTTTCAAGCACCTTCAAATCTGTCATGAATAGTTTTATCTCTGTTTTACAGATGTAAATAAGGGGGCAGAAAGGCTAAGTGACTGCCCTGGGGTCACACACAAATACTGTGCCATGGCTGTCCAGTATCCTGAAAGTATGGTCTTCCTTCTTAATTGCAAAGAATTGCTTCCTCCCTCTTTAGTAATTTTTCCTCATAAATCATAATTCTTTTTGTTACTCAGAATTCTTAAATTTACACCCTCAAAGCAGTCTAATGTTTTGCCATTTAAAGTTTTAGGTGCTTCAAGAACACCCAAGGGAAGACTGAATCCCCACACTTAGGTACAACTGCTGCCAAAACCTTGGAGACAGTTAAACGTACCATACTCTATTTAAGGCCTCCAGACATCTTTTTAAAAGGCTTCTCTCTACAATGACAGCACTATCAGCCTCCATAGTCCAGCTTCTTTTCACAAACCCAGACAAGATTGAGAAAATAGATAAAGGCTTCTACTGAGCTCAGCATGGAAGACATTCTCCATGTGATTCTCACATGCAGAGCAGGACATGGCTTAGGGCAGAAGAGCATCTCTTTAAACCTCTATATAAATCAATGCCCAAGCCCAGTGCCACCTTCTGATTAATTTTTGGGTTAAGCTCTACTTGACTTGTGCTTTGGATTTTCTAATTCCCCAATTAGAAGCACGTCACTCAACTCCCAATTTGCTGCATAGTTACTTCAGGAATGTCCGTGGCCAGTGAATATTTTTTACTAGCCTGCTTATGACCATGGCATAAGCCATGTCAGTGTGAAACATCAGACTTACTAAATGTGAGGTTTCCCAAAGGCAGTCTCCCAGGTGAGTTTGAGTGTGAATGACTGAATCAGACATGGTCATCGGGAAAAGCCCCAGACTGTCATTAAAATAGACAGGGGGGGTTACTGTAATTTGAGCAATGCTTCACTATCATCAGCATCATGTGTACCAGAAAGTGATAATCACTGTCACCCTTTTGAGAGAAACAGTGTCCTAATGCTGAGCTGTGTCATGGGGAAACAGTTTTCCCTCTTTAGCTCTCTCTCATGTATGTGTATACATAGACAGACATACCCACACACATTTTGTAAGCACTATACACATATCCATAAAAACATCCATGAAGAAGATTTGGGACTGCAGTCACTGTCAGTACAAGTCCATGGAAGCAATGGTGACTTAAAACAAACTGAAATTTGGTACCAGATTGTGAATACATCATTAATACTTCAAATGACACATGCAGATAAGTTTGCACACACATCACCTCAAAATACTTGCTGAGAAAATGTAAACTCTTCGCTTGCAGCCTAGCAAGGAGTGCTAAAAGGAGTGCAACAGAACGGTTCCCATGCAAAGAGCTCATAGGATTCATTCTTGCTTGGTCTTGATGAAGGGGTACATTATGTTGGCGTGCTCCAGTGTGTCTGGGTTCTTAGTACTTGTGGGAGGGGAGGAGTGGGACGCCGTATTTTGCTCTTGATATTATGACCTCTTATAAATCAACTGAAGCACGACTGTTAATCAGAAAGGACATTTAATGATTTCTTACTCATGACAGGGTAGATCTCTTACTACAAGAGCTCATGAGAGGAGAGGAGGTAAGTTAGCTTTCCATGCATGCCATTTCCAGTGGCTTGCTTTAACACTAATGGAATAATAAGAAAGGAAACTAACATCTGCCATTTTGGGACCTAATACTCACTTTTCCTCAGGTGTCCTTGAGTTGTACTTACAAAGAGGTTGTTTTGTGTGAAATGCACATGTCCTTGCCAGAAGCAAGTCCTGTTTTCCACGAGACCCCATGCAACCATTCAACATTGCTACAAGGACATCCATAAGCCCCCCTTCCTTCCCAGGGCCCAACAATGCCAACCAGAGATCACAGAACAAAAAGATTGGGTGAGCAGCCAAGTAACAGTGACAGAAAGGACATCATGCAGAGCATCAGCGTGAGCAAGAGATACTGAGGAGGACATCCATTCCTGAGGGTACATTATGATGGGTCATGGACTGGCAATGACCAAATAGATTCCTTGCATCACAGAAGGAAATGCAAGGAGCAACAAAAGCTAAAGAAAAAAAAGGAGGGGGAAAAATGCAGCTGGGCAAAACTCTTCCATTACAGGCAAAGGTGAAGTCATCATAGCAGAAACAATAAAAAAAATCTTTCTTCAAGAAAATCTTGACCGAGGCTAAGAACAAGGAAGAATATTCTAGCAACTACTGGCATCTACTTAGCTGGAGATGCCAGGGTTTGTTAAGATGTCATAGGATAGGTGTGCGTGCTCTGGCATTACAGGTGGCTGACTGCACATTCTCCTATACTTGCCAATTAAAAGCCAAAGACTTGCCTTCATTTTAAAGCATGTTGTTCTCAAGTCAATTCGATAATTCTTACAGACATTTTAAAGGACTGCCTCCATGGCAAACATCTTTCTTAGCACTACATTTCTGAGTGAGGTTTTGTACATTGGGGTGATACACCTGTTGTCAGACTCCCCCAATGAAAATGGAGCCTGTCCTATAACCTAGACAACCCAAATCCCTGGTGACAATTCTTTTACCTTCCATATTACTGCAAGAAGAGGAGTCTTTATGCAGGGACCCAAGGAAATTCACTTTGCAGAGCAAACTGTGTGAAACTAAAAGACTCCAGAACTATGTATGTACCATGAATGGAACTGGATCAACGTGACCCCCTTATTTGGTGTAGAGATTAAAAATCATATTATCACTTTACAATTGATAGTTTTTGTGGCATGATTATTGGGGAAGGCTGTCCACCACAGCAATAAATACTCACTGTTTACGGTACCTGCTAGTGCATTAATATTATTCAGTCCAACAGTGGCTCCAGCCAGTCCTTGGAGAGTACCCAGAGAAGTCAAAGAATTCATGGCCGCACCAGCTGTGGAATTAGCAGTTGATGCAGCCACTGAAAGGAAAAAAAAACAAAGCAAAGTTAAAGCCATAGTTTGTTTATTTTATTTAATCACAGAACAGCTTACAATAATTTGGAGCACAGCAACAGGGCTCCTTGCAAGGAGAAGGAAAAAAGAAAATGAGACCAACAAGACCAACCTTGTTCAAGACATTAATAGTGTGATTGTTCATGGAAAGTGTTGATGAGTCTAGAACTGCAAATACTAGATCACAAAATTCAGTATTGTGCTATTATTTGCAAATATAATACCAAACCAGTATGTATGGGATCAGACACTTTCTCAAATTTTGTCAATCAGCCTAGCAACCCAGGCTGATCAGCTAACCAGGTTTTTGGGATTTTGCCACACACCATCATTGAACAAACAAGAGTTACTCAGTAATTCTGTCATACAACAGCTTACTGTTCTGGGCACCAAATATTCTAAGAGTAAGTTTAATTATTTTAAGTGAAGACACTATGCTCTAGGACATTGTATGAACTTCATTTAAAGACCTGAAGATTAGAATGACCAGGCAAATACAAAATGTAACTACCATCCATTTTATTGCAGGCTTTTATCCTGGCCTTTGTACATAGCTAGTCATGTATATGCACCCCTATGATACTGTATGTATCCCCAAAAGCTCTGCCAGAGGGGAAAAGGTGGAGAAAATGTCCTTGATGCTGCAATGTCAAGGGAATGATGAGGGTGGGTGAGATGAATCCATCTAAATTATATGTTTAGGGAGAGAAAGAGACTCGCTCTCTTGTCATAAGAAAGTAATAAAGAGTCATCATTTGGGATAGATTGGGTGAGCTAGAAATACCTGTCTCACAAAAGGGCCTTGAATAACCAGTGTAGATTAAACACTTAACTCACAGGTAGGTAAAGTTATACCAGATGAATCACACTCATAAAAGCTGCAGAAGCAATTAAGTTTTTAACTCGTCTCCTGAGACCTACTTTTGTGTATCAGTCATAAAGATTTCCTTTTCTTTTCTGTTATAAAGTTGCATTATCTTATGAAAAGTGAACATTTAAAGTCAGAGTTTTGTTGATGATGTACTGGAGGCACATCATGTCTACACCATGCTTTTTCTGCTCCTATTCATTACCTAGCTATGAAATGGTTAAGACTACTTTTATCTTGATGCTTTTTTGGGCTGTCAAACACATCAGATTACTCAGTGAACCCTCAAGAAAGTGAAGTCTCTAGAGCTGACAGGATCCAGTAAGGAAAGTGGGAGGTAACTTTTTCACTCTGTGGCTAAACCTTGAAGCTCTAACTTACAAATAACCTGTCTTTGCAATATTAAGACCCAGTAAAGACAACTTTTCAGACTCTTGGGGCCTCAAAGTACAAAGCACATTCTTGCTATGGGGGAAGAGAGATTTCCAGACTCTGTTATGCATTTCTTGTGTCTTAGCATCTGTGATGTTCACTTGAATAATTTTATATGTTGCAAATAGAAGCAGCTTTGATTATTCAATCTGTCCCCACAAAACAATAAGAATTCAATAATGTCTTTGATTAAAAAAAGTAATAAAAAATAAGTAAAAAACCCCACTTTTATCAGATAATGTGGGCACCAACACAAAGGCAGGAAAAAAATAAATTGAATTCCCTTTGACCAACACTGGTCTGTGCTTCTGTCAATGTTCATTAGCAAATTATTTAAATGAAGTATATAAAACTCAGATCTGAAGGATCTGATTGGTTTTGACTGGACTAAATTCCATCCATTTTCTGTTTCAGAGGATCATTACCATTTTCTCTTGAGGAAACACATACATTTAAGAAATGAGAGAAATGGGGACTAGGAAACTGCCTGTAAATTACATTAAAGCTGGGGGCGAATAACTCCTGTGAACAAGAGCCATATGCTTGCGGATTGTCAACACATCTGTTGGAGAAGGCAAAAAAAAAATCTGCTTAAAACCTTCCCTCTTGTGCAGCCCACAGTGAATTGTGGGGGCTCTTATCACTGGCTGCTCAAACACATGTTCCAGGGATGGTCAGTATCTGGGGCCAAAATCTCTTTTCTTCTTTTTTTGGTATCAAGTTTCTCTATTCCCTCAGATAAATAAAGAGCAGGTGCCTCAGCGCTTCTCCCATTTGAAGCTGCAATGCAGATTATCTAGTTTGCCTGAATAAAGACTTGGCACATACTCACTGTGCAATACTAGTTGCAGCCCTAAAGCACCTAAGGAACCAGTATTATGTTGCTGTTGTATTTCTTCTGCTTAGCAGTGATCCGCCTCACAGATGCAGTGGGACAATGCTCCTTCCTCTTTGGCTTAATATTTCTTTGAGGAGAAAGAGACTGAACACATTGTGTGGTTTCCACTATCTTATTGAGCAGGGACCTCCTTTTTTTAGGAAGCTTGGAGAGATAAGCACCTTCTGCATGAAGTTTCATGAGACACTCCACACTAACTGATTGAGACCTGTATCTCTGAAATGAAGACAGTGTTGAGCTAAAATATTACCATAAAAGGGCTATAAATGTCCAAGATATTAAGAGAGGTGAAAATTTCTAACAAAATGCTATATAAAACCAACAGAAGAAACAATGGTATGCCTTGTCCCCAAAACTAAAGCAAGATGAAACAAAAGTTAAAAGGTCCTACAAGACAAGTGTGAAGGCTTAGACCAGCTGAAAGTTTTATTTCATGTTCTCCCAGAATACATTGAAATCCATCTAGAGACAAGGACTCTGCTTCTCCTGTCCTTTGCCATTTTCTAGTTCCTTTCAACTAAAAAATTGTAACATATATTAAACTGAAGGGAAAGAAGAAAAATCACATGCCTTGTGGTAACAGCAAATGACTGCACTACTTTGGGGGAACCTGTATAACTCTCTTGTGTCAGCAAAACTCTCGGGCTCCACAAATACTCAGAGTAATGGCAAAGGAAGAATAATTCACTGTCAGAATACTTTCTATATTTATGTCTTTTAGTTGTCCAGAAGACAAAAATAGATTGGCTACCTACATAATTTATAAATTGGGTTTTACAGGTTCCTCTGACACCAAATAAATGGGAAAAAAAAAAAATCACAACTCCCTCCAGCCTCCACACCAGAACATTCACAGAATCACAGAATACCCTGAGTTGGAAGGGATCCACAATGATCATCAAGTCCAACTCCTGGCCCTGCATAGGACCATCCCCAAGAATCCACCCTGTGCCTGAGACCATTGTTCAAATGCTTCTTGAACTCTGTCAGGCTCAGTGCTGTGACCACTCCCCTGCAGAGCCTGTTCCAGTGCCCAACCACCCTCTGGGTGAAGAACCTTTCTCTAATATCCAACCTAAGCCTCCCCTGGTACAACTTCAGGCCATTCCTTCGGAACCAGTCACCACAGAGAAAAGATCAACCCTGCCCCTCCTCTTACTGTGCTTCCTACATTTAACTGATGAAATTTTCGCTATCAGCTTCAAGTTTCAAGCCAGGAAACTTGGCCTTCGGTTAATATATACTTTGACAGAGTTCTCTTTGATACAGAGAACAAATTTTTATTTCGAGTGGTTGCTCTACACAATACAGATATTTGTGTTTAACTGGTAACGTTGCACTCATGGAGATTTTTAAGGCTGGAAGGAGCTGACATTTTCAAATGTTCGCAAAACATTTACTTCTGCCTGTAAATGGTTATTAGGTCAGTGATTTTTTTTTTTAAACAGAAAGATGAACTAGCAATGAGCCATTTCTCTTTTAAATTTTAATTATTTAAATAACACTTCAACACAATTCCTAAAAACTATGCCAACCTAGAAAAACAACAGGAATTAGCATAGAAAGTTTGGCCATTCTTTTGGCTAGCTTATGTCAATAGAGTCATAATGATTTACATCATCTGGATTTGCCTCAGCTGGAAAACTAGATTCAGGATAACAGCATCTAGGAAAGGCAATGATGTGTAAATATTTCTTTGGCTTTGCTACACACACTGTGGATGGAATTAATTTCCCCACCTTTGGCAGCCTCATTGTTAGTTTAAGCTAGTCTAGTAAAAACGAGACTGTCTCTGAGATTTAAAGACCTCCAATTCAGACACCCTACCTTTAGATTTCTATTTCAGGTTGGGCTGAATTGCCCTAAAGAGCATGCAGATGAGCTCAACTACCAGATGCTACTAATGCCTTCCCCAGTTTTCCCTCAAACTTCTTGTGCAACAAAGCAATCGCTATGATTTTTGTTGCAAGACTTTCTGCTTCTTCACAGTTGCTGCCCTGTCTCTTAGAAAGGTGTATCCTGGAGGCACAGGCACATTTTTGTCAGGCCTATCCATTTCCTACACCTCAGACCAAGGAGTGCCCTTGGTAGAGCTTCTTGGTATACTGAAACCACAGACCTGTGCTTGTCTGTAGTACAGCCCTGGGCAAATCCCACCCCTCTCATGTCTCAGGGTCAATTTATAAAATGAATCATAGAATCAGAGAATGGTTTAAGTTGGAAGGCATCTTTAAAGATGAGCAGTGAGCTATCTTCAACTAGATCAGATTGCTCAAAACCCCGTCCAACCTGACCATGACTGTTTACAGGGATGCGTTATCCACCACCTCTCTGGGCAACCTGTGCCAGTGTCTCACCATCCTCAAAACAAAAAACTTCTTCCTTGTATGTAGTCTAAATCTACCCTCTTTTAGTTTAAAAGCATCGCCCCTTGTCCTATTTCTACAGACCCTGCAAAAGGTTTGTCATGATCTTTCTTGCAGGCCCACTTTTAGGTACTGAAAGGCTGCAATAATCTCCCCAGAGCCTTCTCTTCTCCAGGCTGAACAACCCCAGCTCCCTCAGCCTTTCCTCACAGGAGAGGGGCTGCAGCCCTCTGATCATCTTCAGGAATCCTCTTCCCACAGTGGAGGTTAGGGTCTGGGAGGGCTGCCTGAGGACAAAGTACTAGATAAGCCACCCTCTCACCATTGCACTGAAGGAAAGGACCTATTCCAATCACACACGTGCCGCTATGATTTAGCAGAGAAATGGTTTGCAGTGTGTAGTCAAGCTCATTCTTTCCTTATTTTTTTTGGTAAATGTCTAACTAAAAAAAGAATTCCAATGACTTCTCAGCAAAGTCCTATACCACAAAAACCCCCAAATCTCTTGGAAGGAAACTCCCTGCTATATGTGCTAACTTGGCACTATTTATGGGTAGTGTAAACTCTGCACTTCTCCATTCCTCTCCACCTCGTCCTATTCCCTTCCTCCTCTTCCAACATGGGCATACTGTCTGGAAATGATACACAAGCTGCAAGTCTTGGAGTAAGGTATTAAGCACATGAGGCATTACAAACATTTTAAGTTTCTTATTGGAAACATTATTTTGGTTTCAGGGCAGGACTAACGGAGAGAATGGGCAAAGGAAAGCAAGGGCAGCTTCAGCTCTTTGCAAGCATGGAGAGTTGCTGTACACCTTGCCAACCCCATCCATGTGAAGAGCAGCTATAATGTTTCTGGAGCAGAACCTGATTTTTGGTGCTGCAGGGCTTCAGGGCAGCTCCAAGACTGGCTTAACGATGCTGGGACTTTGCACACAGAGATCCACAATGGTAACTGTGTCAGCCGTGCTGACAGCTTTCCTTTAGGCAGCCCTTGGTTACACTTCACAATTGCCTGTCACTACGAGTGCATGGCACAACAGGAAGCTCAGTGCTTACTCTGATATCAGCCACTTTCTTATCACCACTCACCTGTGAACCACAACTTTGTTCTTGTTGTTTTACTTAGTGGAGAGTTTAAATAACTCAGTGTTCAAAGTACTTCTTTTGCTCCAGTTAAGAGGAAGTAGTAGTGCACCAGGGATCAGTATTGCCCACAAATTTTAGGTTCAGCATCTCTGTGACTTTAAGCACGAGAAGTTGCAGAGAAAACATGTTCTCTTTGGGGAGACACTCCTGTCAGATCTGTATTGGCAGTTGTCTAAGTCCAGAATCCTCTTTCTTGTACAGAATTTGGGTGTATTTTTGGTTTTCTGCTGCCTCCCTAAGCTCACTGACTCCGAGGGCCAGATAAAATGGATCTGACTTACACTGGTGCTGACTAAATAGCTGTCATTCAGAGGGATTCAGATGGGCAGAACTGGACAACATGAACCTTATGAAATTCAACAAGGATAGATGCAAAGTCCTGCGCCTGAGGAGGAATAATCCCTTTCAGTAACACAGCAGGGGATTGATGGGCTGGGCAGAAGCTTTGCTGAAAAGGACCTGTGGGGGTCTTGGTGGGAGGTGACATGAGCCAGCAGCATGCACTGGCAGTGAAGAAAGCAAATGGCATCCTGGACTGTGGAATACGAGATGAACCAGGAGATCCAGGTTTCCTCTTTACTCAGTGCTTGTTAGATCACATCTAAATACTACATGCAGATTTGGGCTCCTCATTGCAAGGAGGACATTAATCAGGTGGAGGAAGTTCAGTGGAAAGCCAGCAAGTTGGTCTGGGGCTCCAGCATTCATCCTGTAATGAGCTGGGCTTGTTCAGGCTGGGGAAGACACGGCTTCAGATGAACCTAAAGCAGCCTCCCAGTGCTTAAAAAGAGGTCATCCACTAGACAGAGCAATAGTACATGGTGGGAAGATGAGAAGTACATTGAAACAAGGGAGGTTCAGTTCAGATATAATTAAAAACATTTGTACTGTGAAGATTGTCAAGCAATGGAACAGATTACCCAGACTGCTCCATCCATGTCCTTGGAGGTTTTTAAGACTTGTTTGGATCAAGCCCCAAGCAACCTGATCTCACATGAGCAGGGAGTTGGGCTACAGATGTCCCGACTGACCTTCCAACCTCAATTATTCTATAGGAATTAGAGCAGTGTAGGAGAAAAGCAGAGAAAGTCAGCTCACACTAAGGCAGAATGAAAGAAGGCTGAAGAATGAAGATGTGTTGAAAACTGAACAGTAGAACTGGTTTCTGTTCTTGGGTCTGTTTACAGAAACAGAGGTTGACATTGAATATTCCACTTAACTCTCATCTGTGGTTTTGATTCTAGGCTGCCACAACTACACTGTGTGGGCGAGGTTTCCAGGGCCCAATCTACATCTAACAAAAGGAAGTTCTGACCTTGGGTTTTTCCTTGAGGTTTTAGATTCCTCTTAGATTCAGCAATGTGCAACAGATAATAAAATCACAGTAGAAGAACGTAAAGAAAGGATATAAAGAAATTATACAAAGAGAGTAAAGGCAGTGAAAAAAAGAAAAACCTAAATATTTCTAACAGCTCCTCAGTCAGTGACAGCAAAAAATTTTAAGAGTTTATAAGAGAATTATAAGGACAAAAGAAAAAGAAATATTAAACCCAAAGTAGAAATCTCTAATTTTAGCCAGCTGAATTTAAAATCTTTGTTTAGTACACAAAATCTCTTGGGTAAACAAAATATGCCTTTGTCCCTTGCTTAGTCCAAGAGGGATAATAAAGCTAAGAGACAACACTGGATTTAAGGATAACCAGATTAAGGCTGCGTTCTCTGTTTTCTTTCTAATCTTTTGTTGCAAAAACCAATGATGTTTGGAACTTGAAAACTGTATCTAAACCTGAGTTACACCTGCTGGCCTGACTGAAAGACTAAAGATATTGGGCAAAGTTTAGCTGTGTTGGACAAAGTCTGTGCAAAGCTTCCAAATTTGGCTTATAATGTCTTAGTTTGGTGGTGGTACTCTCTTAAACAGAGATGAATGGCACCCAGCTGTAAGAGGCTCTTATGCAGCTCGGAGTCTGGACCACCAGCCTGGAATTAGGAGGCTTTCTGGATAGGTCTGATCCTGTACATTTAAGGTCAATCAATTGAGGTGTGTACTCTTTACGTAGCCCTAACACCAACTGGTTGTTTTGAAGAAATGGAGGCCCTAGAGTTTTCTCCTAAACACACAAATGAAATGTCTTATAGAAAAGGGGAATGATTCAAATATAGTAATGCTGGAGCTTATGAAATGATGATTATAAACACAGTGTGGGGGAGAAGGGGGCAAGTCAGTCATGGTGCCCATGTGACATTGCTCTCAGGAATTTGCAGCGGTGTTTCTGGCTGAAATGAGCATATTCTATGGGCTCTGACTGCAGAAGGAACATTTTAAAGGGGAAGAATAATTAAGCAATGACAGAGGCATCATCATTATTAGATAATCACAACCCAGAGGCATTAGCAAATGTTGAGTGTCTCTAATCCCATGGGGTCTAATTATTCTGTGATAATAACCACACCTCCAAGTTTTAATTTATTCTTGTGGAGGATCTGGAGGGGGAGGGGGAAATGGGGGCATTTTAATATTTTTGCTAGAAGAAGATGCAGTTGGCCTTTCACTAGGGCTCATAAGTATTCTAATCTAACCAGCATCTGTGATTGGCATTAAATTGTCTGCCCTTTACGGTGATCTCCAGCCAATCTGAGTATTCACCCTTGTACAAACTGGTGGTCTCCCCATTGCTAACAGTACCAGCAGGCACCAGTTCTATTTCTCAGGGCAAATTTTGGCAAAGGTGAGGTAGATTTTCCTGGTCTGCAGAGGTTTATTTTCCATAAGGTCCTCTGACAAACACATTGCCATTGGTACGGAGAAAGAAGTAAAAAACTTGCACATTTTCTGGTATCTTGGAAGTGCTGTCTGACATGTCAAAAAGGAAGATTCTAGTATGTTTAAGTGCTCTGCTTGTGCTTGGATAGGATAAAATAAAAGTGACAGATGCACTCCAGGGAAAGAGCACCAGAAAAGCAGGAGAGCAAGAAAGAGTCAAGGGAAACAAGAATGACAATATAGAAAGACATATACCAATATCACAGCCTTTCTCTAATAAGTCAGTGTCCCTCTGCTTCTTCATTACTCACAGGTGAACTGTGCCCATGAAAGATTGTCCATGTCTTCTCAAGGAACAGGGAAAGCAGCAGCAGTGAGCAAAGGAGGAAGGAAGAGCACCATGCACTCAACATCTGGTCTTTTCTTTATATCTGTGTGCACGCATGTGCAAATGACAGCAAGCGTGACAGAGAAGGGAGAGGGAGAGGAGAGGAAGGATTCTTTCCCCACAGTGGTCCTCCTGGTTCTGGCTTGCTGAAAACAGCTTTATATTTTATGAAGTCCTTTATGAACATTGACTTAGACAAGAATAAAAAAACCAGAAAACATGAAGAGGTGAACCAATTCATGCAAATTCTTTGCAAATTCATAAGCCAAGGTCTTCAACAATGGGAGAACAACTTTAGACTCATAAATCCATACTATTCAGCACTGCATGGGTTTTTGAGAGCTAAGAAAGCTTGGGAGAAGTGAAAATCAGGGACACTCACTTTAATCACTTATTTATGTTAACACCTAACTTGACATTTATGATTGTCATGAAATTACAGTGTCTACACCATGGACCTTCCACAGCAGTACAAAGAAGGAGGAGAAAACAGAGCATGCAAAGGTACTACAGGTATGGCAGACAAACTTAGCTGGTTATTTTTGTAGCTTTCTAGTCCTCTGTTCCTTAACTTTCCTCCAAACCTATGCACAACTCAGTAGGGATTTTAACAAACAAGGGTTTATTGATTGGGCATGTCTTTGTGAATCTAGGCTGGTTTTCTGAATCTTGGTGCTTAAGGGCACATTTTCCTATGAGATTTTGAAGATGGAGAGAGAGAGAGTAAAAAGCAAGTTAATATTCTGGGCCAATTCCACACTGATGCCTCTGTTTTGTTGAAATGCATTGCTCAGTGAAGACCATCCAGCTCTAGAGTAAACTACAAGTTGTACCTCAATACTGTGGCACAACTCTTGTGCATTCTTCCCAGCACACCACAATGATAAATTGCTTTTGGTTTTGGGTGGGAAGTACTTTAGAGAGGCTTGGGAATAGAATAATAATGCACAGTGGACTGGCTTGAGTTAAACTTCATAGCTGACCATCAGATATTTCCAGCTCTAACTCTAACTAAAATCAAACCAAATTGAATCAACACAATATGAAGAAAACAAAGAAGAATTACTGAGCACTTATGCCTCTGTTTTACTCACTGGGGCCAAGGGCTGTGGCTGTGCTCATTGACGCACCACTGAGTTCACATCAAAGCCATTTCTACAGGGAACTTCCAGCTGTGCTCTCATGTTTATTACAGCTATCTCACACAATTTGGAGCAGGCTATTGTTCCGAGACGCATGCCCTGATGCTGAAATGACCTCCATGTGGAGCCACTTCAGAATACAGCCACTTATAAATCACTTTCCAAAGAATTTCTGATCTAAAATCAAGAAGGCTCTACTTGAGGCCAGGGTCTCCCGCCTGGAGTACAGGTTCCTTCACACTGCCCCTGGTGTGCCTGCAACATCTTTGACACACTTTCAGCACTAAGCATTGACAAACAACATGCAGTAGCATCTCTCCATTAAAAAAAAAAGGAAAAAAGAGTGTCAGCAGAGTCCAAGGCTATCATTCAAGGTAAGCAATGCTTTTGTTCTGCAAGTGCTTACCACATGCATATATGCCAATTCAAATTCTAGTACACAGGAGAGGACGGTCCGATTCATCTTCTTTTTCACCTCTCTCATATAGCTGTCTTAAGATTGGGTAAACAGTCCTTGGGAGGTGTTTGTCTTTCCATCTTGCATCAAGATGTTTGTAAAACACTTGTTTCCTTCAGACAGTTAGGAGTCCTATCCATGGTATTTTAGAATAGAGATGAACTAAACTATATATTGAAAATTTGACTTCGTAGTTAAAGGACTTACGAATTCTGAAGGTACATGCAATTATTTCCATGGCAGATGGGTTTCTAAGTGGGGTGCGCAAGCACAACCTTATTGCAATAGCACATCCACAATATGCAGTTGTTCACCCCTGGGAGCTGCAGAACTCGAGGATTATCTAGCCTCATGTAAAATTACTCAGCCAGGTTCTTTGCAGAACATTTGTAAAGTCATATTTAGTTCACTGTGACACTGGTTCTTTTCATCCACATTGCACAGTTTTGTTCCACAAACAGCAAAGGCAGTCGAGGGTTTACTTTACTTGGTTTTAAAGACATGTAGTTGTTGGAGATATTTTTGTTTGGCTATTGCATAAAATAATTCACTAGCCACGTATTCGAGCAGCTAGTTCTTTTGGGAGAATGTTGAAACAATTAGGTTAAGACATTAATAATAATAAATAGTAGAATAAAAATCAGATTTTTTAATTATTATTTTTTACTATTAATTCTAATTATTCTGCCTTAGGGAAACAGACCAGGAGTATCCACGGACACACGTGCAATCCAGTAGGATTGAAGGAACAGTGTCGGCAGTAGTTGAAAGCTCCTTCAAATGCATGAGTTTTTCTAAGATTTACATTATTTCCTGGGTATTATGAACTGCAGCATTTTCTGGGCTTGTAACTTCTTGTAAGATGTATTACATATAAGCTCACATATCTACCTGTGTAGGCACGCTGATACTATCATCTTTCTTTAGTAGAAAGCAACCCTGAATGAACTTCAAATAGTGCTTCCAACAGAAAGAAAACCAGCTTTTTTTTTTACAAACTGGGATTCTTGTAGCTTGAAATAGAGATTAAGAGTGGGGTAGAGAGACACTTACAAAATATAATGTATTATACGTGTTATTTGTATACTGCAAGCAAAGTAAATCCTGAAATGTGCTAAGGCAATGGATTTAATACTTTAGGAAGATGATAATGTAATAATGTTTAAAAAACAAACATGTCTCCTGTTGAATTAGATCCTACTAATCCATGGTTTAGTACTGTATGCTGCTTCCTAAAAGAAAAAAACAAACCTAAAAAAATTAACTAGCACAATGCTTGACTGAAAATATCCACATGTTTCTGTCCTTTAGTATTTATGGAATTCTGAGGAAACAGCTGGAGATTTCTGTGCCAAAAATTCATAAATTGATAATGTTGATTCTAAAACAGATAAGGAGCTTTGCCAAAATGACTCCTGCAGTTGTCAGGCAGCCTCCACTGCTTCACAAAGCAGTTCTGCCCACCCTGAGCCCACTCAGTGCCTGAACCTCCCTGAGATCCTGCAGGCTGCACTGATGCACCTACTCAGAAACCCTTCTGAGAGGAGAATGTACAAAGACCTGATACATTTTAAGGGACAAATATGCAAACAGGTTGTCCCAGCAAACTGATGGCCTGTCTGCTGCCTTCAGGTTATCACTGGCTCATTTTTCCAATGAGGACACCAGGGAGGGACAGTGCTGTTCCAGGGGGGCTCCATATGAATCCTTCACCTCTCCTTTTACTGTACTGGGACTCTGGGAGATTCTTAGCCACAGTTCCCACTCTTTTCTTCTTCAGTTATTTAAGACATATTGAAGCATTATTAAAAATACAAATATAGGTCAAAAATACATGCCCAGTTTCCTATTTTTTGCTCCAACTTGTGCCTGCTTAACTGTGACCTAATTATCAGATGGGCTTAGTACCAACCTATCTCTCCAAGAAGCAGCATAATCTTTGGGCACTAAGAGCAGTCAAAATCAATTCACTTATTTAGGAGCCTAACCACAGACTCAGAAACTTAACACCATGTGGGTGAGATCAGCTGACACACAACAGCTCAGAAATATACTTGTCCTGTCACAAATCTCCTTGAACTATGCAGTCCAATAACAGTCACTGGGAAGTGGGCGTGCTAAGGCAAGATCTTCTTCCATAGCTTCCTTGAAAACATATTCTTTTAAAACATTGGTGCTGAGATCAGGGTTAACGCATTGAAATTCTCAGTCCTCCAAGCACTAAGGTAACAATGCTAATTATATAACTAGACTTAAATATAAAATTTAAAAACATATGCTTGGGTTGTTTTAAGTGTGTGTACTGTACATACACTGTATTTTAAAACATTTATTTAAGCTATGTCTTATATTTATCAACTGTATCTTTATCCTAAAAATAATGAAAATTATACTGGGGGAGTTTTCTATGTTCTGCAAAACTAATAAAGCTTATTTTAAGTGATTTTACAATAACGGAACATGCATTAATTCCACATGAAATGGCACAAAAATAATCAATTTGTACTACAGCACGACGAGTGCCATTCTGCATTTTAAACCGATCTTTTCCAACACGAAACATCTACTTCAATTCAGTCTTTAGCAAACTGTCAGACCTTCCTACACACCTACTTGTAGGGTTATTTTTGGATCATCCTGGAAGCAAATCACAACTATCTCAGTGGGTGTACTGGCCTCTAACAAAATGTCACGGTGGCAGCCTTGCGCCACTGATTGGAGAAAAACGTATTGTACTGAAGTGAACAAAAAGCAAATCTTCTAAGAATGGGTATTTGAACATTCTTCACTGCTTCTCAGCTGAAGCACCTTATATATTCTATAAAATGTCTACCATTTCAACAATTGTGCTCACAACATGAACACCTTCAACTAACAAAGACAATCTTCATACTAGATTAGGGGGCAGAGAAAATAATGAGCCACTCATGATAGCTATAAGTTATAATTCTCTGCTTTGAGCAGAGGGAAAGAACGAATTAATTCTTACAGGAAAGACAGTGTAATTTTTTTTTTCTTTTTCAGTTTATTCTATACTTCATAGTCTTCCTTTTTTGGGGACTGTTATTCTTCAATGTCAGCATCTGTCTGAAAATGAGTATTTTTAGACCTTTGTGCTTAGGAGAACGTTTTTTTTTTCAGTGTAAGAGTTAATGGCTGAATACTGATATAATATGACAAAAGCTGTGCTGGATTTTAAGAGGTCATTAAAGGAAAAAAGTCTTACTTTCTCACTTTCTTCCCTATCAGTATTTCTTTTTTAAGAAATATTTCCTCTTAGGTTTACACAACAGATAAACCTAAAGAGTTTTTTACTGAAGCATGAATAGCTAGTTCAGCTGTGTGAATAAATAATAGTTTAGGGAATCAAATAATCATGAAAATGTCAGGGAAAATGAAGGCTCCTAAGTCTGAAACTGAATTAGCTTCTGGTTTAGCAATTCTATCCCCCCACAGCTCAGAAATTATATTGTGTATGCTCATGCAGATAAATTTGGATATATAATTAGATGTTTCGTCTCTTCATTTACACATAGTAGGGCTTTCCTAGTGGTTACTGAAAAAAACATTTATGTGTGAATGTGAAGGAACAAAATTGAAATAAGCTCACAGAGTTTGTGGAATCTCCATCCTTGGAGATATTCAGACCTTGACTAGACATGGCTTTCACCAACGTGCTCTGAGTGGTCCACATTTTACAGTGCTGTATGAGCCTTGTGCCACCCAGGACAATCAGAATACACGTTGTTACCCTTGGGAAAATTAGGGTAGTGGGTCAACTGAGGGAAATTAAATGTCAGACAGCGTTAGAGACAGATACTTTGATCCTGAGCTTACATGTCCCTCCTTTACAACCACCTCCAGGCATTCCCACCACCCACTGAATGAACCCTACATCTCTGCAGGCTCTGGAATAGCAGCCTCCCTGTGAGCTCTTTGCTCGATGATCCATTTACAGGATGTGTCAAGGGCAGTCTCTGGAGGAGAGAATAAGGTTCCTGACACTCAGCTGGGATTCATCCTGCCCAAATTGGGATATTTACAGTGTGGATACCTGCAGCTGAGGTGGTCCCTCCGAAATCTCTTCCCAGTTAACAAGAAGTGCAAACTTCCAGGTCCCCACCCAAAGGGAACTGAGACAAACTGGATGAGACAACCTGGAGTCTGGTAAAAGTTACCCCAGCCCAAATCCTTGTGTTATGAAATACTACAGGTACCTGCCTTTAAAACAGTATGAAATACTACTGGTACCTGTCTTTAAAACAGAAAAAGTATCCTAAGCAAGTGAAATGAAAATAAAGTGAAGAATTAATTAACTAAATAGAGGTGATTAAAGTAAATAAAGGAAACAATTATCATATCAAAATAAAAGACAAGAAAGATGATTAAATGAGTCTTCAAAAGACCCATGAGAAACTCATGAAAGACATAATATGCATTTACCTGGTTTTTAGTCTTTCATGATTTCATTTTAATTTTTATTCACTACCATCTGATAATTGCAAGAAACAGTTACTTTAACCATAGGCAATTTAAACCATTTTAATTTTTTTTTCCAGGGCCAGAAGACAAAAGAACCTATTTATTGCCTGAGGGGTTTTTTACTAAAATGAAAGCTTAATCTTTCATGTTTTTTTAAGCAAAGGCTTTTAAAAAATCATTTCTAACAATGCTGTAGGGAGACACTTCCATGGGTATGCAAAATTGAAATTATAAATTTACAATTATAAAAAAATTAATAGTTTGGGGGATTGTATTGTCTCTGTTCTTTCTGAATGAATACTCTTTCAAGCTTAAGAGAAAGTATTTAGCACATGGAGGAGAACGAGTGTCCTTAGACTCTCTTGTGGTCAAAGCTATTTAGTCAGAAGGTATGAGAGAAAGATCACTGGAGTTTGTTTGGAAATCTTCAAATATCAGATGTCTTGCTGGCTCCTCACTTCCTGGCCTGTTTTTCTGTGTTGCCAACGCACTGAAGCTGGCCTGAGCACTGTCTCCTCTGTACTAGTGTGGTGCACTGATGGTTGCTAAATCTTATCTATGTAAAATTAAGCTTCATGATGAATTTTAACTGAAACAACCATCTTTGGGGCTCTTATGACACATGTTTACAAAGGACAGAACAAGAGCTCTTGGTCAAAGATTGATTCAGCAGAGATCTTCAGGGGAGATATATCTGGATAGAAACATGGATATGATTTATGTGGCTGCTATGGTTCAAGGTATACTGTAAGTACACACTTATGCCCATCTCCATTCTGTGCAGTATTTTTTCTTTAACAACATCAAGAAAAGGATTAAATTTAAGTATCTACCTTTGCACTGCCCCAAATTTGGGCTGTTTTTTCAACTAAGAAATATTAATTTAATGCATTATCTGAAGAGACACAAACATTTCTTCCTGGGCTTAGCGCAGGCTTTGAAATCAGACAAAATAATTTACACTTATGAAACACAACAAACTGAAGTGCTCTATTAAAGGAAAACTAGACCAAAAAAATACCCTTAAGGACTCCAAACATCCACACATTGAAGGCAGATTTAAATGTTTTCTGCCAACATATTTCAAGTTTTAGTAGAAACACTTTGAGCTACTATGAACAGCTTTATCAAACTAAATTCATTTTCCATGGAGCAGAGAAGAATCAATGAAATATTATTCAGGTTTACAAAATATGTAATAGGGTGGAGAATGTGTAACCAGATAAGGAAGGTGAAATTGAAGAACATTTTAACAAGGCTTGATTTCAGGTTGGTTGTGCAAGATAAATAGGTCAGTGGACCTTTTAGAGATTTTTCAAGCTGTCTAATACTATAAACACTTGTGTACAGGTACCATCTATAAGACTTTCAAAGGTAACTGGCATTCTGAATACACTATTTGAAAGGCTAAAGATCCAGAATTTTTGAAAATAACACAAGTTCAATGTGCTAGCCAAAATCATTAATCTCTTCGGAAAAACCCTTGGTATCTGCTCTGTCACACTACCTGAGCAATAGGGAGCTCTAGTTACCGCAAAGATGTATCTGCCCAGCCCAGCACCTGTCTACCACGGGCCTCTGCAGACCTGGACATCAGATAAAACAACCTTCCAGGTACTCAAGGAGCCTCAAGATCAGGTTAAAAGGGAACAGCAAGTCAGACAGGCTGGATAAGAAGACTGTGTTGGAGAGGGAAAGAAAGAAACGTGGGCCTTAAGGTTGAATCCAAGTTCTGTGTGTGCATGGCAAAGCAAAGTGCACAAAGGGAACATTCTGGTGCCACTTCTCTGCAGAGCAGCAAAGAAAAAGGGAGTTAATTTCTAGCCCCTCTGCACCACAGTGCAGTGTATTGAGCTGCCCTAAGAAGTCTTGTCAGCATGGGTCAAGATATGTTGTGTGTGTCTTGGGAGAACAAGGCTGCTCAAACATTTATCAGCTAAACTGCAGAGATATCACAGAGCATGCATGAAATGCAACATTTCTGCTTCTATAAATGGGTGGCATTCAGACAGGTGTAACATGGAAACACTGACACTGGGAATAGCCTTTTGCAAAGTGTTCAGTCCCAGCTCCAGGACAGAGGGAAGAGATTGTTCAGGTTTGAAAGAAATAAATCAGCAAGTCAAAATTATTTTCAGCCACCCTGCTTCTCAGAGATGTTGTTAATGAATATTATTTTTGATAGGCTGAGATAAGGCTCATGCCACAAAACAGGAAAGTTCTGCACAAACTTAGTATTAGCCAAGCTTCTTTCCATTTAACCTCTGTCCCAAACAAGCAATAAAACTGTAATATAATGGGAGCCCTGGCCAGGACTAACACCCCGTACCACACTCGGTCCCAGTTCTATTGTGCAGTGAAGTCTGTTTTCCTTACTGATGAGCTCAAACTGTCTGCCATGAATTACTTTTTCATGGGGGATAAATATACACTTAAACAAGATTAAACACAAATGTTCTTTAGTGGTGTCTAAAATAATATGAATGTTTTTTAGAACAGCAATAAACACACTTCATGATGCAAATAATTACACCCTGCAGCCTTTATGTAACAATAAGTGGCCAGATTCTCTACTCAGCTACATCACTGTAAACCCAGAGTGAATCAACATCTCTCTCTCTGTGGATTCTGGTGATCCTGAAGTGTTACCTAAGTCTGAATTTGCCCCAGTTTCTCTCTGAGGTTTTGCAGACATCAGACATGCATGGCTGGAAGTCCACGTGGTGGTCATGGAGGCATCTCCACCTCTTATCCTGTCCTTTTGCCCCCATAAATCTGGCTTCTGCTTAGTGTAATGAAGTCAGAATCTGTCTGTGTATTCCTTGAGCATCTGATATCACTTCTGTAACTGTGTACTCAGGACCAGAAGAAAGCTCAACTGAGATCCAGCAAGAGAAGGAAAAAAAAAAGGACTTCACTAAAATTAATGAAGGGTAAAGGCAATACGTGCATGTGCTGGGAATCAAACATCAGTATCTTGGGGATTAAAAGGAACCACTTCAGCTGATTTTCCTTTGGATGAGAAGAATTTGGTCATGTTCTGAATTCTTTGTGAAAAGTTAAATTTATCTTAAGTTTCCCATGCAATTTTAATTTTCACGCAGAGTTTTGTAAGATGTGTCTGTTAGGCTTTAATGGACCCTGAAATGAATCTGGAAAGGTGAACATGTCCACACTGGACCACTTGAAAAAGTAGTTATTTGCTTGAAAATAACAGCAACAATACAAAAATGTATTCAGCTATTAAAGGTTCTTCCCAATTTACATGAGCATGGAACTTAAGACACAACATGGAATCAGCATTTTAACTACCATCTTCCCCTTGGCTCCCATGTTTGTGTGTTGGAAGCAGGCACTCTGCTCTTACCGGGACTTGTGAGGGCTCCCAGAGCACCAGTCGTTGTGGAGAGAGGGTTTGCATTGGTGGTGGTAGCTGAGGTCTGGGCGGCGGCTGCTGCGGCTGCTAAAGTTGCCAAATTCTGTAATTGTAAAGCGTTCATGCCTATGTGGAGAAGCAATAGGGTTAATTAAAACAGGTAATAATCATAATCATCAAAAAGTGCTGTTTTCAATGGTCATGGAGCTTGGGGTGTACCTTGCCAATAAACTGGATTCTTTTCATTCCCAAGACATCTATAATCTCGAAACACCTCTTACAGTTCCTGAAGAGTATTTCTCATCTCTCTACCTTGGAGTTGAGAGAATGAACCAAAGACACCAGCCTATACTTCAGGAAAATTAAACCTGGTTTGTGCCTCTTCTGAGGGAAGTGTAGAATTAAAGTCATTTAAACTCTGCTTGAAGCCCAGGCACAATATTATTTCCTGACACAATGGGGGATGTAAAGAAGACAACTAGCATTTAAAACATATTCAGGACAGGGTCATATAACTGGGATGAATAAAATTTGTTTCCCATGTCTCCTCTGGATATAACTACTAAGGTTACGCTGTGCAGTAGCCAATAACTGTGCTCAATTTCCTTTTGATGGTTCATTTCTAAAAACATATATGAATTAAGTACATCAAATTAGTATCAGCCTGACCACAGAGCCATCACTGAGACAGGGATTTTCAGGCTTTAAGCTCTGGACTATGAGATCAAGTCTACTGAGTCATCTGTTGCTTCATTATTTTAAAAGATGTGGGGGAGATACACCATCATTTTAGTGAGAATCTTAAAGAAATGGAGGCATTTAAATAGCAAAGGTTTAATTTAGATGCCAAGTGAAAAAGGACAAACAATAAAGAGAACTTTTGTGAAATGTAAAAAAAAGATTATTAAGGAACAGCCAATGGCATACATTTGCTTAAATCAGAGGGATAGGAGTTGGTCTCTCCAGAGTAATTCAGAAGAACATTCCTTTTACCTTGGACTAGATAAAGTACTTGGGAACTGACTCTAAGGTGAAATACTTCAGTAACAGCTAAAGTGCAGATACAAGATGGGTGCTAGCATTAACCAGACTGGATCCTTCTCAGGATCCCCTGAGTAAGACCAGCTATCCCCAAGAGTGATGTTCAGACTGGGCATTTACACAAGGATGTGACAGACATGGTTTGGATGACAGTGAGAGATCATCCTTTGGGTTTGGACATATGAAGGAGCTCTGTGAGGGCTTGAGTCCTCAACAGAATTGAAAAAATGCAAAAATGCAAAAGATTCAAAGAGTTTTATTGTGTTCTTGTAGTCCTGATAATACAAGTACACTAACAAAAGGTTAGGTAGGAAGAGCAATAGTTTTTCTAGACCTAGTGATAGAGCTGGGAAGACTGTATGAGTGTTGGGGAACACTCAAACAAGGAGAGCTTGAATGCCTATAAACACATCTGATTTTTTCTGAATGTTAGTTTGCTAACAAGAGATATTACTTCTCCCTGCACACTTTGTATCTCAAACAGGGGAGCTTAACAATAACTTAGAGAAAATGAAAACAAGAGAGTTTAAATAAAATACTTGGTAAGTATGTTTGAGAGGAAAAAAAATGCAGTGAAGGAGAGGTATTTTCTCAGAATTCAGAACTCCTTCAGTAATGGAGAGTGATATTACTTTCAAACACATGTATTGCAGACTCAGGTTAGTACAATCAACAGTCTCCATAAAGAGGAATTCTTACTGTCACAGCACTAGGAACTGTGAAATGAACCTTGAGATAGGCATCTATTTGTGAATAAAGACCCAAATTTGAACACAGCATGTTCCAACAGGCAGGTCTGGCCTCAGGTGAGCACCTAATTTGACTGAGGTTCTAATGAGGTGTCTTGGTCAATGCCCACATTCAGTTCTGATGTTGGTGTTTTTGAAAATGTGATGCAATTACAGTGGTGGGAATTAAGATTTTAGTTGATCCAAGATACACCAATTCATAGCCTGGAACCAGAACAAGACACTTGGAGAAATTACATGACCAAGAAAGCTCTTTAAGGTTTCTTTTGGAGGCTAAAGACCATCTTAAAAGAAAAGGCTTTTCTCAAACACTACCAATCCAAACTATTTTGCAAGACACAGTTCAGATAGAAATTCAGGTATGCAAACAACATTGTTTTACTTTTTAAAATTAGTCATCTGACTTAATTGCTTGCCTTGGGTGTAAGTATTTTTTTTCCCACCTAAGAATTATCATGCTTTGATAGTAAGACTGCAGACTACTTCAAACAAGATTTTGGGGGTGGAGAAGACTTAAGCTGGGACCCAATTCTTTGCGAACAAAGCAGTCAGTAGTTCTCAAAATGAGTAGGGAATTAATTTTCATCCTGGACTGATACTGGTCCTCAGTTATCATTTACCTTCCTGTTCATAAAGAGCATAAGTAATTCAGCAAAGAATATCCAGCAAACATTGGTGGTCTTCGCTGAGGCCGTATGTCGTGCCATTCTGTAACAAGGATTTAGGAAAGCAGTGGGTTGCTCTCCTCCAGAGGAATGGCTTTCTATCACCCACTGTTTAGTTATTCATCAAAAGGATCAGTCATAACCAGCTTCTATTTCTTCTGTGTGGAGGTTTCTTCAGCTTTTAAATAGAATACATGTTAGCATTAAATAATTCTAATGAATACAGAATGGTTCTAGAGGGGAGCCTAGGCCAGACAAGGTCAACAGGCAGCAGAGCAAACAACTGCTCTCTCTGCACTCATGAATCACCCTTGAGCCTCTGTGGATGTAAAACAAATACCATCATTGCCTCATCCCACAAAAACTACTTTTTGTTTTTTAATAGTGGGGCATTTTCTGTATAAGCACAGGAGGAACCCATCAATTTAGCAAATCAGTTTCAATGCCCAAAGAAGATGAACGAACAAGAGCTTGGTGGTGATGAAGTTGTCTCCCCACCCAATTTGTTTTACTGTAGAGGTGACTGTAAGACACTGGCCACAAAACAGCCTGCAGATGTTATAGGGTGTCAGCTTGGGTGTCTTCAAGACAAAAAACTGCTGGCTGTTGTCTTGCTTGAGTAAGAGAAGGACAGCAAAGACCCCCACTGAATTAACTGAGCACCCAAATGTGATTGTCAGCAAGAGCTCATGGCACACACTGTCACCCAGCATGCTCTAGAGCCCATTTTGTCAACAGTTTTATCACTTAATATGCATCTTCTTTAGGATCCTCTGTCTGCTCAAGTATCTGAAAAATAAGTCCTGTCATCACTGTTTCATGTTCCCCAGGCATTTTACCATTTCTGCTCCCTCTTTATTGGTTTCTCCCATCATCTTGTCAGGAGTGTCAACATCCCACTTGCTTGGACAAACTTGGAGGAGGGAAACCAAATGCTCTGAAGTCCCAGACCCCAAAAGTACTTTGCTTTCAAATGGGGATTTTTGGTTTAATTGAACCTCAGCTAAGGTACAGTTCTGCACTTCTGTGGGATGAATCTGCTCTCTCATTCTCTCCCCTTTCACACACTCTCTTCACACATCCTACAGTTTTTTCAAAACGGTCCCAAATCCCGCAACAGAGCTGGACGGCAAATGAGTAGATAGATTTTATTTGAAAGTGCTGCTCACTCAGCAAATGCACCTCTCTCTGAAGAAATGCAAATTGCTTAACGCTGAGGAACAGCCTCATAGGCAGAGCTGCACATGAAAAATGAAAATCCTCCAGTAGAGGAAAAAAACCCCTTCTGGGTAAGGAATAACTCTTGATCTTCATGATGGAGACAATGTTGGGAATTAAAGGGAAATGATTAAAAACCCCAGAATCACAATACAGTTTGATTCCATTTTTAATGACATGTATTTACCAATGTGCTATCAGCTTGGCAAATATTCAAGATCGCAAGGAAATTCAACTTTCATTTTGTTATTTGGCAGATTAAAAAAACAATTAAATCATGTACAAAACAGATGCACAATATGCCTTGCTAGAAACTTAAGATTTAAAAAAAATTATTTATAAGGATAGGGGCATGAAAATTTAATTTAATGTTCACCTTAGGTAATTTTGTGTCTTATTGTTCACAGCAATTACCATAAATCTACATATCAATAAGCGAGAACAGATGTCAGTTGTTACAAGTGCTTGCCAATCAGGCCTGTTAAAAAGTGACAGATGGATGGTGATAGAACATTCTCATAAGGCCTATTAGCACATTCACAGGAAATTTTTGTAGTGCTGCACAGTCACAGATGCAGTTCTGTGAAAACACGGGGAAATTTGAGAGCACGAGATTTACATTTTACAACTTCTTGTGCTGCCTCTGACACAAACTTTCATACAATGAAGTAATTTGCCTCATTTCAGTCACTGCAGCTTTTCTCCTGTGATAACTGTAAATTTGGAATTATTGGGTATTTGTAGAGGAGGGAACGGAGTCACAAGCCGTTCCTGAAGACTTCTTAGGCCTCATCAGCTCTCGGGTTTCTAAAACCATAATAAAATCATATTAGAAAATAGCTGAGATTTGCTTACTGAACAAATTCCTAAAAAAAGAAGGCACCAGCTACATTTAGTGGCACCGTATGCATGGAGATTTTCAAAGTCAGTGGTGATTATCAGAGCCAAATCTGATAGCTCATAAGCAGTTCTCACTGACTTGACTTCCTTTGCTTTGGAAATTTTATCCTTCTCAATTATTAGGATTTATTCCATCTGAATTAAATCCTGGCTGCAGCTTAAAAAATGTGGATTAAGGTAAAATTTATCATCTTCAGGCTAAAAAGCAACTATTTGCTAACACTGACATCAGCCATTTTGGATGCTGATGGTAAAATGTCTGGAAAGGTGTGGAGGGCGAGGCTATTCCAGCAATATTCTAAGAATTAAAATAGACAGGAGAGCTAAGTGCTACCTCCATCAAACCATATATATTCTGTGGCTACTTTTAGAAAAGCTGCTTATCTGAACAGTGCTTGAGGTATCCTGACCAGCTACTGTTTGATTGAGCAAAGCCCTTAAAACAACTTTTAAGTCCACAGTCAATTCTGCTCTGTTTTTCAAGAGTATGTGCTTAAATCTGACTGGAGGTTCACAGAATTATAGAATGGTTTGAGTTGGAAGGGACCTTAAAGATCACTTAATTCCAACCCCCCTCAAGCCATTTGTTGACTTACGTAGGATTTCAGCCCATTTTCAGGTTATACATGCCCTAAACACATCCTGGCAAGATGGGTGCTTTTGTCAATTGAAACTTCTTCAGTCCTAGCGGGAAGAATTCATCTGATCTAACTTTGTCCAAAAAAAAGTTACTCACTCAGGCTCTTGCTAGAGTCAAAGAAGAGAGAGCGGGTAATGGAATCATCTGATCCTAAAACAGAATCATAGCACCATTGACTCATAGAACATTTGGGTTGGAAAGGACCATAAAGACCATGTAGTTCCAACCCCCCTGCTATGGGCAGGGACACTTTCCATTAGTCCAGGTTGCTCAAAGCCCAAAGCCCACCTTTCAAGGGACATCTTTCACCAGACCAGGTTGCTCCAAGCCCTGTCCAACCTGGCCTTGAATACTTCCAGGGATGGGGCAATCACAGCTCTCTGGGCCAGGGCCTCACCAACCTCACAGGGAAGAATTTCTTCCTAATATACATAATATTTTCCTAATATCCATAAAACAGATTAATGCCAGCCTCGGTAGGATGAATCATTGCCTGGGAGTGACTCCCTCTTCACTGACATTCCAGGGAGATGGGATGCCTGCTTTCCAAACTGCTGAGGTTCAGCTGGATGAATTCCATCCACAGAGGGGCCAAGGCAATAAAAAGCCCCCTCACCCTCCATTTATTGGCTATGGAAAGCCCACACAGAGCTACAGATCTTGTACCCAGACTTGGCCAAACTTCCATGTCGTGCACTTTTACCACCTGAATAAGCATGTCTCCTCAACTGCTGAGCACCACTTTTTCCTCTCAAGGTGCCTCTCCTTCTCTGAGAAGGAGCAACGTGTGGATTGTGAACAGGCTCACTTGCTGCAAACTCTGTCTCTCCAAAAATGCTAAACAGAGTTGTTTAATTTATTAGTTAAAAGAAGAAGAAGAAAAAGTTAATTCTATGTGTTAAAATAACTAGGTCTTTCAATAGAATTAGTGTTACAAAAGCGGAATGTTTTTGGTCCCTGAGGTCAGCATTTTCAAAAGTGGTAGTTATCTTTAAGAAACAGCTATCTCCCTTGAGCTGGAAACAGTTTCTTGGTGACCTTTAATTTTAATATGATATCCCTAAAGAGGTCATAGCAGGAGAAATCCTCCTTCTGTACGGCTTTGCTGGAATGAAGCCATCCAAGAGTCAGAGGATATAAAGGATCCTTTGGCCAATACAAAAGGATAGAGCTTTTGTGCAGATGGTCCTGGCTTCCAACTGGTCCCTCCAGATCCACTGTGCCAATCCAACAATTACAGGAAAATATTCAGAAAGCAGAACCTCGCAGACTTTCTCTCACCCATCTGCTCCTACAGACTCTGCAACAGGAGGAAATCTGGCTTGGGTAGCGGAAGAAGGGTGGAATGGATTGAACAGGGCTCAGAAAGGGCCAGAAGTTCAACCCAAAATACAACCAAACTGTGAGAGAACTTGGACAGGACTGCAAAAAATATATACATTGGAAAAATATTAAAAGTCCCAGCTGCAGAGGGCTTAGGGATCTGAAAGACAAAGAAGAAAAGCCAAACCCATGGCTTCTCCTCCTGCATAACTTCAGAAAGCAAAATACACTGTCTATTCAACGAAATTAAGAGAAGCCCTTTGTGTCTTTTATGAATACTGTACATTTTTTTATGTCTTGAATGGTCACACATACAGAAACATTGTTGTATGAACCAATATTTGTTCCTGCCAAAACATTTGACATTAATGGACAATAGAAAATCTTCCTTGACTGTATATTGTTTAAATATTGAAAACATTGAAACATTTTCTACAATCATCCTAGCAATAGTAAATCTCCTGATTACACTGTCTGTATAGTAATTCCCGAGCTCTTAAACAGGCAGGCTGGCTCAAATAACTGCAGCTTTTAGGACCTGCTCCAGCGCCAGCCAAATTCAATGCAAACATTCAAGCAACATCAATCTCCTTTGAACTGAGCTTCCCAAGCAATTTGTATATATTTGAAGGAGGAATTTTTGTTTGCTTGAAATGTTGCTAGTGTTTAATGTAGCTTGCATTGTCTTTTAAAGTAAGACAATCAAATCACATAATGTAATTCATCTACATTATTAGCCTTCTCCAAAGACAAAGTGCAGGCTTGACACTGAGGCTGGAGAGGCACGTGAGAGGAAACACTGCCTTTAAATTAGCATTAGCAGATATCAGAGGAGGAGAGGAAAAGTGAGGAAGTGCTCACTATGAAATATACACGTAAGGTTGGCATGTCCTTGCATGTTTTACACAGGACAATGAAGCAGACTTTGGTGAGGTAGAATTAGTGCCTGTCATCAAGACCAGGGGATTACTGTAATACCAAAGGCACCACTGCCAGCTCTCCCAACTTTATGACCAGTCTCAACATATCACGTTGTTTTCTTTGACTTGACTCATGAAGCAGAATGATTTCATTAAAATCTTGTTTTTCAATAGAAATGAGAGAAAACTGAACTGGGGAATTAAGCACGGAACCTTAAAGCCTGGAAAGCTAAATGGCAAGCTACAGCTTTTTGTCTCTCAAATTTTAGGATCTCAAATTTTCGTTAAACCAGTTTCATGATTTGCTTGGACTTCACACAATGCTGAATGCTAGCAGGGCCAGTGGGCTGCTACAGCAGGAACAGTGTTCACTTTTAGACCTGGTGTTGTGTGTTTAATATCTGTATGTTAGAGAGCTCTTGAGAAAAATCCCCATTTTTCTTTGGACTGTATTCCCAGTTTACAAAAAACAAACAAACACACAAACAGAAACTCCAATATTCTTCAATTACAAACACCTAAAAATCCCACTCCTTTCACCAAAATCAAAGAACCACTGCTTTTGCAACATAAGAACTACTTCAGCCAGACTGAGGCATGGTATTAGGGAAAGGGAATTTAAAACTCCACACTGAAGAGCAGTGTCTTTGCTCTGCTAGCAAAGAAAATTGCTTTGATTTAGGAAATAATGTCACTGGGCATAGCAAATAACTCTTCACATGTGCAGTGGGGTGTGTGCTGTGCCCCTTCTGTTCTGTACAGAGACAACACGAGCTTTAGCAGTACAAATAAACACTTGCAGATCCAAAGGACCCTAATTTTGTACAAGGGGGTGGCTGTATCAGAAGTCCTAATGTAGCAAATTCATAAAGATTTAAGTACAAAAGAGATGCTAGAGCCCTGACATGGAAGTAAGGGTGGAATTTCAATGGCTCATGTGGCTTTTGATCAAACTTTTAGTGTCTGAATTACATGGTAAGCACACCCATCGACTTCAAGGATAAAAGTTGCACCCCTCAAACACAAAGTTCAAAGAACTTGAACGCTGCAATGATGGATCTTCTTTAGCACCTCACTCAATTGTGTCTGGATTTTGTTCCTCACTTTGAAATGTTATATTAATAGGCAAACTATATGCAATATGGAATTAAATATTAGATTCTTTTTTTGTGAAATGAACCTATAGAGCTTAAGTTAAAAAACTCTATGCCTTTACAAATGTTCAAAGATAGCTTCAGCTGGTAATGCAAGCTCTTGCTGCAGACACAGGAGTACTTTCTATTCCTTTCACAAAACATAATATACAAATTGTTAATACCAGATGCACTGCATGACATAGTACTGCCTGATTTCCAAGGAGAGGACATGAACTCTCAGTTCTAACAATGAAATAGTGCTTAGTATTTGGCACTTTCATGTAGAGATGCAGCTTGGAGAACAATTTAGTATCATTAATTTTACCTTGAACATAAAGATTTAAGAGTCACATGTTTTGGGGAAAGAAGTAAACTTCAGGCTGATTTGATAACATGAATATAAGATATAAAATACATTTTTTTCCAAGAGAGGTAGTCAGTCATCAAATTATCCCATAGATGACTGCATTAGCAATCTAATTTGCAGTTGAAAAAGTATATCCCTCAAGTAACAATGATGTGCCACTATGATTTCTTAAGATGACTTTCTCTTAGTCTCAAGACCATATGATTTTCAGAGAATAAATCACATCCTGGATTGAAAGCCCAGGATGGAAATACTTGACTAAAATCCTTAGTTTCAACAGAGTTATTGAAGACAAAGCTGAATCTACACTAACAGTGAGAAATAGGCAACAAAAACTTCTAAGGTGCACATAATGCCATGAATATCACATTATTTTTCCTCAGTGTCCCAATTCTTTCATTTTGTAGACCTAACCAAATATGAAAACATTAAAACACAATCTTTGAGCTCAAAACCACTTCCAAAACTGCCAAGTATAAAACTGTTGCTGAACCAGTCTGTTCTGTTTATCATATTAAGGTACATTATTTTGATGAAAAAAATGCTAGATTGCAAGTGTAACATAATAGAACCAGAAAGCACTGCCAGCAGGTCTGAGGAAGAGAGAATAATTCAGAGATATTGTCATCTGTAGGCCAATTTATATTGTCAGACAGCAGGTTCACATTATTCTCTGATGTCACTGCAATAATGGCATAATATAACGATTGAGCAAAGAATACCTGTGGGGTATAGCTATACAGTGTGGTATATATATACTTGTTAAAGTATTTCAGGCTTCATTCAAAGCAGAACCAGAAGCAGCAAAAGACCAAGACTAAAAAAAGAATGAGAAATGGTGCTCATAAAGACTTCTGAATATTTCAGCCCTTGTTTTGTGATGATGAAGCAAGCGTAATGTTGTATTTCATTGATTCAGTGGGCTCATGATTAAAATAAACTAATGTAGCAATTTAGGGGTTTTGTGATTCTTTCTTTTTTTTTTTCCCTGTAACAAGAGGAAAAAAAAAAAGCTTTTTAACAGTTCCTCACGGCAGGCATAATGCGCATCTGTGCTCTGATTTACTGCACATGCTGCCTTCTCTAGCATCATGTTAAGTTAGGATATCAGCATGGTAGGTCACACAGTGGGAATGACCTTTTGCTAATCACTACACATCAGTTACTACTGGCATACAGCTCATTACTAAGAAACCCTCCAACTAGCTGGCTTTCAAATCTGCTCACACTTTGATTCCTTTTTCCCCTTTTCTTTCTTTCTTTTTTTCCTCCAGACTAAAGATTATACTTTTACATAAAATCTCTGTTGTGTAATTTTGCCAACTAGGGTTCCAAAGTCAAAAAGGCACCCAGTTAATTTTCTGTGATTATATAAGGAGCCTGAAAATTCATACTGAAGGTAGGCCTGTAATCTTGGGTTTCATTAAAAAGGTCAGAACATTTTTCTTCACCACATATTATTAAAATGTTTGAGGGCTGCCATTAATTTGATTTTTCAGGACACAGAAATCTCACTGGAAATTAGAATGTAATCCTGCTGTTGCTTTCCTGACACTTTTCATAGGGCAGGATATGGCTGCAGGGACTAAAAGCTCTCCTGCAATTTACAATTGGTTACTTTGGCCAAATGGCAGGTGACTAATGCAAGACAAACTGTTTGCACAACCTGGGAGCACTGGGTTTAATTTCAGTTCTGAAAGAGGGGTGAAAGTGTTTCTATTGACGCTGAACCGTGAGCTGTCCCCTGCCAATACATCTGCCACATTTAATACACAACATGCCCCCCACCCCCTGACAATGTGATTATTAGAGGTACAGAATTCAGTAGCTTAAGAATACAAGACACAGCTGGAGCAAAATGAAAGGGTGTTTAACTCACCGGCCATTTGCTGAATGCCGCTGAAGGCACCCAAGTTACTGGAGGAAGTTGCTTGCTGCAGAAGCTGCAAATGAACAACACAACACAGCAATCTATCTGACAGTAATGTAACAAATGAAGATAAAAACTAAAATGAGCTATCATTTCACATTTGGAATATTTCTGCTTTCCTTTACATTTATATAGTCTCTTGCTTCTGTCTGCTGTTGGAATGAACATCCCTAGAGTCAATGCTGTAAATCCATATTAATGTCTAATCTCTATTAAGAAACACAGAGACACAAGGGAAACTCAATAACATGGCTGCTTTGAAACAATTAATCAATTTATTCTTTTTAACAACCAGGTGTTAAATCTATTTAAACCAACATAGTGTGACTAATTACAACCCTCTGTAGTCTAGTAGTTACCATAACTCATCTCTGTCAATCATGGTCCATTCTTCCCCACCCCTGTGAATTCAGATTTTTCTTTATTATCTTTATGAATCAAGCACACTGATATTCATTAGACTGGTATTTGTATATATAGCAATTTAGCCTATCTCAGTATTAATTAGCCAACCTCGGTACTAATATATATTTTTAATTGCTGGGTAAATTGCTGTTTATATCACTATACCAAAGCATTGTACGCACACAAATATACAATATATATATACACAGTATACACAGTACATATATATGGGCACATCTATTTCACAGAGTCATAGAATCCCAGAACAGTTTGGGTTTAAAGGGACTTTAAAGATCATCCACTTCCAAACCCCCTGTCACAGACAGGGAAACCTTCCACTAGAACAGGTTGCTCAAAGCCCCATCCACCTTGGCCTTGAACACTTCCAGGGATGAGGCAGCCTCAACTTCTCTGGATAACCTGTGCCACTGTCTCACCACCCTCACAGGAAACAATTTCTTCCAAGTATCTCATCTAAATCTACTCTCTCTCAGTTTAAATCATTACCCCTTGTCCTGTCATTAATTGCCCCTGTAAAAAGGCCCTCTCTAACTTTCTTGGAGGCCCCCTTCAGGTATGGGAAACTCTAAGGTCCCAGAGGCTTCTCTTCTGCAGGCTGAATAGCCTCAACTCTTTCAGCCCTGTCTCTATAGCAGAGGTGCTTCAACCCTCTGATCACCTTTGTGGCCTCCTCTGGATTCACTCTAACAGGTCTGTGTCTTTCCTGTACTGGGGGCTCCAGAGCTGGATGCAGCACTGCAGGTGGGGTCTCACAGGAGCAGAGCAGAGGGGCACAATCACCTCCCTTGACCTGCTGCCCACGGTGCTGGGGATGCAGCCCAGAACACATTCGGCTTTCTGGGCTGGAAGTGCACATTGACAGGTCGTGTTAAGCTTCTCATCCACCAGCAATTCCAAGTTGTCCTCACGGCTGCTCTTGATACATTCTCTTGTGCTTGGTATTTCCCTGATCCAGGATCAGGACCTTGCACTTGCCCTTGTGCTTCGTGAGGTTCTATTTGTCTTACTCAGAACCATGAGGAACTCCCAAGTTATCCAAAAGTTCCTCAATCAGACCTCTCAACTCCAGAGCCACAAAAGGCAGAGGCTCCCTCTCAGCTGTCATGAAGAGGAGCCTCTCTTGGTTATCCAGGACCTAAGACACATGGCTGTGCATTTCAGACAGCAGCTACCACCTGTTTCTCATCTTACAAATGGACCAAGGGAAATACCATTTTAAATTTATGGCTTTTCCTGGCCACCTTCACTTTCTGGATGAGGGGATATGAACCATGCATGTTTAACATTGACAGGACCACACATTAAAGCAAAAACCATTTCCAAATGAAAATGTGGAACTTTGATGATTGAACCACAACATTCTAGTTTAGAGGCTGCACCATATGGATAAGGCCCTTACAGTGCTCAGCTGCCTATCTGTCCTCCCCTAAGAAAGAACTTTAATTTTATTCCAGCTATAAAAACCAGACTCTAACATTCAAAACCCTCAATAAAACTAATGGAATCAAATTTTATTTACGGTGGAGTGGTTGGAACTAGATGATCTTTAAGGTCACTTCCAACCCGAGCCTTTCTATGAATCTATGATTTGTTTTGCAGCATGAGGATACTTTAAATGTTTGCCCTTGACAGCACTGACACATCTTCAAAAGCTTATTCAGATTCTATTCCTTGTTATTTATTTTTAGGCCATGTGATAAACACACCCAGAAGAAGATACGCTGTGTATCCTGGACAATTTAGCAATTTCTTGCAGGGAGTTTACTAGAACTGATTTACCATGGTCCTAAAATAACTACAGTATAATACAGCCACCACCTCTGAAGTGAACTTACAGCTAGATATTGTGGTGTGAGTCCTCCAAGACCTGTGAGGTTTCCCCAAGTGGCAGTATTGAGCTGTTGCATCTGCTGAGCCAACTGCTGCTGCAAACGCCGCTGCTCCTTGTCCTTTTGGGTGTCAGCAAACTTCACCACGATTGGCGAAGAGCAGCCCTGTGGTTGGACAGATCAGGAAAGACAGAAGGGTTAAATCACACCGGGTCACCCTCACCTCATGAGCTCAGCCATGTCCTGTAGGGCCACTGGCACTGGCACAACCAGATGGCTCACCCTGTCTTTGTGACTGGCATGTGTAGGACTGCAAGGACTAAGATTTTCATGTTCTTAGGAAAAGAGGCTACGGAGAAATTATTGATTCCCTCTTTTTATAAAGCACCTTTCCTCAGGCTCTCTTTTCCTTCCAGCTATCAAAATCGCTGCCAGACACAGCAAAGTGTACCAGTCCTCTTTAATTAAGCTTCACAGCTGATGAGATGGATGTGATGCTTTGTCTGCAGTCTGTTTTCGAGGCATCGCCAAAAGGAGAGGTGTCCAACCTCCGCGTTGCCAGGGACCACACAGCCAACACCGCCCTGCCACCGCGGTCTGGCTGTGCCGTCACGCTTGGTGCAGCTGGCGTGTGCCCCCTAAATAGACTGGGAGCAGCAGATTTACCTCAGTGCCCACAATCAGTGAGGCACCAGCCCTGTTCACACCAAGGACCCCCGGTCAATTCACCCACCTGCGGTCCGCTCCCAGGCACGCTTTGTATCAAGCACCCTTGAGATGTGAACAAAGGGCAGGATGCAGACCAAAAGGGACTAGTTCTGGTGATAGCAGCCCATTCCTGATTGCCACCATTTCTTCTATTGCTTCTATCAGCCTCTTGTTACATGGTATGGCAAGGCTGTAAGATGCCTTAGGAAATAGGGAAGCTGTAAGAAAGAGCTAGAGGTCTGGTCTGCAGCCTGCTCCTCACCCATGGCTGAGGGACCCTTGGGAAGAGGTTGAAGGTCACAGACTAAATGGACTTTTGAGGTAAACTGGAATTTCCCTCGGACTTCAAATTGGCCATTCCTGGGCAAAGTCACTGAGAGAATGAGATGTGATTAGGAAAGATGTCTCTGTTGATTTCTCTCTGTTTCTTTTCCCTGCTAAGAAATGTTTCATATTTTAACCTTTCAAGTCTTTGTTTTTTTCAGATCAAGAAAGCGAACTATATACTGCAATGATTCAGTTATTCAAATTAATTCAAGCATTTTATGAGTCATTGGAACTGTCAATCCATTTCATACTGCTTTTCAACTTCACAGCATCCAATGAATAACTTCCCTTGCCATGCTTTGTTATACTAATTTCTTGTCTAACTTCAATCTGAACACAATGGCAGGAGTGATAAGTGACTCAAGTCCAAAAAACTCAGCTTTAGCCAAAGTGCATAGCGTAGGATGCAGAGCAGGGCTATACTTCACCTACTCTTCCCATGGCTCTCACAACACTGTGAACATCTTCAGAAAAGTTCCTGTCCTCAATTATTTACAAAAAGCAGCCATGTACCTTTTCTCTGAAGAACCTCACACCAGGACAAGTGACAAAAATATTCACAATCATCAGATGAAATGATGAAATAAACAATAATAGTAGTAGTAGTAATAATAATAATAATAATAAAATAAAATCTAATATAAAGATTTCCCATCAACACTGTTCCTTTAGAATTATCTTAGAAAATCATCACTTGTGGTTTATTATTCCACTTCCAACTCTCTTCCTGTGTGTTTCATTGTAAAAATGTCTTTCAGTGTTTCAGTGAGGAAGAAAGGAGATACATAGCACTCTAGCAATCAAATAAAGATTATGAAGGAGTCGGCTTGTTACACAATTACCTCTCTCTAGTGATTTTTATACTAATATTAAAAATAAGATCATTTAGAAAAAAAGAAGAAAGAAAAAGGAGCCAGGGGGTAGAGGATGTGAGAAAGATTTTTCTGGTTTTGCTAATAAAAAAAAAAGCAAGCTGTTTCTATCTAATATGAGGTTTGGTAACACTGGGCTGAGAACAACTGGAACTTACTGCCTTCTACCTGGACGTACAGGAGAATCAAGTCTATTTCCAAAGAAACAGAAATGAGTATCAAAGGAAGAAATATTATATGGTTATTTCAGTTTTCAGTTCCGTAGTTCAGCATTCAACACTACAACTGACATATTTATGAATGCTTAAATGTCAGTAAATTGTATAAAAACAATATCTCTGCAATTTATGAATCTATAATTCATTTTTTCACTGTCTGCTTTATATTTCATCACTTCATCATTTTCAAGAAAGCAAACATTCTGAAGACTGAGATTATATCTAGCAAGTGGTTCTATATGAGAAAAGGATTGTTATTGTTGTATCAAATTTACTCCATGATAACAAATTAGTGTCTTCTACTGGTGCTGCATTTGAATGATTTAAACAACCAAGAAAAACCTCCATAGAAAAGAAAGAGAAGAGCAAGCACTTTAGAGCAGCAATTAGATTTTAAAAATCAGTTGATTTAACCAGGTCAGTAAGTCAGGTGGAAAGAGCAGTAAGAGAATGCATTATTCTATGAGACGTGTTCATCTGGACTTAACATCTCCATTGTTCTTTCTTAGCCCTCTTTGAAAATTCATCTTGGTCAATGATGCGTGCTAAAGAACTGAAAATAATAAAATAGAAAAAAAATTTGTAGTAATTGGGTTGCAGTGCAATTGTGTGCTACATATCTTCCCCTAAGCCCGCTTTTGTTTGCAAAAGAACACGAAATCAAAGTGTCCAAGGATGACTGTTTCAGGCTGAGGGTTGACATGTAACACTAGTCAACCCAATTTAACTTCTCACTACAAGAGTATTGGCAAAAGTGAGCAAATTATTATTTTTTTTTTTTGCCTACAGGGTGATTTCTGTATTATGCACTTCCATTTTCTAGCTTGAGGGGAAGCTTCCAGCACACACACAAGGTGCATCTCCCTTCCTCATTCAATGGCTTCATATTTCCATGCCATTCAGTGCCATTTTCTTCCCAACAGCTGGTGCTGCCTTCATATTTTTCTGTGTGTTGTCAGGTTTAGTCTCTCCTCCACGGAGTGGGAGGGTGTACGGCTTCTCTCCAAGAAGGGACTCAGCCTAAGCTCAACTGATGCAAAGACCCAGATGTTCAAAATGCAAAATATTTGGAATTGCCTTGCCAATTTGGGGATCTCATTGATGATGTCTCTAAAGGTGTTGAGAAGAATTTTGATCCAAGAGTAACTATTCTACAGAACTAATCTCATTACGTGTACCCCGTCAAAATGCAGCCCCTTTTGGAGTGCTGCATACAACAGAGGAGTGGGAGAATTTGTCTGGGAGGTGTTATATCTTTATGTTACCGTCTTCGGAAGTAGAGCTGTGTAAAATTCATTTTGCTAGACAGAAAAATACATTAAAACACATGGAAAATATAGGTAAAAACACAGTATTACCAATAAACATTTCCTTTTTACTTGGAATCAAACCCAGCAAAACATATAGATCTGAATTAATGGAGCAGTGCACAGCAGACAAATTACTACAGGTATTATTCCAGAGACTCAAAGAGGCAGTTTTTTCACAATAAACTGTCAGACTGCATAGACTGTATAACAGCAGCTTTCTAGTAAAGATAATTTCATTTATTCTCATCTCATTGGCAGGTTCTCAACTAAAACTGTATACCCAGGGTCTAAAAATGCATTGCACTGAAAAGAAAACACATCGATTATAAAAGAAGCTCAACCAAATTCAAACGTGATGTTTGGAAAGACAATAGCTTTGCAATGCTGGTATCATTACTTGTACTATACAGGAAACAGTTAGTGACATTTTCATGCACTGGCTTGAATTTTATCTTCTCCTCCTCCTTGTCCTCTGTCCACCCTCCCACCCCTGGTCTCCCCCCTTGGCTTGTTACACAAAGCAGCTCAACGACATGACGCAATAATGATTGTTTAGCACCCAGCATGCTTTGGGAGACTAGAGCATTGCAAAGGAAAATCACTGAGAGAAATAAAAAAAATAAAATTGAAAGGTCCTGGTGGAAAAAAAAAAAAAAAAAAAAAAAAAAGAAACAAGTGCACATAACATCAATGCCACCTCTGAGAAAAATCATCACTACACGAAGATACAGTATACATAATACAGTATAACATGCACTCTCCAATGATAAGCTAGAAGATCCAGAGTAAGTAAAGATTTCATACTTGTGCGGTTTTTTGTGCAAAATTCTGAAAGACCATGACAAAAATCACAGACTGAAAAACGTTTTGAGATTGCCAGACAAGCTGTGGCATTTGATAACCACTCCAATGACCAGATCATTAGCCAGCAGCTAAAATCACATTAAGTGAACCAGATTAAAGTTTTGAGTTGCTAATCATGATAAAATATGAGGCCATAGAGGCAGTTTGGAAGGGAATGAAGAGTGTTGCTTGTGACGGGCCAGCCACGATGGTGCTCTGCAGGAAGTGCCACACTCTGATATGCTCTGTCATCATTAGCATTTTTATTGGCTACATGAAGAAGGCAAAATAATATTAACTTAAAAAGAGATTCTATTTGCAGAAAAACACATGCACTAGTAACTCAGCGTGGCCATGTTAAACCTCTTGAGCTTTTTCTCAGAGCAGTGCAAACCACACCACTTAGAAATCTATTTAAAAGGAACTAAGATTTTTCTTTGGGGGGAATGTGAGTTAAAAATGGAGGTAATTTACTCATCAGAGATACTCTGAGTATGAATGAGGAGTGGTATTCACAGCATTTTTATTTTCTGCTGAATGCCACTGAAAACAGGATTGAGAGCCGTGTTCAGATACCACACAGCAGCCTTAATGTGCTCTTTCAGGTGATTGAGAATAATAAAGCTTCGCAAAGACAGGTAGAGTGAACTGGTAAAAAATTTAAATCTGTGATTGTCATGTGTCTGATCTGATCCAGGAGAGCATGGCTTTACCATTCGCAATCATTTGCACAAAGAAAACAAAGAAAGGGCAAATGATACAGTACTGTACCTCCATGGTCTGAGACTGGTGCATGGCTTTGATTGCATTCTGTGCCATTGCCCTTGTAGAAAATGTGACAAACGCACAGCCTGTGGGAACAAGGGGACAGGGAGCAGGAAAGACAAAAAACAACAAGACAAAAGGGTTGGACGCTTGTTAAACCAACACAGTCTACGAGAACGGCCACAAGACGACACTGTTCTCAGTAGTACATAAAAATAAACAACTTCTCTAGTTTATTTATTGACAGTGCTGACTTGCTAATCTGACCATAGATGAAAGAAAAAAAATTAGGTGGGGATGGGTGACAAGAAGGGTTTTTATTTAATTTTTTTGTTTGTTCTGCTTTGTTTTTCTTTTTTGTTTGTTGGTTTTGTTACTGTTTTTGTTCTTTAGCCACAGGGTTTGAAATAAATAAGGCTTTTACGTAGCCTTTGGATTGCATAGTTAAATCTATTCAGAGCATGCATTAACAATTGCTTGCTCTAGCTTTTGTGTAGGTAAGCTCTGGATAGTGAATACATGTCGGCATCACCGACAGCTGAACTGAGAATTTAATAAAGGGGTCCATAGCATCACAAATTACTGTGATGCACCAAGAATGATCATACAAATAAGAATGAGAAAAACTCCACTCTGTAGCCTGTGACTGTGTGTGAAAAGACTCAGACAAAATTCAGTAATGTAGGTGAAATCTCAACATTTAAGAAAATAACATATTAAAAATAAAAATCCTTATGGTTTTTGTTTCTCCGAGTCCTACGTACAAGTATAATTCTTCGATCTGTGAAAGCTACCACCAGCTTGAGCAATTCTGAAGCTATGCATGAATAACTGAAAAATCACTCTTTTTTCCCCTCTTCAGCCTTTAAAATCATAATGAAAAGCCAGTAGGCTAATGCCTGGGCTATTTTTCCACCCTTTTACTATTGTCAGCCATACCTACACTGGGCATGGTGCAGGTCAACGTTTTTAGTGCATGACTCACTGCCCTTTTGGCTAATAAAACACTGCCTCCTGAGATTTACATTTTATTCTTCATGCACTCTTGGGCATCTTAAAGAAAAAGACTGTGAAATTAATGCAGATTCAGGCTGATTTTGTAATAATACCATGGCACACTAAAAGCTTAGCTAAAGCAACACAGACTTATTTCACTTGTGATCTCTAATGACTTTAAAAGTGCATTGATTTTCAGCTCCCTTAGCCTTGCACAGTTTGAACTTAGGTTTCAGAGAATAATTTAGTGTTCCACTCAATTTCCTCAAAACATTATTATTATTACTACTTAAAAGATTTCCAAATGAAGCAGATCTAAGCACTGAGAGGCTAAAGCATATTGTCATTTTAGAGCTAATGCATGAAAGCTACATTCTGGCATCAAAAATACAATATTGTTGCCCCTGTGGCCAATGGGCAAAATAAACTATTTTGCAATCCAGCAAGCAACAGATTGTTTGGTTTATGCAAATCAATTTGAGGCATAGAATACCTTTTCTTTTTAGCTCTGTGTGTACCTGGTAAGATTATCAAGTCAAGACTGTATTCACATTTTAATCAAACAACAGTAAGAGAAAGCAATGCCTGATCATTACCCAAAAGCACTACATCTAGTCATGAAAATAAAGTCAATGCATTTTTGCATCATGCGGTATTTTTTTGTCCTCTTTAATGTAAAGGCCCTTGATTCAAGAGAACCTAAGCTGGCTTATGTACCTCTGGCTGATAGATGAGCATCATAAAATCAGAAATCAGAATTCTTTCACCCAAACTTCACCGCAGCGTTGTGACTCTCTGTATTTCTTAGGTAACAAAACAGCTGATGATGTCTCACTACTGTTTAGCCACACTACATGTTGCTAAACTAGTCTTGTTCAGCAACAAATTTCTGTCAAAGAATATGATGTAACAAACCATGTTTCTGTACAGCAATCTAGACAAAATGTGCAGTAGAAGGGTAAATAAACCACAGTACTTCTGCTAGATTCCATATTGCTGCTGTACACTAAAATTAAGGAGGCACAAATTTACCATCAGTCTCGAAGTAATCTCTCTTAATACCATTTCTGTTATTAACATTAACAGAGGAAATAACACCACGGGTTTTCTTTTCCTGTTTTGCAAATTCAAGGGTGGATGAGCACAAATAGAGATATAGTGGAGGGCAGGCAAGGACCCCCATACAGAGCCTTGAATAATATTGTTGATAATGGTCAGGAAACTGCTTCATTCATTTCTTTGGCTCTCACTATCCAGGAGTGTGTACTATAGTGACAATTACTGAATGGAGGTTTCAAATGCATGAGAAGCATGTAAAATGTCAACAAAAATCAATAAGACACAGTTTATGCATTTATCACAATTTCTCCCCAGCAGTACTGCTGTAAGTAACTTACTGAGAGATGTTGCAATTAGCAGGTCTCAAAAGAAATGTGAATCAGCAGAGGAATAAGGCTGCATTCCTCTCAAGATAAAGCAGACTCCCCCTTCCCTCCCTTAAGCTTTCTCTCTTTTTAACCACAGGGCTCAGCTGTTGGGTACTTTCAGCACCCAACACCACTGCAAAGCCTTCCTCCTCACTCCTCAGCCCAAAACCATTTGCATGGGTCTTGTTGCCTTTGTCATGGAGCAAAAAGACCTTTGTCGCAGATTTCTGTACCAATTTGAAAGAAACTTGTTCTTTGGGCAAGGGGAATGCCTGATGAATGGGGTTATGCAGCTTGAATATGAGCATTTGGAAGCAGCATTCCACAGAGAGGATGGTGCTGCATTTTAATTAGGGTTTGCCAGCCAGAGGCTACAAGGTTAGGTCCCCTTGTTATCTCCATGCAGCAGGCCATTTCCCACCGATGGACAGTGGCCATTTGCACAGTAAATTTCCAATTTACCTCAATAACATGGCAAAAAATTCAGCAGACAATGTTATTTCTAAATTACTTGAAAACCCAGACTTTAAGAGATTGCCATTAAGTGCCCCAATTAAACATTTGTTAATTTACCCATCTTTCTAGACATTGCTACATGTATTCACATTCAAGGGTTATTTTTCAGCTACCAAACCTGGACACTCACACACAACATCTGTATATTTATTATGTGTGCATAAATATTTTATTATGCGTGGAATATGGGATCCTATATATTTTATTATGTGTGAACTATGGAGTCCTTTCCTTCATGACCAGACTGCCACACTGGAGGGGAGCTAAGCCTATGTCATAGGATTTGGTCTATTTAACTCAATCACTTTGCATTTATAATTTAGGTGTTCAGAAAAGCTGTTCTTCTGAAATGCTTGTATTTATTGCCATGGTCAATGGCAGGACCTTGATTTTCCTCTGTGGGGCACATATGCACTTGAAGAGGATGGTTTTGTTGGGCACCTAGAATTTAACCAGAAGTTGGTGTCCAAGGATGCTGGATTTCACTTCTTTATGTTTCTGAAGGGTTGGGAAAACCCTTTCCAGCACACTCTCACTCACTGTATCACATGGGTGCAGGTGGTCTTTTGGGAACACACTGCCAGCTTTAGGATGGTAAATCACAATTACAAGAGGACAGGACTAATCAGATTTCATGCCTCGTGGTGCAAGGAAACAAGAAAGATTTTCGTGGCCTCTTACCTCATCCTATGAAACAAGGCATTGATTGGCATGCCATGGACTGAAGTCTTCCGGACCCATAGCTACAAGCAAACTATTTCTGTTCTACCCCACCGAGTCCTGATTTTCAATTATTCCCTTCTTACTGGAGTTCTCTGGGAAGGAAAATATGGAGAGGGGGATATTTCTACAGCTAATGCCTTGAAATAACTTCATTTTGTACAACCAGCTACCTAGCTACACCAAAAAATAGATTGTTTTGTAGAAACAGCCAACCTGCAAGACACCTCGCACTTATTTATCAGCTCTGGCTTCAAAATGTCAGGGATCACTGACAGAAAGAAAAGTGGAGGCAGAAAGAAGATCTAAGAGTTTTAGCTGCTTCTCCAAGGCTGCCTTCTCACCCCCTACAGCAGATAAATGAGTGACTGTGGAAAGGCTACTGGAAGTAATTTCCTTCAGCAGGCAGAATTGGAGTAAGGCACCCAGCCCTGGCATGGGAGAAATTTTGGAGCACATTATCGCATCTGCCACGTTGGCTGAGAGAATATCTGAACTCACAGGGCTGCTCCTTACCCCTCTCCCACTACAAAATAAAAGAGAATTTTGAAAAAGCAGTGAAATGTGATAGGCCTCCTCCTTGATCCTGGCCATCCCAAACCTAGGGCTTGCTGCTTGAGTGACTGAATATTTAAAATATTTAAAAAAGCTCAGCTCTGTCCCATTTCAGCTCCTGCTTCATGTGATTCTTCTCATCTCAGGCTTTCCTAGACTGCTGAGAAACATTCAGTCAGCAGTTCTTGCACAGCCTAACCCAACATCAATACCTGTGAGCTGCAAGTGAAGTAGAACATTTTTATGTATGGAAGCCTCAGGTAAGGTTCATACCTACACAAGAAACCTCCCTCATGAAACCACCTCTGTCTACCAGAGGTTTTAAAGTGAGGCCAAAGGGAGATGAAAAATGCGGAGACATTGTTTGGAAGTCTAAAAACATGGTTTTTACACAGACAAAGACTCAAGAGATTTTCAAAGCCACCCAAGCAACCGCAGTGCTGCGAATGGTGGCTGTGCAGGTGGTGCCGTAGTGGTTGCCCCACAGCTTCCCAGTACACTGTAAACAAATTTTTTCTTCCATTTCTGTGAAGAAAAAAAAGTGAAAAGCTGCCAAATACTCCTGCAAGGAGTAGTTGGGATCCTCTGAGATGAAAGCTTCTATTTAAAGAAAAGATAAGGCTTGAATAAAAAGCTATGGAAATTGAAGTGTGATAAAAATAAGCTCTAGTTGGGTTAAAATGTTTCTAGCTGAGATTGCAAAGTAGACTTTTTGTTTTCTACACTGTGCTAATACGGCCCAGTCTGAAGGAAGGAACATCCTGGAAAACAGCCTTCTAATGAAGACATCACACAAAAATCTGTCTTGGTGGTTAAAATACATTTCATCTACAAACTAAATTGTACATCAGATTGTTTACTGTAGTGATAGTTGGCTGTTAAGTATTACCTAAGACACACAACGACAGGTCTGAGACCAAGTGCAACAATTCAGTCTAAAGAAAATAATTTGAAAAAGCCACAGTGAAGCTCTTCAGTTTATGCATATCAGGCACATAAGGGTAACAAGAGGCACGTCCTGTAACCATGCCTCAGCTCTTCAGCTCTGCTGACTTGACTGTTGACTGGATGACAGGTTGTAGATTTTAAATTTCCTGAACTTCACGGTTCCCTCAAAGCATTTCTAATTGGACATTCAATTACCCATCCTGCAAAGTACAGACTTCAGTGAGTGGAATTTACACAAACCCGGAATTAAATGGGTACCAAAGACCACATTGTCTAACTGTGCCTCGATGACCCTCTTGCTGGAATAAAGCCTCTTGCAAATTATTTCATTTCAGGCTTCCCTCTTGGGAGGGATTGCTGCAAAACTGCAGTAATGGAAATCTGAGATGCAGTTACTGGCCAAAGGCCAGCAGAGACTTCGGTCAGTTGGATATTTTTCTTCCCTCCCAGCTGCAAAAGAGTTTCAGCAAGGGAAAACAAAATTAAATGTACCATAGTGATTGGAAAAAATGAAAATGTTACCACATTGCAGCAAAAGGAATAAGGCACTGAGGTGCTTCTGAAGAGCTATTAAAAATACAGCACTTCCACTGTCCTTGTTTCCCACCACTTAGTGATACACAAGTCAGAAGATGACCCCTAATCTAGGGTGTTCCTATAGCTGGCACTTCGAGTTACTTTTGCTCACAAGGGAGCAGTAAATGTCCAGAAGAAAAAAAAACCCAGCATAAAAGTCTCCTCACCTCTCCTTCCCTGCAATTAATTGTGATGCAAATACTAATTTTCTTTTACTAATTAATCAAGAAAACCCTTGAATCTGAAAGTTCTGAATGGATTTTCAAGAAATTAAATTGCCTGACCATGGTGTAACTGGCTATTCCATTTCTAACCTGCTCTTAAAGCAAAGAAAGAATTAAAAAAAACAATCCTTGTAATCAATGTCTACAGAAATGTTCACTTGTCTCATGTGCCTTGTGATGTTTTGTTAAAAAAATCATTCAATTAGGAGCCTAGAAGATGTAGAAAAATGCATTTTGAGCTTTTTCACAATTTTCATGGTATATCCAACTCTCTACATGTTATTAGCAGGTTTTTTCAGTGCATGCTATTAACCCAGTTGACTTCGTTCTGGTATCTGATACATAAATCTGCACTTAGCAATACAGCAGAATAATTTGCTATGTGGCGCTCCTGTGATAAGGATAAGAGGATTTTTTTTATCATCATTATGGATGGTAATAATTCCTAGAGTGATACAGAGATATTGATCCACTGATCTAAAAAAAGCATTTTACAAAGGCAGAGGAGCATCGCTACCCTTATTTTAAGCAACAGGATAACAGAGATGATGAGTGACCAACTCACCTATGGTCAATACAGCACATCAGTGGCATAGCTACAAATCAAACTTGGGTATTTCTGGCTATTTTTGCACACTCCAGCTCTCATTGCCTGGTTGTCTGTGCTGGCATCTGTGGTCATGTAGACATTACATAGTGCTGGAAGTCAGGAGGTCTGAAAGTTTCCTTAAGCTGTTTACAATAAGTGATTTAAAATCTTAATCATCTGCGGCAGTTCACTTCTGCTTTTTCATGATAATGAAGCTTAGCACATGATATCACAATCATGAATTTTTGTAAAGCATCCTTAGCTCTTCAGAAGAAGTGCTGGATTAAACAACCCTGCAGGCTGAATCCTTCTCTCTGAATAATGAATATCGTACAGGCAGTGGCAAGCTTCTTTAGATAGTCCCATGAACCCTGCTCAAGAGGCCGCCAGCCTCCATGGCTGTTGGGTCCCTGGTCTCTTTATCTCTACAGCCAACAGGGTATTTTTATTTTTTAATACCTTTCACAGCTAGGAATTACTTGCTGCCAGCCAGCTAATTTCACAGGGGCTATCCCAGAGCCTTTGGAAGGCAATACCTTTTTGGTTGCTGCCTATTCTTGTAGCTAATCAAAATATAGCAAGTTACAGGTATAAACAATGGCTATTTCTTAGATGCAGGAGTGAGTAACAATGGGGGAAAACATGACTCAAGCTAGAAAAAAACTCAGTTTCTTTAAAATACACTGCTCCACTGGAGATACTGGAGCTCTGTATCATTACTTTAGTCACATTTTCCAGCTGAGTTTCAAACGCTGACAACAGGAATTTTGAGTGGAAAAGGTGATGGTCCATTATCAGTAGTGACAGCAATGGGTGCGACTTTATTAAAGTTCTGTCAACTCTTGGTTAGGAACTACAAGAGAAAGAGTTCCACCTCTCTCCCCCTCTCCCTTTATCTTAGCACTTACATCACACTCATCACAAAGTGTTACATTTTCCCTTGATGCTACAGGACGGGATTTCTCCTTGCTACTGGAGCCCACGTGGTACAATACAACCCTAAATCCTGCCTAAGATTGACAGCAGATTGTTACCCTACCAGTGGTAAGGCTGCTGTTGTAGCGTAGACATGCGCTAAAACAAAAGTCAACTGAAACCTTTTCAGTCTTTACTAAGTAAAAAAGGACCAAAACCAAACCCAGTCCTAACCAAAACTGTTCTGCTGAGCAGTGTAACCTGGAGCTATTCCTTGCAACTATCTGCTGGTAATGCAGATTATTTGCCTGAACCCTTCAAGAAAGCTTGAAAGCTGGCATAAATAGGAAGGGAAGATACTTTCCAAGCTCTTTTCATCTGAGACACCATGATGTGCACTTGTTATGCAATTGAAAAGAGATGCCAAACAGAGTTTACTGGACCACATTTCCATCTCACTGCTGTGAGCACTGAACTGAGCTCCCGAAGGCTCTGGCATGGCAAGGGCAGTGTTTTCCTCAGACAGTGACTATTTTTCATTTACCCCTCTGTGTCTAGGAGGAAAGTACACCTGGACGGGTGCTGAGAAAACAAAGGGGTTTTGTTTGTGGCAAAGGGTATTAACATCTTGGAAATGGTAACATGAATTAAAACTCATTAAGGATTGGAACTCTTCACAAAGATTTAACAGTATAAGTCCTCCCTCCTGAAGCAGTTTTTCACCTTGTGCATTTTCAGTCAAGCTCCCTCCTCTGCAGATGTCCCTCAGCACTTTTCATTTCAACTGCAATACCAACCATTTTCCCAACACTTTGCCTTCTCTCATGGAGTGGTGGTTTTGTGAAGCTGATAAAAATCTGCCTGAAAACCTGGTTGGCGCAGCTGAACTCATTTTGAAGTGTGAACATGGGTGTGTAGAAAGCAATTCGAGTTTAACAAGGCATGAGGCATGAGGGCATGATAGAATATCTGTCGTGATTGTGACCGAAATGAACCCGAGTGGCACAGAGGATGCAGCTCTGCTGTGGTTACTGGTGTGTGACCTACCTGGACTGAGATCTTCAGTCTACAGCAGGAGAGAACAGCACATTAACTCTACAGCTGTGCTGGCCAGCACACGACACTGCCCTGCCTGACACACTGGAGACATGGCTTAGGAATCCTGATTGTCGTGAGATCGCAGTTCACAGTAGAACAAAACTGCCCCACCAACCTCACTTACTCTGTTGGATTTCATAATTAGCTTTTCCAAGCTCCTACTAAACCCAGTCTGTTGAATAAAAGCAAGCATGCAGTGGGATTTTTATGGATCCCAGGAAAGATCTATTTCTTTGTTGGGTGATGCTGACAAGTCAATTAAATCTTTTTTGGGGCTCAAAACATCTGATGCGCAGATCTTGTTATTTCAGCAGTTAATTAGCTCCTTTCCCACTTGTGTCTTCCATCATCCCTTCCCTGCGCTGCTTACACAATGAAATCAGTGAAAAATCAGAAATACTTATTTTGCCTCATTGTTGGGTCTAGAAAGATAATGGCAACACTTGACTCCATCAGTAAACATTCCTTACTGAGCTGCAGGAACCAAACTCAGACTCTGCCCTAATCTTCCCCACAGCAAAAGCCATGATCTCCTTGCCTGAAGGGCCTGCTGCATCCCAGCCCCAAAAGTTTGGGGATCACAAAGCATAAATATGCATAATTTTCTTGGGGCTCCCTATTTATTGTCAGAGTGGCTTTTCAACAAGTCATTATTCAGAAGTACTACAGTAAGTGCTTTCAAGAAGTGCCATGAAATATAGGAATACCTGCACTTCCTTTGCTGAAATTTATAGGTGTTTTATAGAAACTGGGCTGCCCACAAAACAAAAAACCCCATGCACAAATTGTTGCACAAAATTCTGTGGATTCTATTGCCTACTAGAAATAAGTTGATCCAAAAGTAAAGAAAACAAAATCTAAATCTATACCGATATCTACATGCAAAATGGGTGCTATTACTTTTTTCTATGCCTTTTGAAAATGTAATAAAATGCATAAACTGTGCTTTCTATGTATTTGTTTTTTTCTGTAGATGTGATGTTTTTCACAGCTCTACAATTAAAATTACTCCCTGTGCCATTAAACGGCTGTGGCAGATACCACAGCATCATCCTGCACTGAGACGGGACTATCCCCATTTCCTTTTCCACTCAACAACCCCTGGCACTGATGTTTTGAGAAGGTTCACACTCCGAGAACAAGTTCAGGTCCATATACCATGGAGTTAATATGCAGTCTGGGTCATCAATCTACAATTATCTTTCTTTTCAATAGGTTTTCAGAAGGCCTTTCCCTAAAAGGTACTTTTGCACTCAAAAGGGATCACTGGCTATTGAAGTCTGTGCTGCGTTTCGTTTCCAAGTTCAGGTTGCCCACTTGACCACTCTTGATGGTGATGCTTAACACCTCTGCCCTGGTTTTTGGGTTGTGGTAGAGGCACAAGATTTAAAAGCTCTTTTTACAAACTTTTGTCCAGGCAATGCTCTCGGCTCCAAGCTAACCTCTTTGTTTCTCAGATAAAGCAGACCTATGTTTTGCATATAGTTACAGAAAACACAGGAATGAAGGAGACAGTGCTACAACGAGGGCCAGTTCCCATCACCCTTTATGCCTTCAAATAATCATTTACAGTCTTGTTCTTTTTTTTTTTTTTTTTTTTGGCCTTGTGCTACAAAGCAGAAATGGGGTCAGGGGAGCAACTTTGATTTTGTGAGAGCAGAAAACTGAGGGTGTTTTCTCAGGGTGCAAAGGAACCTTTCCAGCTGACAAACAGGGTGATAACACAAGTTAATATGCTGGCACTGAGACCTTTCTGACACTGGAAATAAAAGGTGATAATTTCAGTCACTGTGAAAAGTTCATGTGGATACCTTCATCACGTGGGACGTTTTACAGCGTAACCTCTCGCTGCAGACAGCAGCTCTGCCTACCTTGGCTGTGACATAAAGCTCCCAATTAGCACTTAAGGAAAGAGACTTTACAGACTGCACACTCACCTCGGCTCAGCCCATCTGGTCCCCGAAGGATTCGGCATTCTTCTATCTGGCCGAACGGAGAAAACATCACCCTGATATCATTCTCATTACACTTCTTCGAAACCATTCCTATGAACAATTTTCTGTCTTCCACAGCTAGAAGATAAAAATAATGAATGAGCAAAGGCCATTTCATCTTTTTCCTGTGATCAATGCTTCATTACCACATCAAACCAGGCTCCAGTCATGTGAGTCTGGCTCTGTAACTGAAGACAAGTCCTAAGGCAAACACTTTATACTTACAACCTCCCTTCCCCCCTTCCTCCCCCACCCCAAATATCTCGTTTTTCTCTCTCTCTCTCCTTTTTCTACTGGTGCTTGCTGTTTATATAACATATTAATTGGCTGTCTTAGTCACTCTGCATACACCTCCCCTTCACGGCTTTTAAAAGAAAAGTATCCTCTGTTAGAGACACTTTTAAAGATATCTTTGCATAGATTCTAATTCAGATAAATTCCCTCATCCCCCTCATGTGTGAAAGAAATCATGACGGGGTGAGGGTGAAAAAGGGATTGTGCACGTAATGACACAAGCTAATGAAAAATATTCCTGAGAAATGTTTTGAGAGCAGCTCCTATCTGAGCTTTCAATTTCAGCCGACTTAATGCATGGCACTGGAAAGGCAGATGTGCAACGACTGCTCTGGAAAAATGATGCATTAAATTTTTCTGCTGTTTTTTTTCAGTGCCACAGCCCTCTCCCCTTCAGGAGGACACAAGGCATATTCCAGGACATCACTTGAACACCCTTTGATGTGTGATGATGCTGAGTATGCAAAAAAACCTATGAAAAAGGTGCTTTACCTGAATTATTGGTAGAATATTGCCTGCCTGTACTGTCACCAACATCAGCACAAGCTGGACTGCTGCAGCAGGATGCACACAGTCCTATTAATCAAACTCAAATTTACAGGTCTAAAGCTGGGGACTCTTGTCAAAAATGAAAGAGGTCATCAAAACTTAATTTATTCCAGAAAGACTTAAAAATGTTAACGCACCCATCTATATTAAACCAAAAATCTAAGTGCTTATTATACAGTACATACACCAGTGCTTTCTTCGTCTCTGGAAATGGCATGTAAATCCAATTCCCTGTTAATGAGCAGAGTGTCAGGGTTTGTGGGGAGGCAAAGAGGGAAGGAAAGCTTTACTCCAGAGAGTCTGCACTGCACTTACTTATTTCTATTATTGTGCAAATTATTTTTGTAATGAAGTATTTTCATTTCTGGGCTTACAAAAAAAAATAACGAATCCTCCCTTGCTCTCTAACTCTGTCTCCTGTATTAGTAGGAGTTTGTCAAATGGAATAAATTGCAGCTGAGGAAGAAGGAACTGAGTCCATTTTTTCTAGGATTTTATTTGTGTTATACTTCAACACTTTCAGTGCATTTAATAATTTCAAGAATAACAAGAAGCAATTCATGTTTATTGATCATGAGAAGCGTTTGAAGTAATTTTCTCCTTAAATTGCTGACTTTAAGAAGTATTTGTAGCTTTTATACAAGCAAGCACCAAACCCATGCATTTTTCAGAACCCAAAACAGAGACCAGCCCCTGCAATCCCCGCTTCTCACTCTACAAGCTTGCAAGAAAATTGGTGTGAATTTAACACCCAGGGGAAGATGTTTTCCTCAGCAGAGATTCCTCAAGACTGAACATTTTCATTCACACTTTATATTGAGGTTCCACATGCAGGTGAACCCCCCAGAAAGGGTTAAGAAATGATGAATGCATGGGATGAGCCAGTTATATACAGATCAGGAGCTGAATATGCGTGATTGCAAATAAGACCTGCAAGTTGGGATATTTATATATACATAAATATATATAAGTATATGTGGAATTTTACATCTGATCCATAATATATAGCTGACCTTGATGCTGCTAATTATTATTTTAAGGGTAGGAAAGCCAAATTGCCTTGCTCACAGCTACAAGAGGAGTGCAGGCAGCCACTTCTACTGGTGAAAGGATGCCTGTATCTTGCCTGCAGACAATTCCTTTATTGCCTTGAGCAATCTTTTTGAGGAAGTTCCCTGGCCAGCCTGTCCCCTCAACAAGAGTCACAGACTATGGCCATGGTGCAGGAGAGGTTTGGAGACAAGGGACCCAGCTGGGCTGCTGGGTCTGGATTTCTCCACACCACAGACTGAGGTCGGGCTGGGTGAAGCCTTGGTGCCAAGCACATTTCCAAGCACTGCCTTCTGACTGGGTTATGAACCTCTTATTTTGTGTCTCTGTGTCAGCTAGTACCAGCCAGTTTAAATTTGGGTTGATCTTAGGCTTGAAATACAGGGTGCAGGTCTACCCTAAGGGTGACTAGATTCCAACCTTCTTTTAAAAACAGCTGCTGGCTGAGTTGGACAAATGCCTGCCACAGCATCGCAAAGCAGGTCCCTTGGGTCCTGCTTTGGTGCCAGGACAAAGCCTCAAACCAAAGAGATTCACATGGAGACTCAAAAGAAATGAGATGCAAACAGAAGGCTTTGTTTTAATTTTCCAAAGAGTAGCAGGCGACAAACTCCCCACCGGCCTCCTTTGGTTTTGCTAGTAAACATATAAATATGCCATTTAACTAACATGATTTGCAGGTTTACAGCTTGAGGGTGATTTTATAGTAAATTAAACATCCAGCTCCTGTGTACTGTACATCTTAAAAATGCAGATTTCATGAAGAATGCTCAGAGTACAGAAAACATATTGATATGATGACGTGCTCTGCATTCAGTGCCATTAGTCAGTGCTGATCAGTGTTGAAGCTTAAGAAAATTGCTATTCTTTTTCTGGCTAGGGGCCCAGCATAAAAAACATTTAAAGTGACAATTGTCAAGATCAAAATGACATGTTTTCACTCCATCTGATAGAACATCTGATATTATTAGGCTGAAAGAGTTTTTAACAATATATTCCTACACACAGAACAGAATACTTTTCCACCTCAATAAGACTGATTTTCAGGATTTATTTCTGCATTTTTGGTCAGCCACTTCTTTGTTTCTAAAATGAATTCTTACCTGCCACACAGGCAAGGCCTGAGAACCAAACAGACAACAGAGTACAAGAAGTGTGGGTCAAATGTATTTAGAGGTTAGCAAACTTCTCTTTGGATCTGCCAAGCCTGTGGAGTTTCGTGTGTGTGTTGGGTTTCTCCCAGACTGTAAAATGAGGAGCCCAGCACTAAACACATGTGACCCAGCAAAGCACTGAGACTAGGACAGGTGCTGCTGCTTAGGGAAAGGACAGCAGCCTAAACCCCTCTGGCCTAACTTCAGTGACCTACAGTTTTAGTCTCAGCTCAACTGGCTGTTGGCAATGCCAAGAGATCAGCTCCTCCAAGGAGTGACAGATCTCACCTCTCCCAGCAGGGTGGGATGGCCTTTCTCGTGGGAGTCTCTCCCCTCCTACTGACAGTAGATTACAGATTTTTTTATATTGACTGAGTAGACTGACAGACGCTGTTACCTTCCATCCAACTCCCAGATCTTGGGCATCATGATAACACCTAGATGTCCTGAGCTCCAGCTGCAAGGACAGGAGGAATAAATGAGCTCTGAGGGACTGGACAAGGCTTGGGAGCTGTGAGAGCTTTGGGCAATGAGAGCAGGCAAAGAAGAAGGCTGGGGGAAGGGTAATAGTGTGCAAGGGCCAGCACTTGCGTGCATGTATCTCATAAGCATTTTACTGCTGCTTGATAACTCTCCCCCCAACCCTTGGGGTAGGTTCCAACAATTCAAAATCCAGAAAAATCAAAACTTTTTTGGTGTGTGTTTGACATCATTATTTCTGAACCTCACTCATGGGATTAGTTGAACTTGCTGACTATTTTGCACCACTCTGTGGGAATGAAGTAGATACAACAGTTTGGAAGTAGCAGGTCAGATGGGGCAGCTGAGTGCCCCTCCTTGGTGGAGCAGAAGCAGCCAGAGGGTCACAGTAAACAAGGCCTGTGCTCTATTCTGAACAAGGCCTAAGTTCTATTTATAGGAAGGAAGGTGTGAAACTGCACAGTTTCTTGTTAACACATTATGGGGTTCACCTTTAATCCACCCAAACACATTGCAAATGCAGGTGGGCTGTGCTGCCAGGGCCATTCGAGTGACGCATCCAGTGCTAAGCCTGCTGGATTTGGGGTGGGGTTTGCCAGAATGCAGGGACCCTGCGTGATGAGGTGCAGATACCTGTTTTAAAACGAGATGAGTTGCTGTTGTAACCCCGTCAAGGCTAGCTCTGCCATCACTGGCACGCGTGCCTGGGCATCATGTTTGAACCCAGAACTCTGAGTTAGCCATCAAAGGTTATCTGAGATGAAGTCTGTCTCTGCTGGGGGACAACTTTTCAAACTGAGCTTCCTGTCTTCTGACAGAACTACATCCAGTGTGCAGAACAACGTCCTGAAGGGTCTAATTTTTTAGCTTTACTCAATCTGCTTCAGTAATGAGCATTTCTTGCAGACTGTATCAGATCACTTGTGTTAACCCAATAGAATAAAGAAATAGAGATTATTTTCTGAATGCTACAAAAGAATTAAACCCTGTAGTAATCATGGGAAATCCCCCTCTGAAGATTCAACAAACTTTTCTTTTCACTCTTCTAAATCCCCAGAATTCTGAAAGATCAGAATTATAACTCTTTATTGTATTTTTCTGGAGTCCAGTCAGATAAAGAGTGCATTTTCTCCCCAGAAGATGCCTTCTCTTTTGAGAAAATAGATAAATAATTAATTATGTATAAATGGTGTGGAGGGTTTTTTTGTTTTGTTTTGGTTTTGGTTTTTTACTCCCATATAAGGGAAGGGGTGAAACCAGACTTTTTATCCCTAGCTGTAAGCCTGTGAAAACCCCTTGCATACAATCTGTCAAAGTCACACCTGAATCCAGAGCTGCCTGCATTAATTATCAACTTTTCTATGTGTTAGTGCTAACATATGGCATCTAATTACTACCTCCAAATCGGCAAAGTTGTGCCACTTAGAATTTCAAAATTACTTTTTAAATTTTCCACTAATAAAATAAATAAAAACAAATTATAAGATTAGTCAGTTACCCTCCTCCCTATTTAAATTTTTTTTTTAAAATAGAGAATTTTGTCATTTTCCCTGAAGCAGTGATGCTTTGATCCATTTAAGAGCATACTGTCTGCAGGATATGTGCCTGAAAGTACTGACTGTGTCAAATCCAGATCCAAGACACATTTAAGCATTTGCAAATTGTAGCATGTTAATGGCCACAGACAATGTAGAGTCAAGCAGGTGTTTGCAAGTTTTCCAGCACTAGACTGGAGGAACCCCCTTTGTTTGAAAAAGGGAAATGTCCTTAAAAGGATAAATACTGTGTGTGATGAATCTAGTAATGGTGGAAAGCCAAAACCATGGCAGAAAATTCTTAACCAAAACTTTGTAGATAGGTTAAAACAACCTGCACAAAGGAGATCAGACCAGACCTACCGAGTGATCAGACCAGGACACGCTACAAAAATTCATCATCTGCAAATCTTTCAGAGCTGTTACATTTGTCAGCAGTAAGAAGCTTTTCAGAATCCTCCTGGGTAGACAAATTAATTAAATCTGAAGGCAACTCTTGCCCCATCAACTCCAGCTGCTAAAAGCTTGGTGGAAGAGATCAAGCTTTGCTTCATTTGCATGAGCAGAGAAATGATTCAGACACACTGTAGGCAGGCAAGGAATCACTGCCCACAGAAGCTGTGGATGGCCCATGCCTGGAAGTGTTCAAGGCCAGGTTGGATGGGGCTCTGAGCAACCTTGTCCAGGTGTGCAGGAGGTGTCCCCTCCATACCCATCTCCCAGTTTCCATGAGGTGAGCTTGGTCTCTGGTGCCAAGGGACAGATTCCTCAGGTGATGCAGACATCTAAGGGCAGGAACAGTGATGGAAAAGGAATTTCCATTTCATCCTCGTACTCTCTGGCTTGGATGTTCATTCAAACCTTTTGCACAAGGGACTCAATACAGGGAGGGGACATTTTATCACACAGCAAATACCGTTCTTTGAAAACCTCTGTAAGTTGAGCGAGAGGACCTCTCGTTCCTCCCTATGGAACCTGAACAGGTCTATCAATCCTTCACAAACATGTACAAGCTCAGAAGAACTGTAGAGTGTTTGACCAAGAAAATTTCTTTAACCTCTTTGCAAACTGAGAAACACCACTTTACCTATAAAACCCAGTGGGATCCTCCTGCAACTCAGAAATCAAAGAGATTCGAGCACTCCTCAAAAGCTCAACCACCAGGGATCATGAAAACCAAGATGCCTTGGCATGTCTTCTTTCTTTTCCCCTTTGAACTTACCAATCTGGTTGAAGAGGTACAGTTTACAGTTTGTTGTCGGCATGGATAATATACCTCCTCAGATGGATAGCCTGGAGCATATGGGAAACACGTGCCAAAGAAACCTCCACATCCCCCACGCTGCTGTTTTTTCTCTTTCTTGATCTCCAAGCTGCTTGCAAACTGTCATCCACTCCATGAACCCCATGCCTACGCCCTGCCTTTCTGAGGAGCTGTTCCATTATTACCATCATTATGGTATTAGTTTGCCTTCTGTTTCTCCAGTCAATTAAAAGAAAGAAATAGTTCAGAACCCCTTGAACATGCCTATCAAAAGTTCCCACACCCTTCAGGAGTCTAAATTTAAAAAGGAGTTTAATTTAACACTTGGAACCCCAGAACCGACAATTTATTTCCCCCAAAAATACAAAGAAAGGCAAGAAAAAAAAAGGGCAAAAAAAGACAACCCCTCATGATTTTCATGCTTGGAATAGATGCCAGAAAATAAGAGAGTATTCCCACAGAGCAGACAGGAGTTTCATGCAGATAACCCCAGACTAACAGCAGCAGCCAGGAGCCAACCTACCCTGCTTTCCAAGCAGGTGCTACTTGCAGAGAAAGACAGAATTTGCACAATTCCCCACAGTGTTTTTCCAATACGTTCAATCTCCTTTAGAAAGAAACACTTCAGGCAATGAACAAGTAACTCACTGGGAGTCAATTCTGGCCCATTGCCTCTTATTTTTCTAATTTGCCAAGGAAATTGAGGTGAAATTTGTCTTTGAAAGAAGAATCCATAGAGGCCATACTTAGTTCAGAGGGTTCAGGCCAGTGTTCCTGTGCCTAAGGGATAATTGTGCCCACTGCTAGCACTAAATACTAGGGACTGGAGTTTGGATTCCAACAGCAACGTTCTCCTTGATCACAGTGGGGCCTGAAAAGTTCAGTCCTTCAGCCCATCCAGGTGCCTTGGCCTCTATTCTGAGCACTCAAAGACAGCAAGAAATCACTGCTAAAACTCTTTGGGAAAATGTTCTTCACTCAGAGGGTGTCTGGGCACTGGAACAGGCTCCCCCAGAGCAGTGGTCACAGCACCAAGACTGACAGAGCTCAAGGGGTGTTTTGACAATGCTCTTAAGCACACAGTGAGATTTTTGGGATCGTCCTATGCAGGGCCAGGAATCAGACTTTGAGAATCCTCGTGGATGGATATCCATCCTTTCCAACTCAGAATATTCAATGATTCTACGATTCCAACCTGAGAGAGAGAAAACCCCCTGCCGTACAAACGGGCGATGGCTCGTATTTCCTGAGCTCATGGCCACTTTTGTTTGGAAAGTTGTCACAATAGGAAACCTAGCATAATGTGAAGTTTTAATTTCCTTCCAAACTTCATAATCCTTGGAGAAGCCTGAAAAAGGGATGCACTACAATTAGCAAAAAAAGAAGCCTTAAAAAAGCCTTGCGGAGAGATTTAGAGCCCAATCATAATTTACATTTGCAGGTATGTAGATCTCTAAGTGCACGGCTTCTGCCCTGATTACTAATTAATGAGGTGCAAAGATGCCTGTTGGAGGAACCAGCTCTGATTATGTGGGCCTTATGGGAAAATGAAGCTCTTGCAATCTAAGAAGGCAGATGATATCTTTAACATATATTTTAGAAAATTACAGGAACAAATCAAGGGGCAAAATATACACATATATATTTTTAAAGAATCACACGCCGCCAAGTTACGCTACCATTCGATTATCTTATTTCCCTGAATATATAAACCTGGCATGTTTAATAGATTTAGCCTGCCATCTATTTTGCATGTCATATACATCCACTTAGGCAGTACCCTAGTATTCCAAATGGATATTACTGTCTTTATAGCATTCATTTTTCAATCGTTTTGAAGAATAAGTATACAGAGAGCTCCAAAGTGGGTTTCCCAGCTCATAATGAAGCATATGATTAAAACCTAAATTTGGCTCAGATTCAGAATGGCATCATTGTATAAAAATGTAGTTTTGGCAAATGTTTAAGGCTGATCATGTGCTTACATAGTTTGTTCACACAGGTATGTCTTTTTGTTTCTTTTATTTTTAATTTTCAGCATTAATATTTTATCTCCATCTTATCAATCTCAGGTGCTCCCACATTACCTCACCATTAGGAGAAGCCAAGGGAAGGATGTATGCAGTGAGGTGAGTCATGATATACAGCAGATACAAGGAAGAACCCTTTTTGAGGACATTTCCTTCCTTCTTTAAAGCAGAAGATAATAGGGAGTTCAGAGCAGCTCCACACCTTCCCAGCATGTCAGGTGTAGGGAAACTGCCTATCATTTTCACCACAAAAGGAGTAAAGCAAGAACTTTCACAACGTTGTGTTACTTTAGTTATGAGAGAGACACAATTAAGTAAAAATAAATTAAACACATACCATTTGACTTTTCACTATCTGCAGGTTTCATCTGAATAGGATGATGCATCTAAAAACAAAAATGAAAGACAGTAAGGCAGGTTGGATAGTCACAAAAAATCAAGAGTCATATTTTTAATGAAGGGCTAAAAAGAGACAATTTAATATTAAACATGTTGAAATTATATAAATTCAAAATAACACTGTATTATAGGCTTATAAGAAAAATAAAATGGTAAATGAGAATTTTATAACGAGGAAGATTAAAAAAAAAAGATCATTGGGCCCACAGGACTCATATAAATCTTTAATTTGCTGTATCTAGTTTCAGAAGACCTCTAAAGTTACAGCCCTCATTAGTTTATGGCATGCTTGGTTTCTGTTTTATCAACTTTTTTTTTCCTTGAGCTCAACCACTGCCAAAACCAAGATGGAATTTTCAAGTAATTTAAGAACTAGCAAGCATTTCAAATGTACTCAGAGGAGTTGAGTTTGACAAATGAACTTTGCTTGTAATTAAAAAGCTGTGCTGATTCTTTCAAGACTGAAGAAGACGAGATCTTGATTCCTAAAATAGCTTCCTATAATTGTTTAGTATCTCATCTTTTTGTTTTAGAATACATTATACATTCATTCATAAAGCTTCCAAAACAATACGTAACAATTCCGGCTTCCATAAAAACTCCAAATCCTTTTTTCTTTTCAAGCTCTTCCTCCATTCATGTCCCTCTTACTGCAAAGGAAACCAACCCTGTGTGCAGCGTTCCATGCTGAACATTCCACCTTGGCACACTCAGTCTGGTGTGTCCTCAGCTTTCTCTACTAAATAATTCAACACTGAACTGTTGGTAGCTCCAGTAAAATTTCTAAAAATGGTGTTTTTGTTCTTTCAGGAATAATAACAGCACAACAGTTGAGCTCCCTCATGATCAGAGTGCGTGAGTTTTCCACAGGACATTGGTGATAGCCAGCCCTGTGGCCACTGTGGTGTGTTCAGGGAAATTTTATTACAGCTTCTCAAAAGCCTCCAGAACTGACCTCACATTGAGATTCAATGTGGGAGACGTTTAAGCTTGCAAAAAAACCCCATTTTTATTTTCTTTCATGGGCTCTGCATAGTTGCTGGGATTTGACTGCACAAACCTTCCGGCAGCAGCAGGGTCACTGCCTTTTCTCTCCTCAGCAATTCCTTACCAATTCACGTGAACAGGTGAAAAAAATGTATGCTCTTTCTACTTTTGTATCATTTTTCAGTGCAGCGCAGCTGAATATTGCCTGAAAATGTCAGAGGCAATTCCATTTTTTTAATAAAAGACTGTTATGACAAACTCTGGGAAACAAAAACAGCTGAGCAGGAGAGAACATCCATGCCCTCATATCAAATGTGCTTTCAAAGCTGCACAGAAACCCACATCTGCATTGCTTTTGGTGAAGTAACTTCACCACCAGGGAGAAAGTTGCTGGATTCTTTAGAAAATATAAAATATTGCTGTGAATGTTTCTGTTAGATTTACTCAAAGTCCAGAGCGCTCCCTGGCCTTGCAAATCAATGTATTCCCCATGCTGCTTGCACAACTCCCCACTGTGTCCTAGGGAAAGGCAAAGCCACAAGGTAGATGTAGTTGTCAGGATGCATAAATTTGCTTCAGTTTTAACAATTCTGTTCTCTTTGAATCATTCGCTCCCTAAATGAACTTTAACAGCCCAGCACTTGTCTGCCACCGCTCTTATTCGATCAGTTTTATAGAAAAAAGGGAGCTTCTATCGTTCTCTGTCTTCTTTAGTGCTTAAGATTTTTCCTGACATCAACAATACACTGGGCACTGCAGGAGACTTAAAATTCATGGTAATGTGAGGCAGCATGTCCACTCAGCAAGCACAAAGAGAAAGAAGAAAAAAGGTGTAGCTTGCTCCACAAGGCCGTTGCAGGTTACTGACGTCTCTGAGGAGCAATGGAGTGGTGAGAAAATAGAGGAAAGAAAGGCAACTATTGAAAATTGAGGAATATGCAGAATATATGAGAAAAACCCAGCCTGAATTCAGGCCTTTTGTAGACAGAGAATCTATCACTCTTTACAGCTGCATTTATATGCCCCTCTGAGGAGATATTTTGCATAAAGGCTATTCTAACAATGTTAAAAACCTCTCTCTTTTCAAACTGCCTGAACTTTACACCAAATTCACGTGAAGAAGTTATTTTTGCAGCCCATGGTCACAACATAAAGATCAGTGTTACCGGACAAGCACATTTACTGCATATCCAAAATCATCCTCTTCTGTTACACATAATTACCCCAAGTTCATTAACTCAGTAATCTGGCACACTCATGAAGCAAGAGGCAAGATCTCACATGATGCTTCAACTGGGCTTTGACTTGATTTCGAAAGTTCCTGCTAAAAACTCATGGTCCAAATTCTCTTCACGCCATCAAGTTGAATTTGGGAGTGATGCCATTGTGCTTAAAATTATATCAGTGCAAAACTAATACAAGATCCAGCTCAGGCCTGGAGAGTTTAAACTGCAGAACACCCCAGAAAAATGAAAGTGATACAAAAACCTGGCTTCAGCAAAGAGAAAAGTGGAAAAATACTTTACTGACAGTTTCCTAACATGAGAGGGCTCATGTTGAAGCTTGTTTAACCCTGACCATCACCAATTGATACGTTAACAACCTTTAACACTAGATTCAATAAAACATGCCATTTATAACCTGAAATGGGTTTTACAGAGTCACTGGTTCGCATCTCATTATTAAACTCATTGCTGACCTCTAGAGACAACTGCCGTGACAATACATATTATAAGCTCTCTACCCATAAAATATTTAAAGGTAGGTGTAAAAAAGAAAAGAAAAGAAAAGAATGACTCTCAGAGAAATGTGCAGTGAATAAGAAAATTAAAGGGGCAGAGACAAAAGCTAAATAGGTACTATCCTTTCACTCTACAATGAGCAAAAGAGAAAATAATCTGTACATTTTATATCTTCCTTGTGTAACTGCAGGCTATAAAATAATAAAATAGCTGTGCTTTCCCAGGCCCTCCAAAAGATTATAGATGATATAAAACTGTTTCAAATTAGATGGCACTCACTAGAATCATGTCATCTACCGAAATGAAGGATTTCCTGTCTTATCAGAAAGCTGTTATTGTAGCTATACATCACTTATGGATCTCAAGGTAAGTGATTTCTCAGTATGTCATGTTGTCACACAGAACAACAGGAAACATTTTCTTCTTTTCTTGAAGGAAGCTTTGCTTATGAAAATACAGTATTTATGAATGCACACTTACAATTAATAAAGAGGCAAGAATAAGAAAAAGAACCTCAGAAAATAATTTATAGACTTAAACATCATCCTGTGCTCAGAACACACAATAAAAGAGAACAACATAGCTCTCAGGCAAGTTCTTTCTGAGTGTGGGCAGCTTCCCCTGGCAAGCACTGCGCATGGGGATATCAAACCCAGGCTGGAGTCCGGGCCGTAAGGAACAGCCTCTCCTGGTCAATATTACAGAGTTGTACTGAACACACTTGTCCAGCAAGCAGGGCATGACCTGCCCTCCCTACAGGCGCTCTCTGTCCATTGGTCCCAAAACACACCACGCCATGTGTCACAGCTGAGAGCAGGCCCGTTGCCCAAGGTTGCCAGTGCCTTGTGGAAGTGCTGGCAGCAAAGTGGGGGCTTCACTGCTGCCTGCACTGTCACAGAGGCCACCCAAAGCCTAGGGCCAAGCATGTCACTGCCTCTCCTTGGGCGCATCCCAAGCAGAGGTGCTGAGGCGGTCCATGAGAACCAAAAAGGCAAAAAAGCAGTTGTCAAACACGCAACCCTGAAAATCCCCCTGAAATTAATGAGAATCTGGCTGCTGGCTATGTCCAGGGCAGCAGCAAGACCATGCCATGGCCTAGAATTACAATTGAATAGTTACACCTTTTTTCCCCCTCTTTTTCCTGAGTACATCTTGCTGTATGTAAGCATAACTTCATTAGAGAAAAAAACACAGCAAAGCAACCCAATGCATCTCAAAGGCATGAAACCTCTCCAGCTTTAGAGCCTCAAAGTCATCTTTTCAACAATAATAACAGTACCTATTTACATTCTTGTCAAAGCCATGTGACATCTGCATGGGAGAAAACAAGCTGGCTAAGAGTCTATTTCTGGCAAAAATATTGCAAGGAAATTAGATTAACCTGGGTGGAATTCTATCTGGGAATTTGGAGTCTATCGTGGTGATTAAGTCATCATTTCTGTCAGATTACTCTAATCGGCTGTCAAATATGATTCCACAACCCCATCTGTAACTTGGCATCCTCGTTATTCAGTCGATGTTACCTTCTGTATACAAAACAAACACCAAACAAGGAGGTGTGTGCAGTCTAGCATTTAGCAGAGTCATTAGCTGTGATTACTATTGTGTGGTTGCACATTGCACAAGGCGATCAGCTCATGGTTTGTTTTGTTTAGTCAGGGGATGCTTCAAATCAGGTGTAACCTTAAGCCTGAGGTGCCGGGGGTGAATGGGGAAGAATGGTCTCCAGGCACGGATGAGCATGCGATTGGCACACTCCAAGACACCACTGCATCAACAGCAACTGCTTAAATCCCATTTCAGAGATGTCAATATAGTTGCTGGAAAGGCTTTTGGGCACCCGCTTTCCATCAATTTTCTGAAGAGAAATGGGCATTCTGATATTCTGGGTAGACTAAAGTCTTCCTGAGAGCAGCAATTTCTGCCAGGGCAGCAAGGTTTGTAGGAGGCAGTTGGCACTCTAAATGGTCTGTGTTGGCTACTTTAATAAGAGTTTGTTAAATGTGAGTATGTTAGTCTTACGTAGGACTTTGGTGACTAAAAGCAGGAGGTGCCTTTCAGTGAAGATGAAGGAGATGATGGGCTCATTTTGCTGAAGCTGTGTTGAGTCTGTGAAACCTGGATATCCTCAGCACCTCCAAAACTCTCGCTACCTAGACTATGAAAAATCTTTTTTTTTATGGTCCATTACAAAAGTACCTTCATACATAATTACTATATCTATTAGCAGCTTTTTTCTCCATTCCTGCCACTGTGGATGCACATGCCTTGCTCCCGTCGTTCCTCGTGCTCTGAAGAAGGAAAACCACTCCACGAGAAAGGACTCTGAACGCACACAAACCTGCCCCCACCTTCACCCAGCTCAATATGGCAGTCAAAGACCACCTCCTGACAGTCCTCTAAAGTTAAGCAGAATGTGACTTTTCTCCATCAGAGTTGAGGGATTGTGTGTGGAGAACGTTATCCATGGCTTCTCACTCCTTTCTATTCCTGTCATCATCTTTCTATAATCCTTTAAAGCCACCAGCAGATTTCTAGAGCTCTTAGCCCTTCTGAGACCTGTCCCCTTCCTCCCTTCCCTGTCACCTGCCCTGGCTATAAGTTTCCAGCCATGACCCAGCTGAGTTTGTCCCTTACCTGTCACCCTCACAGACCACATTGCAGAGAAACAGCACACAAAATGGAGCTAAACCTTCCCCCAAGCAAAGGGTAAATTTGAAGAACATGGGTTGCTTGGGTAACATCCAAACCAAACAAAAAGCAACAGGATTAAATTATGACAGCTTGCATGTATCTTGTTATTTCTAGCACTTTGGGACTTGCTTCTTGCTAGCATTAATCACTGTTGAAGCCAAAGGGGACTTCTTTCATATTTTCTACATCTCAGAATTGTAAAATGTCAAGAGAGATTGTGGGAGAGAGAAGAAGAGATATTAGACCTTAATTAAACCCTAATATTCTTTTTCGGGGAAGGATTATAAATTCAGAGACTTTTTGGAATCAATAGGAAAACCAAAGAGGAAGGAAATATTAAGGAACAGCAGAGACAGGCTAAAGGCTCAGAAGAAAAGCACCTAAAGAGGTACCAGCATGAAAAACAGTGGGAAAAAGATTATGTTCTTTGCCTAACTCTGGTCTGGAAATGAATTCAAAGCTTTCTCCAAGCTCCTGATCCAATTAGTGAGCGAAGTTTAATTAGACCAGTAGTCCAAGGAAAAAACAAGACCAATCAGGTTCCTGAGAACCTTTACTGAGTCTGGAAGTCAGGAGGGAATGTATTGACCTACCAGAAGATTGGGGGAAGAAGAGAAAATACTCCATAAGCACCAGAGAATTAAATGATTTTCAGTGTCTTCAGAGACCACTGTTTTTCTGGACTGTTATGTGCAGATACCTCTACACACACCCCCCCAGCCCCTCATTTCAGCTTTTAGCTCCCCAGTTTTTCCATAGGATCTATCAGAGGAGCTTTTGAACATTCATTTCTCACATCGTTTCATTGCCAACTGGCTTTGCTTTTTTAAACCCTTGTGACTCACATGTAATACAAGTTTCCCAGAAGTGAAAGAGGTGTATTTTCCTATTGAAAAGAACTGTTTAGAATGACTTCTCTAGGGTCAAACTAACTTGAATTACGCAGTCAATATCTGGCTAGCACTTCGGGAACTTCTCTGAGAACTGGGGATAATCTCCAAGGCCAAATAAATACCAGTGAATAAAAGAGGCAAAGGATGGCTCTCTGGCTCTCAAAAGAAGTGGTGTGGCACAGCTTGCATTTACACAGCTATACTCCTTCCACTCAAAACAGGATGTCCATGTCCATACTGCCCAGTGGGAACAGTGTCTAGCCCATGTTCTTCCCTGAAATATGCCCACACACCAGGCAGGAAAGTGCTAACCCACACCATGCTCCTGCTTGCTTCACCAGCACAGGCAGCGCTTTGGATTCCCAGCACTGGTTGAAGTCATTCACCTCTGTTTGTTCATGGGTAAAAGGAGGACAAATGTGCATTCATCACTTAGACTCTCACAAATAAATGTAAAGCAGTTGCTGTAACTGCCTGAGCGACGGCATAGCTAGAAGACCGTTTGCTGTCATCCTTTCATAAATCCCAATTTAAGGGATTTAAGCTGTGTTAGGCATTCATACAATTTTAGTAGTAGAAGAATGTGATCTGTTACGTGGCCTCCTAGATTACTGTCAGACATATATACATGCTTTTTTTGGAGAGAGAGAGAGAGAGAGAGAGAGAGAGAGGGGGAGAGGGAGGGAGGGAAGGAGGAAGAGAGAAAAGCAAGAGAAAATGAATATTGCTGGTGGGTGCCAAATATAGTTCATGCGGTAATGCATAACATCATTATATTCTATTTAGAACACAGAAACAAGCATATAGCTTGCTTAAAACATGTTGTTTTACCGGGGAACACTAAAACCACTGAAATTCAATGGCTTTTGGAAGCTTTCCAACTCAGTCATTTGCAATCCACTACACTCTGTGGTTTAAATTCAAGTTAAATTAAACATTAGTTAGAGAGACTAAAAACAATGCTGCACGTTAAAATAATAATAAAATAAAAATAAAAACAATAACAATAATAGTAATAATAATAATAATAGTAATAATAATTCATCTAGTGACCCCTTCCATAGTCACGCCCACATCCTGCTGTTCCTCCAGTACATTTACTAATTAGGCTGTAGCACTCAGTCTCTTTTAGAAGTTGTACCCTCATACAGAAATTAAAAAGCTGGATATCTTGGGACAACTTCACTTCCTAGTGTACAAATAACTACTGTTGCTCTTTTACCAGTTCTCCTCCATTTATTTAATTCCTTAATGTCTTACCTCCCACACTAATGGCAACAACTCCAGGACACAGGCGAGCCAAACGGAGTGGAGATAAAGAAGGGAAGGTGTGGCCAAAAATTGTCTCTTCAAAATCACATGGAAAGCAAAGTTATTAACTATCTTTTCTTCAAACAAATGAGCCTTTACAGAACCTATTCAATCTTAAAAATAGACATTAAGTGGGATTCTATAAGTTGTTGGGAATAATGCCTTGGGGATATTTTGCATCATCCATGCTTAAAAAGCAAACCCATTAGACATCTGAGCAAAACATCAGATATTATTTTAACAGCAAGAGTTATCCATCTCATTGGCAGCAGCAATAACTTCTGTTGACATTTTGCCAATTGAAGTTTGCATGTCAATGGGGTGGGGCGGGGAGATAACAGAAGTCTCTCCGTGACGCTAATTGACTGGGTTTTAACACCCATTCAAGGTAATTGTGAGGGGCAAAAAATCGGTGCCCAGGTTTGTGAGCGGAAAGTGAAGCACAGTGAGGCGGAGGCTTGCCCGGTGCCACGCGGGGAAGCAGGCACGGCCCGGAATGATGATCCGAAGGGAGGGAGTCAAGCTGTCCGCACTGCATCAGAGCCCAAGCTCCTCATGCTCTAATTGATTCCTGTCCTAACACCACTGCGAGGTACTCACCACTGCTATCTCTTTCAGCAGAAAGGAGAAAGATGGGAAAAAGGCATTAAGGCTCCATGTGATGCATCTGGAGTCATTCCACAACTGAAGCCAAGTCTCTCAAGCCAAAATCTTATCATTTTATCATCAGGTATAGGTAAGACATTAATTAGCAGGTGTACTCCACACAAACAGGGTTTTTTTTTAAAATATTACTCCTTTTTTTTACAATATTACTCCCTAGATACCCTACTTGAGAGGTAACGTAAGAACCTGAAGCAGTGATCCAGGGCTGCTGGAGGAACCAAACGCCAGCCAAGCTGTTGTGGCTTTGGGATGTCAGCTAATAACTAATGCAGCCTTGTGCTGCATTGGGTGGATTTGCCCAGCATGACCTAAGATGCCAGGACTCAATTCCCAGCATGACACAAGCCTTCCAGTCAGTGTCCCACTGGACATGACTCAAGTGTTCTGAAGATGTACTTTCTTCCATCTCCCCAGTTGGGTGTTTGTTTCCAGAAGTCAACAGGAGACTGAGACTTTAAAGGGAGTACTTTCCCTTCAAATCTAAGAACACCCCCTCCTCCCATATTAGTATTCGGAAAACAGAGCCAGAGCAAAGCCAAAACATGCTACCTTATTAAGTCTATGTAAAGTCTTCCCACGGGAATGAAAGAGAGGTCCCTCAACCATCTCAAAAGGGGAAGGCAGAAAAGCAGAGGCTTGTTCTTGCTTGAGCAATCTGCAAAGGCAGATTTCACATTCCTCCCAGAAAAAGCCAGATTCCCAGCTTAGGGACCACTGATTCCTGAGGGCGTATTCAGGGAATTTTGCCCTTCTCAGAATTTGTGAAGGCTCAAGATGAAGTCCCCATTTTAAAAAAAGACCTTTCCTGCTGCCAAATGAAAATATTCAAGTAGCTCAGTCTGTGGTCACCATTTTAGGGTGCTAATGTTCAAGCCTGGTCCACAGGAAGCCCCTCCCTTTCTACATAAATCCCTCTGATTCCACATCAACTTCTAGGATAATTTTTAGAACCTTGTTAAGAAAACAAAGCAATCCTCTACCCTATCCTTCTTCTTTCCCAAAATCACAGTCCCAACCAAAAATAAAATAAACTTTCTTTCAGGCTACCAACGATCGTGAAGAAATTTAGTTTAAATGAAAGGTTTTTAAAAACATGCAATGGCTTTTGTAATGCAAAACACAAACTCAGTTCTGAGAGAGGCCAAAGTGACTAGGATATCAAATGCTTGTTTTGCAGGAGTTTTATTTTAAGACTTACGCTGTTCTGTGCTTGCTTGTTCTCCTCTGTGAACTATGCTCTGGGAAAACACCATGAGATTAGGCTCATCAATATCCTCTACCTTTGCCAAGCTGGAATTCAGGAGATAACCCTTTAAAAGGAATGACTAGCGACAGCAACATTTCAGAAAGGCAAGAAACCATAGTCAGGGGCTCCTCTGCTTCTTTTACAGTGTTATCTCATCTACACTTATCTTCTTAATTTTTTGCTTTCATTCAATAAGAGAGAAACCAGCCTCAGCCACTCCCCTAGTTTCACATCACAGATTTTTCTGTTCATTTGCTAAGTGGATCTTCTGCCTGACTCTTTCTGCAGCATGGAAGGTCACCTTGATCCAGCAACGCTCTTGGGCTCCTCTTCTGACAGAAACTAGAGTCTATTATTTGGTACAAAACTCAAATTCTAGGCTATGGGATTTTTTTTAATGTAAAGCTTTTTTAAAGTTCTGTTGGAAAGCTCTCCTATTTGCATTACAATGTACCAGCAAGAACATCTTATAGCTAAAAAGTGTGATTGAGGTAAGTCTAAAATAAGCCCCAGAAGCATCAAAATTATAAAATCTATTGAAATTCTACATTTTAAATTAGAGAAAATGGTACAATATATAGAAAAAGTTGGCACTGATGATGTGGGGCCACTGCTGTGTTCACTTTCCACTTAGCAAAGGTACAGAGAAGTTCTGAGTCCAGAATATATGTCTCGATTCACAATTCCCTCCTCTCCAGAAGGCAGACAGGCAGTCAAATTCCTCCCTGTTACCAAATACAGACCAATCCAGATTTCTTCAAAGGTCAGACGTGAGCCCCAAACTACTTGTCAACACGCATGCCTCTAAATATTGCGGGGAATAGCCAAAGCATTCAGGTAGAAAACAGGTTTTGAACGAAGATGTCAAAAATCCTACTCTCCTGACTGAGATCAGCTGGGGTAAGTAGTACAGTTTTATTACTGAACCAGCAGAGCCATAATATTTTACGCCAAATGAGGATATGGCTCATAAATTCTATTTAAGCTCTCCATGAGCTGAAGTTACAGGAATTTTCCACGACTATCCAATATCAGCATCCAAATAAAAGCTCTCAGTGTTATGCCAATAGTCTGCAGTGGTGAAATACTCTGGTTGGGGAGACAGAATGAAAAAGATAGCCCGGTATTTGATCCATCTATGAAAACAGAAGGATACTGCCACAAGTCTCCAGCCACAAGCACACACAAACACACACTGTGCACATGAAAATATGAACATCTAGTTGTGTATACATACCGTTACAAACACCAGTAAGAGTCACATTGAGCAACCATGTTATTCTTACCCACCCTTTGTATGAACTCATTCTCTTTAATTTTTTAGCGTCTCTGTAGCTAATGTACTCTGCCAGTGCTTTCTTTGGGACAATGAAAATGGTCTGCATTCAAACTAAACATGCAGTATATATTTATAATGCTAATCTTTAGGAATTCCAATGCATTTGAATATTTCTGTCAATAGGTGTTTGGAAAGTTAAACAAACAAGAAAGAAAAAAATGGACAACATTAGCAGAAACATGTATTTTTGAAGAATGAGTCAGTTCCAGCTGGCTGTGGTGTTTGGAGCGAACTGTGATTAAGCTTTCATCAGTAAAAGGGACAGTGCTAGGAAGAGTAAGGCCAAAATCAACCTGCCTCCACCCATCTGCAAAGCTCCGAACCAGCATCTGACCCCAAGCATGAACCTTAATGCCTGTGCCCAGAGACTGGGCTCCTTGATTCTCTAGAAGAAAAGCAACAACGTGCTTCATTTAGTGACTATAAACGTCAGTATGTGAAAAGTTGTCTTCTCTTACTTATTCTTTACTGCTACTGTACTCAATTAGAAATTTTCTCTGTGCTGTGCCTCATGAGTAACATCTTTATGTGCAACTTGCCTAAAGGTCAAAGAAATCTCCTTGCAGAGATGGCTTCAGGTGGAACAGCTGGAGGCCATGCAGAACTATCAGGAAGGTCCTCTGACAAAACCAGCTGAGCTAAAAGCTCTTACATCATTCATCCTAGCTGCTCCAAAGGTAGCATTTAGAGCTACTGGGAAGTCTTGAACTCCTGGTTTCTTGGCATATGCTACTTTCTCTGAGAGAGGCTAATGCAGCCTGAGGGTTGTTGCAGTGTCAGTGAAGGTAGCAGAGGGCAAGGAAAACACAGGGGAAAGAGGAATGGGTGCAAAAAAGAAATTTTCCCCATATCACACTCTCTATTTTTGGTTTCGTGTCAACAGGGAGGAAGTAGCAGACAACCAGGGCTGTCAGCTATCAGGCCATTTTAAACTGGGATAAATCCATGTCATTCTTTGCAAAATGAACAGGGTCACAAGAGGCAAGGGACACGCCTACCTGAGCAAGCCCCAGAGCCCTCCAGACACAAGTGTATAAGCACAGCACTTAGACTGACTGTAGCTCTTACTTAGCAAGATCTTTCTTTTTGGTTAATCATATACTTTTGTACAAATAGGAGGATTCTATATTTACCCAGCCTAGCAATTTCTTTCACTTCTTAGCAATCGGAGAAATGAGAGATGAAAAAATCCAGCAGCTCATCTCAAATGACTTAATGCCAATACAGGACTACTGCCTATCCCATATTTTCTAATACTTTCCTACCCCAAACACCCATAAGGACTGGGATTTAACTTTGTTTCCTTTAGAAGATTATTCTAATTGAACAGATACTGGGTATTTTTTCTTGATACTTCATCTAAGCTTTATTTCACCTCTTATGATGGTAAATCCTTGGTTCTGTGTACAACCAAAAGTAACTTCCATTTGTCACTGGCATTTGGGCAGTACTTGGCCCTGGAGGAAATAAATGCACCATCTTCATGGATGCTGCTGTGGATGCTGGGTGAGGTGCTCCCACAACAGCACTTATCCTCCTCTGTATTCTCTGCAATATTTGAAATAAATATACTGTATAATAACACAGCACATTTTCCTCTAAGGTATTGTCAGGAATTTGCCACAAAATAGTATTAGTTGCTGTCTGGTGGATATTTGCTCAAGTGATGGTCTAGAAAACAAACTCTCTTCAATCATTTGAGCCATTCACAGCTGAATGGAAATACAAAGGTATCACATTCCTCATCTCTCTGCACAAGGCTGCAGTCCCTCTGAGAGATTCTGACAGGGCTAAGGAACACTGAGTGTTGTGTTTTCATGGTGGAATTACGAACTTCACTTGTGGAGGTACCAGATTTTCAGTTCATAGGATCATAGAATCGTTTGGGCTGGAAGGGACCTTAAGGCTCTTCTTGTTCCAACCCAACCTTCCACTACACCAGGTTGCTCAAAGTTCTTAGTTTAAAACTAATCTTATCCTGTCATTAGCGTCTTATTTTCCACAATCTTATGTCCTCTATCTTGAAATCAATGATAAGCCTCTATTCATACTTTCTTAGAGATCATTACAGACTTCTAATTATTCCTTTCAGACATGAGCTTCTTTTTTAGGTTCTTTCTCTGCTTTCTCCCTGTATTTCTCCTTCAGAAGAGAAAATTTCCACTCCCTGCAACTTGTAACAGTTGCAAGTGGGAATGGGTGAGCATTCCTAGGGTGAATGATTGAGGCAGTGTATTAATGAGATTCCCTGATACATTGCTAATTCCATTTGGAAAGAAGCAAAGTTCCTTATTCTAAACCCTGCTTCCATACCCGCCCTCCCCCCCCCCGCGATGGCAGATAGACCATCTCTGAGTTACAATGGGGCGAGAGCTGGGACTGACTGCAGACTGCTTTAATGCCACTCTTAATGACAACTTGTGAAGATTAGGAAGTTGTCAGAATCAGATATCAGCAAAAGCTCCAGCTTGCTTTGTGAAGTCAGTCTGAATTAATTAATGGGTAGCTTTCCTTTGATATCGCTTTGATATTTGGCTGCAGCTGGATAAAAATCAACCACAAAGGAAGCTACATTTTGTTTACCACTGCTTAAGACTCTGTTTAGCTCGATGTGATTTTTTTTTTTCTTTTGCAGTTTTTGCTTTTTTAACTTCCCTGGCACAAGGCAGTAGATACAGGCTTTTGCTAATTGTAGTTACGGTGGCATCTTTTTCAATGACTGTTTCTCTCTGCTCCTGCAGATAGTCAGGCTGCTGTCTGGTAGCAAAGCCATTACTGATTTCAGCTAAACTGAAGGGGAAAAGATGGATCATTCCAAAAGTAAGACAAATATTAGCTTTTCGCACTCTGTTACCTGCTAAAAGGTATTTGACACTTTAATTGTAGAATCATAGAAAGGTTTGGGTTGGAGGAGATCTTAAGGACCATCTAGTTTCAACCTCCTGCAACGGGCAGGGACACTTTCCACTATCCCAGGTTGCTCCAAGCCTTGTTCAACCTGGCCTTGAACATTTCCAGGGATGGGGCATCTACAACTTCTCTGGGCAACCTGTGCCAGGGTCTCACCACCCTCACAGGAAAGAATTTCTTCCTAATCTAAACCTACTGTCTTTCAGTTTAAACCCATTCCCCTGTGTCTTACCAAAATAGTGATATTTGCTCTCTGCTTTAGAGGGTGCTGATCACTTGCTTCACACACTGATAGCCTAAAATATAAACTCTGCAACTATGTGTCCTCTGTGAGTTTTCATGATGGGAATTCACAGCCCATTTGAGCATCTCTAAAGGTTTTGGATGTCTACCAAGACAATCAGATGAACATGTCTGTACCTCAGACTGGTGCTTGCACCCAAATGAATTCCCAAGTATTTCTAGCAGCACCAGTGACCCTGCTGGCAAGAGGAGGAAGGATTTCTCTGCACACCACAGGGGAAGAGCAGACAAAGAAGTGGCTCTTCCAACTAAGCTGATGAAGATGATAATTTCTTCCAGAGAACAAGCAAAAAATAAATTATCTCTCTGGGTCTGCAAAGAGTGTTTTTAATTAAGCAGAATATGATTGTCCAAAGTGTGTTATTAGAGCAGAAGACTCAATCAAGCCACACAGTTTCACCTGGTTTTTGTAGTATTATGGGGTTTTTGAACACCACAGAGAAGACAGAACTTATATTTTCTCTCTTATCATGTATAGTGCCCCATTCAGCAGCATGGTGCACCTGCCCAGTGTGGTTCATTACCCAGCTGAGATGGGGGAAAGCTGGCTGGGGCTACCTCAGCTTCCTGCACCACCACAGGAATGCAAACACACAATGAGCCAGCATTGCATCCCTTCAGCAGCAATGGATCACAGAGCAGAGGGGTCTGAAGGGAGCAGCACAGCTCACAGGGTTGGACACAAAGGCAGGAGGATGCTGAACAAACAGTCTCTCTGTTATAAACATGCCATGAGGCCCAGGCTCCTCAGTCATAACATAACTCAGATCCGTGGGTGCCAAACATTGCTATCAAGGCAGGTAAATGGCATCCAAGGGCACCTCTAATGATGTTGCTTCCTGATGCCTGCAACACTGTTTATGATTTGCCTTTCTAATTTCACTATTGTAGGAGTAGTCAGACAGCTAGGAAGGCTCCCTGAACTAGTTTTTCATTACGAAGACAATTTTAATGGCTTGTGTCGTGGTGCTAATGAGGCTGACTGAAGCACCTGTATTTTCTGTTCCAGATAACAGAAAACAACTAACACCAGCAGGAGGATAAATAGCTGTTTAAGAGAGTGCCTGGGCTATTATCCTTAGCTAAGCACCCCACCTAAATCTCGGTGAGCTTTGCAATACCCTGGAGTACTCCAGTGATGGCCTCTCAATTTTCTTCAGAGATTTCCGTTCTGAAGTGCACAGCAAAAGATTCCCCAAGTCAGTGATTTTTGGGTACCCAGCTTAAAAGTGATATTCTGTGAACTGATCCTCCACCCTCACTGAGTAAGATGTTCTTGGTTGGACAAAAAAATCTGGAGAGATTTTGCAAAGTGATGACCTCAACTGGTCAGTTATGGAAACCAGAGATAAATCCCAGTGTCGCACTCCAGAAGGGTTTGGCCTTTAGGGGATGGGCTTCACATTAGTGAATTTTTCTGAGGTCAAGCCATTATTATGCATTTCTTACTTTCCATCCCAATATTATTGTACTGCAAAGCTGTGCAAAAAAAAAAAAATCCTGAACTACTCCAAGAGTTCTCTAAAAAGCTAGAGCGCATCTAACTGCTTTTGCAGCTGGGCCAATGTGCTCTTGCTTCCCAGCAGGAAAAGCAACAACCTGATAGGGATGTTTAGGATCTAAATCACCTCACTGATGCCCTTGCCCTGTGCAGCTCTGCACCCTCCTGACACACCACAGGGGCATCACTCCCCCGAGTAAGGCAGGTCGAGGTTTAGCCACCCTCTCTCAGTGCCTCAGCAATGGATCTTCCTGCACTTCCCTGTTCTTGGAGAGTCTCTTCCAAAACCTTTGAAGCTTTTCCAAAGAATAAAATACTTACTAGAGCATGGGCTCATACCCAGATATCACAGTACTTGAGTCACTGCCCTCAGTACCAAATGCTGTTCCTTGCTTTCTCTCACTGCCACCAGAATTTGATACTTTCATACAGCTGGAGCAGCTTCAAGAGGAGAAACAGTGACCCCTAATCCTAACTAAGTCCAGTGGTGAAGGCTCTGTTAGGTCGATCCAAGCTAAATCCTTTCAATAAACAAGGCACAGAGGATATGAACCACATTTTCCTTGCATGCCAGAAAGTTACGCTAATGATGAGGCTATGAATTTGGTGAAGGCGAATTTGACCCTCCATCCCCCCAAAGGAGCAACATAATGATGAACTAAATGTTTTGCTCAATTTAGAGAAGTTATTTTCACTTGGTCAATATTCTCCTCTCCCTATGCCTGCACAACATCCACATTCTCCCACTAAGCTCCAAATTCAGCTACTTACAGAGATTTCACTGGGTTCCTAAGTCACTTTTTTCCCTTTTATAAATCCAGGGCTGGTGATCCATTTCGTGTTTCACAGCAATGGTAGGCGCAAACCCAACTTTTCTACTAAGATACCTGAACTTAGTGCAAATATTGATTTTCACTGAAGTGGCAGAGTCAGTGCAATATTTTTTTGAGGGGCAGGGGTGGAAGTGGTGTTTTTGAATACCCCCCCCCCCCCTCGC